>CM061065.1:173241948-173655234 GCA_030762895.1 Sophora flavescens | reverse complement strand
TGTTAGACCATTGACATGTATTCGATATACATTCAGGGGGGTTGGGTTGCGATCAAGTGATTTGAGTTAAGGGTAAAATGAGTTGGGGGAGTAGGAGGTCAAGGTTCAAACCTAGCAAAGGAGAAAAATCAACATAACAACTAACTACTAACATCTGTTTATCAAAAAAATTATTTATGCATTCGAGCAAAAACGTCCCAAAATCTGTAGTATTATTTTTTTATAAGTGATTTATAAATAGAACCTTCACGAAAACAGAAAGTGTAATGATAATAAGATAATAATTCTATAATTATTTCTAAAAATAGGAATATGTAAAAATGAAAACAAAACAAATAGGCTCTATTCATGCTTCTAAAATTTGTTATATTAGCTAAAATGGTTTCAAAATAAACAAGAGCAAATTATTATTGATAGAAGCAAATACACCACCATTGAACATAATATATCTTGGTTATTATTGTAGGAAAATAAACTTAAAAGTAATTAAAGAAGAGTGTAAATACATAAAGTACTATATAGCATTTATTTATATGGAAAGTGCTAACACCAAACCTAACACCCTTTGCATATTCACTTTTTAAAGCCATCTGCTCTACATGAAAATTTTATACCATCATAATAAGTGTATTCGGGATAAATTATTAAATATCTATTAAATATTACTTCCTAAAAATAAATAACTAGAAAAACTAACAATCAAGAAAATATTTAACATTGCAAATTAAAAATGAGAATAATAAAATTCTCCTGCTGTCACACGATGAGTGTTTAATGTTTATAAATTATGACCAGGTATTAATCGATGTAGAAGCGTTAGACCCAAATCTTCATTCGCAAAATCATTCATCCACATTCGCTTTTTTTTGGAATACATCCACATACACTTTTAAATAACTATTCTTAAAAAAAATTGTGATTTTTAATATCAAAGTATAAAACATCATATGTGATATTATATGTGTTTATTTTTATCTTTTAACTTATTTTTTATCATCTTTATATATATGCATCTTCCAAAAATATATAAAAATAGAAGGGAATATCATATGATATCACGTCGCCATTTTGATATTCAAAAAGCATAGTTGTTCTTAAAATTTATTTCTGACCCTGTAAAAGGGTTTGTAAAACCCTACCCCCTAAGGCTAGGTGACACATTTGTAAACTAAACTAATTACTTAATTAGATATAATTGATAGATTCATTTATTATTTAGAAATATTTATGTAATTAACCATTTGTTTAAATTAAGAAAATTATTTTTATATATTATACTTTTACACACTTTTTAATTATTTTAAATAAAAATAAAGAACGAAAAATATTGTGCATCGTTTTAATATTTAAAATAATAAAAATAGGCAGAATAATACACAATTAACATTACCTGAATTTATTTAACCCCTATGTATTATTTATTTTTAAAAGTTTTTATGTTTATACTTATCTGTTATTTTAAAAAATAATGAAGTACTAATTATTTTATAATTTTTAATAACTGAGAAAAGAATTTGTGAAATTAAAATATTTTGTATATTTAACTATAAATAATTTAATCAAATAAACTTACTTTTGTTTATCGTCAATGTTATTTACTAGTGTAATAACCCATGCATGGGTGCCTATAAGATTTTTTTTCCAAAAGCGTCATAATGCAGATTTATTGAAATATAAATCATATTATATTAATGAGAACCTTTCACTCTTTTATGTATCATATAATTTCAAAATCAATTCTCAATGATGATTATAATTTACTTATCTACCGGTCAGCACAAGGATCAAGAGGTTCGGATTAATAATAAAATAATATAAAAATCCGAACCAATCAAAATTGGTTCGGTTCGGGATTGGTTCGGTTCGGTTGGGTTTGGTATGGACCCAAAAATATTACAATATACATAAAATTAAAATATATATTAAAATATAAAATTATTAAATATAATAAATATTAAGAATTAATATATATATATATATATATATAAATACTAAAATATAGTAATTAGTTCGGTTCCAAAATTCCTGAACCTGTTAAATGAACCGATTACCATTGGGTTTGGTACCATTGGTTTTGTTGCCAATTGATAGTGTGATATAGATATTGAATATTAATATATATATATATATATATATATATAAATATACAAACCAATTTAATTGGATCGGTTCATCGAATTATTCGTTCGGGTTTACGCCGCTAAAATATTAAACATAATAAAATTAAAATATATATTAAAATATTATACATATTACAATATATATAAAATTAAAATATATATTAAAATATAAAATTATTAAATATAATAAATATTAAGTATTAATATATATATATATATAAATCCTAAAATATAGTAATTAGTTCGATTCCAAAATTCCTGAACTTGATAACCGAATCGATGACCATTGGGTTTGGTAGCTTACCTGACTAAAAACATTTAAAAAGCAAAAATTTGTAAAATTTAAAAAATTAACAATAAAATAATATAAGAAATCCGAATTAATCAAAATTGGTTCTGTTGGTTGGCAACTCCTTCTACAGTTACATGAACAAGTGTTTAACAACGTGGATCGATTATGATCTCAAAAATAAAAATAAAATGGGATTGATTATTAAAAGAATTGAATAAATATATTCTAAAATAATAATCAATCATATATTATGTTTTTAATACATAATGTTCAATCCTTGTACATAAAAATAATATTTAAATAAAGTGTAATTTCTATCAAGGTAATTAAGTTATTAATATATTTGTATGTAACATGTTCGATCCCTGTTTAATGTATTAATACTACATATTATATTAAACATTATTCATTTACTATTTAAAACTCAAATTGATTACATGAATTTGTTTGTTACTGAAAATATATATTTAGAACTTTACTCTAAAAATGTGTTGCAAATTTTTTTTTTGGACTCCAATTTGAATTTTCTCTTGAAAATGATAGAAATATCACTTCACAATCATTTTTTTAAGTATTCTACAACCTCTACTATAATTTATTTTGTATTTTATCATTAATTCTATGTTAGCGACAAAAAATTAATCTCATAATAAATCAACTATTTATAACGCCCAATAACAATTATTAACTTACTATGTGTTGTAACACCTATATATATATATATATATATATATATGTTTTTATATGCTTGTTATATTTGTTTTTGATGTCTAAGTTTATGTTTGGGGAAATTTAGCCTTGGAAAGGTTCAACTTTTAGAGTCCTAGTAACTGTTTCACGCCTTTGGTTATATCTTGAGTTTTAGAAGTCCGATTGAGGGGATGATGCGTTGGAAAGCTAAGAGGATTATCTACAAGTCTTATTTTATGTGTTTTGCCAATTCGATCGTTTAGTTGGCCTCGGCATAATATATACTAATATATTAGTTAGTTTACCATCAAAAAATATTTGTATATTTGTATATAATTCATCTCGTTCAATAATATACTAATATATTAGTTAGTTTACCATCAAAAATAATTTTTTGTATGTTATGATGTTTTAGATGACATTGACATGTTAATAATTTTATTTTTTTGTATTTTTTTAAATAATTTTATTAATTTTTGCGGGCCAACCCACCAACCCAATGTTAAACGGGGTGGGTTAAGCTTATGCAACCCATTTACTACAAAGGGTCAACCCGCCCCACCTCGCCCCGTCCTGTTTTCGACGGGTCAATGGCGGGACGGGGCAAAATGGGACGGGTTGACCCGTTTTGCCATCTCTATGACCAAAGCACAACCACCCCTGATAATAAAATCCAAACGCAAAAAGAAGAAAGACAAATCACCACTGCCCACCAAAAGCAGAAACCAATATAAAGATAAAACCAAGAATAACGTACAAGCAATCAACCATGATACTTTGTAAGCAAATCCAAATCAACAGTAAATTTCACTTATATTCACAACAAATTAACTGTTAAACTTGGGCAAACAACAACATTTGAAACTCATTTAATACTGTTACTAACTTTATTAACAGAGATGACTAACTTGGGTCAATAGAGATAAGCTAAGGGATCAAAATGAACATTTTAAAAGTTAAGGGATCAAACTGAATCTAAAAAATAAGATAAGGGATCAAAATGGTATTTTAGCCATTTTTTAAACTTGCTATTAAACTCACCTTGCATAAGTCACATGCGAAAAAGGGTACCTTTTTATCGCTTGCATTTTAAATAAAATGTCTTTTTTATTTATGAGGTAAAAAAAAATCTTAAAAACTTTGAAGTAATTAAATGCAAGGATAGATAAATAAAAATTAATTCATCCATGTTAAAATATTGAGATGACTTGAATTTTGTTAATGGGCCTCCCCCAAATTATAACCTGACCTAATATTCTTGGAGCTCATAATTTAAGGAGAAAAAGTGTGTGGTCTATCGGTGAAGCGGAGGGCGAGGGCAGATAGGTCCGAGTCCAGAATATTAAGGATCCAATTGAAAGAGTGAATCAAATTTTTTTTTTTATAAAAAGGGGAATTCATGTAACAATCTATGATGTTGATATTTGAATTTTCGTCCTCAAGTGTCTATAAATTGTAAGGGTTTATCGTATAGTGCTATCCTGGATCCCGTGAAAGAGTGAATTATTTTTGAAATAAAATCTTTTTTCAAAACTATTTTGAAAATCAAAACCAAAAAGATTACATCAATCAACCAATCAAGCATTTTTTAACACTACGTGGCTTTGGATTTCTCATCGCATTGGAGAACACGTAGGATATGAGCAGAATTAAGTATTCAGTCAACCCAAAATTTTATTTCCTTTTTGTATGTGTTTATTTTCTTCCTTCTCTAGTTTTAAAAATGGAGTAAAAATAACATTTCCAAAGGTTATTAAAACTCTATTTGCATAATCAACTTTGGGTATCGTTCTTAAAACGAGCAAATTAGAATGCTAGCACATTTCATACTCGTAACCGACTTCCGAGCTCGATCTCATTTTTAAGACTTGTTTTCCTTAAATAAATGGATTTTCTAAGGTTTTACCAAATTACAATTTTTTGTGGTCACTCCTCAAGTTTTATTTTCTTTTTTGTGCTGTCATTTGGGATGATCGCGACAGTTGGTGTGTGGTTACGGCAAAATTTTCATTATTGATGGTTGTTCATTTCATTGTATACTGAAATACTTGTACCTCTTGAGATATATTTTTTCAGTAAAATACTATTTTCAGTCAAACTTTACCTTGTCGATAATTTTATTATTATCATTTTTAGTGAAATAAAAAATTAAACATGACCTAAATGTTTCTTCATTAAATAAAAAATTAATTATAGATATGAAATTTAAAATAACTTCTGCAATGACAAGGTGTATATTTACCTAGTAAAATTGTACAATTATGAAATAGGACAAGTAGCTGGCTATCATCTTAATTTACCTTTACTTGTCAAAAAAAAAACACTTAATTTACCTTTAAAAATCATACAAAATATCCCATAGTAGAAATAGATCTTATTTTTGTTATCACATTCATTTGGTGAATTATCCAACCACAACGAAAGGAACATGCACAGTGTGACCTTCAATGTCTATTATTTAGCAATAAGCAATAATACATCTTGCTTCATTTATCGAGGATCTTGTTGAGCTTACAGTAGAAGCATAATCCTTATATTTCTTAGTCTTTTATTTTGGAGGATTGTCTTGGTTAATCAGCTTTGGGTGAGGGCCAACTTCGTGCTCCGCAGGGCTCTATAAATACCGTCCACGACATTCTTGTCTCCTCTTTGTTCACCGTTGTTCTGTGGAAGACTGCCTTATATTTCCCATTGCTCAGTATCTATATCATCACATATTATGAAACATTATCACTCATTAGTTTTTCACCAAATTAAGCTAGGAAGTCTTGGCATGTTTATTAATAACATCTTATGTACATTGAATTTCATTAATAGAATTGAAAATTCTTATTAAGTATATCAAATCTACAAAAATTATTAAAAATCATTAAGATAATCATGTAGTTCAACAATTATATTTGTTAAATTTGATGTCCATATACAGTTTTTTTATAAGCAAAACGATATATTAAGAACATTACAAGGTGTACTCAAAACCCATATAACCAATCTTATAAAAAAACTCATATAACCAATGTGGTGTTGGTCCAAGTGGTAAGGCGCTTAGGCCCCTAAAGCATGTGGTCCTGAGTTCGATCCCGGGAAACATCCTTGGGAGGGGTCACCCGTTTAGGCGCGTCCACAATACCCTGGGAGATTAGTCTCCCACCTATCGGGTGGGAGGACACTCTGGGAAACCAAAAAAAAAACCATATACAAGTAGGGTCCATACAAAGTTATTAAGCGAAGTGGGTGTCGAAAACTTCATCATATAGAAAATGGATCACTTCCATATATATAAATTTATAGATATATAGAGAGAGAGGCCGTTGTACCTCCATTTGGTCACCAATGTGAATGACAAGGGCGTCGGGCATATACTTGACGTCGTACAGTTGCCATCTCTAGAGGCTTGAAGGCCCCCGCACCTCATTGGGCACCAGAATGGTTATGTATGACATGTTATGTGGTGGCACACCTAGAACGAGATCAGGGCATGGACAAGGTGGGTAGTAATTGATCTTTAAAAGGTGAATCATGTCATCCCCACCCGCAACCTCCTTTAGCTCATGTTCTTCAAGTCCTAGCCCCATTGACATACTTTTGAACAGTTTGTCTACCACCCCATGTAGGTATTAACGGTATTCCTCATTGGCCTCTCTGCCAGAAAATCATGTGTTATTATTCAAATTCAACGTGTTAGAGATACATACACATCACCATTGGCATGTATTCGACATGCATTCGAGCAAATTTTTTTAGTATTCCAAGGTATTCTCCATATGCAACTCGCAGAAACTAATCGCCGAGGTACTTGGATGATATTGAAGGGCTGACCTCTCCCAATCAAATTTTTTCAATGCGCAAGAGCCAGGAATAGAACACCCGATCATTTCCTTAAGGAGCCCCGAGCCCATTACCACTTCGTGACCACCACATGTTGGTACATACATTCGAGCAAATGCATCCCAAAACCTATAGTACTACCTCTTGTCCATATTATAATGGACAAAACCTTAAATCACACACATCAAAGTAAAGTCTTGAAATGAGTTAATTGTGATTAATACTGTATAGATTTCGAAAAATACCCCTTCAATATTGATGAACCAACTCACTTGCATAAAAATTGATATATTTCATAAAATAAATCATAATATAAATAAGGGTAATATTGAAAATTATTATTCAATATATGTGAAAATTGATACATGTTTATAATATTTTGGACCCAAAAATGGATTCATTTGTTTCTTATAATATGGACCGAAGCCTGGAAGTAGTATTATTTTCTATAATTGATTTATAATGGACCTCCTCGAAATTTTTTTTGGTTAATATCTCCATCAGCCCGCATGAACACATTTGATGGCCTTAAGGAAAAATTAAAGAGTATATCTTTTTTAGTTCTTAAACATGGGCTCTTAAATATTTACACGATGTTTTTTTTTTATAAGCAAAATATTTACACTATGTTATATAGTAACTTTTGATTTATATTTTCTTGATTACCCATAAGTGATTTCCTTTGAAATTTAGTTCATTTATGTATTTCAACTTATTATTATATCATTACTTAATCCATATATAATCCTTATTATTCTAACTTCTTTTTCAATATCTTCACCAAAACACAAAAACCTTCTTTTAAAACTAAATACTTTTTCCCTCATGAAAATATTTATTATTTGAGAATATCATTTTTCAGAAGAAGAAAAAAATTAGATTTGTATTCAAATAACGACCATCATTATTTTTTTTAAAAAATTTACATTTCAAATATTTTCTTCAATATGAAAATATAAAAATTTAAATAACGTTATCAATATTATAAGCTTGGGTCAATTTTTAAAATTATTGTATATTTATTTGTTAAAAATTAATATAATCTTATATGTAACTGGATTGTAACCAAGTCCCCTCTCCCAAAATTTTCCTTACCCTCCCGGCTGCTAGATTTTCTTTTTTTTTTTTTTTTTTTATCAATCTTGGTTTCCTATAACCAACTAATTCCCATTAAAAATTTATATGTATATTGTAAATATAAATCTTATGATAAATAAGGTTGATATTAGAATTTAATATTTAATATATGTGAAAATTAATGTATATTTCTAATATCTTGGATCAAAAAATGGACTTATTTATCGATATTAGGTTGATTTTAGATTGTTGATGGTTGATTTGATTTTATTACTTTTATTGAATTGATTTTGTGCTATATTGGTGATATGAGAATATTTGGATTGATATTGTGTTATGTATGATCTGCCTGGTTTGTATTATTATGCTTAGTGGTTTTTAAGCAAAGATATATATGTTGTCTAAGAGATGATTGTTTTGGGTGTGAGGATAATGATGATTTAGAAGTGCCTAACCTAGATGATGTATGTTAAAGAGGTGTTATGACATAGAATATGTGTCAAGTTCTAATGGAAGGTTAAGGCACTAGGATGTTGCTAAAACGGGTTGGTGAGATTCAAGTATAGGTGTTGTTGTCCACAACCGTGTATTGGTAATATAATACACAAGGACAAAAGTGTATTGGTAATATAATACACAAGGACGAAAGTGTATTGGTAAAATACACAAGGACATCTGTGTATTAGTAATATAATACACCGTGTATTGGTAATATAATACACGTAAAACCACTTCTGTGTATTGATAATATAATACACCGTGTATTACCACACCGTGTATTGGTAATATAATACACGTAAAACATTTCTGTATATTGGTAATATAATACACGTAAAAATCAAGAATTATCGCGAGACCACTTCCACCTTAGGAAATAGGTGTGCAACTATGGTGTCTTTGAGTAGCATGAGATTGGGGGTAGAGGATGATATATTAACTTGAGGGTGATCTATTAGTTATGTACGTTGTTTGTCTGTGACAATTACTGTATGATTTACTATGACTCTTTTTCGCTTTATGATGATAGAACTGCTTTATCCCCTATGTTTCTGTATTCTTGTGGGTTACTTTACTTACATTAGAAGACCCGATGGAGGATTATGTTGCTGAGGAGCTGGGCGGGGCTCTGTATGGAACGGAGGTTGCTGAGGAGTTGGATGGAACTCCTTACGAACCAGATGCTGGAGGTCGATCTATGATCCATGGCGAGTAGAGTATAGATAGTATGGCCAGTGTGTCTAAGAAGGAGTATTTTTATATGTTTCTGCTAAGTATGACTTTTATTTTAAGTTTATGCCTGTGATGGATCCTACTGAGAGGATTCCTTCAACAGTGTTTTGGTAATGTAATAAATAAACAGGTGTGTATTTATATATTACAACCTTGGTGTGTGATGAGTGTGATTTCACCTCATTTTCCATGTACATTTCTGCATGCATTTGCATATAGTTAGGCCATTTTAGTGTTTATTTTGT
Source organism: Sophora flavescens (assembly GCA_030762895.1). NCBI lineage: Eukaryota > Viridiplantae > Streptophyta > Magnoliopsida > Fabales > Fabaceae > Sophora > Sophora flavescens. Next base: position 173,645,752 of record CM061065.1, on the reverse strand, counting down.
TTAGTTTTTCCTTTGGAACGGATAAGGTGGTATTGTGAGTTGTTTTGCAGATATTCATGATTAAATGCCCAAGAATTAGCAAGTATGAAGCTTGGATGACTTAGAGCTTTAAAAGATAAGAAATTGAGCCAAGCAGAGAGTATCACGGCCTAGTCAGTGATGGCTCCTCACGACCGTGAGGGAGCAAAGAGTCAAGAAAGAATTGAGCCAAAAGTCGAGACGATCACGGCCTAGCCGTGATGGCTATTACTACCGTGATGAATCAGCTTGGAAAGTCGAGACGATCACGCCAGCCGTGATGACTATCACGACCGTGATGAATCAGTTGAAAAGTCGAAAAGGATCACGGCCTAGCCGTGATGAGTATCACTACCGTGATGAATCAGGAAATGAAGCGGTGCCAAGTCGGAAACCATCACGACCTGGCCGTGATGGTCGCCACGCCGTGACCGCCACGCAGTAATAAAAGAACTGAAAGCAATTGAAAGAATGGGCATTCGAAAAACCCTAAGGAAAATCCTCTGCTGTGGGTGGTGTGCATCATTCCATGGAGCTCTCTCCTTGTTCATCTCTCGTAATTATTTCTTTTGTTTTATCTTCAATTATGTGTAGCTAAACTCCCCTTTGTCGGGGTTAGACTATTGCTATCCGAACTTGGTTGTAAAAATGACTTGATTTTAATATAGTTTCCTTCTTCTTAATGAGTATATAATTCTATGCTTAATGCTTTCCTAGGCTTGATCATCTTAGGAATGATTAGTTGCTTTAATAGACAATTGAAAGGTTGATGTTAAAGTATGCTCATGAATTATATGCCAAGTAGTCCAAGAATCTAGACATAGGTGTTGGCTACTTGCAATCTTATGAATCTTGTTCTTAATGCAATTTCTCTTATTAATCCACCTAAGACATTAGGTTTAATTTGGGATTTTAGGCTCAATGCACCTAAGACATTAGGCTTGAGTATATTAGAAAAGATTCGATTGTCATAAGTGAAGTAGGAACTGTGTTAGTTATCATTTCATAACAATCAAGGGAGGATTAGCTTAGTCTAACCCTCGCAATTCTATCTCATTGTTATTCATCTTTCTGCTTTTCACATTAACTGCTTGAGAAAAATCCAAAAAGAACAAAAACATTTTCTTCTTGTTTGCTTGTTAGATATTAGAACAACCTTCACTCCAAAATTCGATCGCCTAGATAGTAGTCAAATTTGCGAAGTGGTAATTGTCCACGCATCCCCGAGAACGATATCCTGCTCTTACCGCTTTTATTACTTGCAACGAACCGGTACACTTGCCGAGTCCGCATCAAGTTTTTGGCGCCGCTGTTTGGGATCGGTGTGCCAATATCACGAGTACCAAAGGGGACTCCTAATTTAGGCATTTTTTTACCGTTTTCCCTACGTGTTTTTCTTTTTCGCTCTTATTGTCTCAGATCTCTGCTGTGAATTTCTGCAAGTGCTGTTTTTCTGCTTGTTCCGTGGCTACTCCGCTTGTTCGGTGTGCGAGGTACAATCGACCTGGTGAACTCCAATTCGAACCCGAGATCGAGAGACTCTGCGGAAGAATAGAAAGAAAACCAAGGCCGGACAGAATAGAGAAAGAGCATCTTCCAAAGAGACAAGAGCAGCAAGTTGAGTTACCCAAAGTGTGCAAGAACCACAAATTGAAATAGCAACTGTCACCATGGCAGAAGAGAATGCACCAAGGAGAACAATGGGGGACTACACTTCCCCTAGAGTTGATAGATGTGGAACTGATCGTGAGACCTGCAGTGGCCTGCAATACTTTCAAATCAAGGCCTCACTCCTCCACCTTGTGCAAAGAAAACCAATTTGGAGGGTTGAGAGAGTGAAGATCCTCATGCTCACATTGGTACCTTCATTGAGCTGTGTGACACCATCAAGTTAAATGGAGCTTCCCGATGAGGCCATTCGGCTAAGGCTTTTCCCTTTCTCTTTGAGGGATAGAGCCAAGGCATGGCTTCAATCTCATCCTCATGGAAGCATCATCACCTGGAACGACTTAGTCAGCAAGTTTTTATCTCGATTCTTCCCTCCGTCAAGAATGATTAAGCCGAGGTCGAGATCAATGCCTTTGCACGAGAGGGATGGTGAGTCACTATATGAAGCCTGGGGAGAGGTTCAAGTCTTTACTCACAGCTTGTCCAAATCATGAACTAGAGACATGGCAGCAGGTCGCAACTTTTGTTAATGGGCTCAACAGAATTCAAGAAGTATGATTGAAGCGGCCACAGGAGGTACATTGAGTCAAAAGACACCGGAAGAAGCAAAGGACTTAATTGAGAACATGGCTAACAATGACTATCAAATGCCTAGTTCTCGGTCAATGGTCAATAGAGGTGTTCTAGAGCTGGATGAAATTGGTGCCCTCAAGGCACAAATGGCTATTCTTACCAAACAATTGGGGTCGGTTCAACTGCAGAACTCTCGAGTACAAGCTGTCCAAGTTCAAGGTGCCTCAGTGTGTGATTTCTGTGGAGGCAACCATGCAAATGGAAACTATGAGATCAATGTGGTTGGAAGTTCGGGACAAGAAGAGGTAAATTATATGGGCAACCAAGGGCCTAGAAATGATCCCTACTCTAACACCTACAATCCGGGGTGGCGCAATCATCCCAACTTTAGTTGGAGGCAAGGACAAAGTTCAAATACTCAAGCAAAGCCTCCTCAAGAGAGTTCAAGCAAATTGGAGAACCTTCTAGGCCAGTTCATGCAAGCTACTCAAGAGACTATAAAGAATCAGAATGCCTCAATCAAGAACTTGGAGCATCAAATGGGCCAACTAGCAAGGCAGATGGCAGAGAGACCTCCAGGACAATTGCCTGGGGATACTGAGAAGAACCCAAGGGAAGATTGTAAGGCCATTGTTACAAGAAGTGGGAGAATGTTAAATCCACAAGAAAAAGAGAAGGAAGAGAAGACAAGTGATGCTGGAATTGATAAGGGGCAGTTTGAAGAGGCAAACAATGAAGAACCCATAACTTCCCAAGGTACTACCTCTATCCCTATTGATGTAGAAGCTGAAGAACCGCAGAGGGAGAGATTGGTTGATGAAGAATTTGCAAAGAAGAAGACTAGAAGACGATTCTCGGAAGAGGTTGATAATCCCAAGGAGCTGCCCCCATATTTCTTAATTCCATACCCCCAACTAAGAAGAAAGAAGCAAAAGATCAATGTTTCTAAGTTTCCTGGATGTATTCAAAAAGCTACAAATAAACATCCCGCTTGTTTAAGCTCTACAGCAGATGCCTTCCTACGCAAAATTCATGAAGGAAATCCTTACAAACAAAAGAAGGTGGAAGGAGGAGACAGTTATGCTTATCAAGAGTGCAGCGCTATACTTCAAAGGAAGTCATTAGAGAAAATGAAGGACCCGGCAGTTTCACTATCCCATGCACTATAGGTCATCTCGAACATAGGGAGAGCATTGTGCGATTTAGGGGGCAAGTATTAATCTGATGCCGCTCTCCATTTTCAAGAAGTCGGGATTGGTGAAGTAAAACCAACGGGGATTTCTCTTCAACCGCGCAGACCGCTCAATTACATATCCCTATGGTGTTGTGGAGGATTTGTTGGTGAAGGTAGATAAGTTCATTTTTCCAGCAGATTTTGTGGTGTTAGATATGGTCAAGATGGTGACACTCCTCTGATTCTGGGGAGACCATTCCTAGCAACAGGTAGAGCCTTGATCGATGTCAACCAAGGGGAATTGGTACTTCGGGTACAAGACGAAAAGGTCACTTTTAATGTGTTTGAAGCGATGAAGCACCCAAGCGACAAGGACACATGCATGATAGTGGACCTCATTGATTCATTAGCTGACAAGAGTTTGCACCAGAAGTTTGAAGATTCGTTAGAAGCCGCTCTAATGGTAGAGGATGTAGAAGAAGAAGTATGTGCAGAAGAAGTTGATCTCATGATTAAATCTCTGGAGGCTTGTCTGGTTGTGAATACTGATGAAGACAAAGTGGTGGAAGATGTGAGAATTGAAGACAAGGGTGACCCACCGGTGCTAGAGTTGAAAGAATTGCCATCCCATCTCCGTTATGCTTTCCTTGGGATGAACTCTTCATTCCCAGTTATCATCAGTAGTGGGTTGAATCCCTTGGAAGAAGAGAAGCTGTTGAGGGTGCTTAGGGAGCACAAATCTGCAATCGGATGGTCTATGTCCGATTTAAAAGGGATAAGCCCCTCCTTTTGCATGCACAAAATCCGGGTGGAGGAAAAATTCAAGCCGGTTAGGCAACCGCAAAGAAGACTCAACCCAAATATGAAATAAGTTGTGAGGAAGGAGATTGTGAAGTTGTTGGATGCGGGCATTATCTATCCCATCTCCGATAGTCCATGGGTGAGTCCGGTCCAAGTTGTCAGGCAAGTAAGGGGGGATGACAGTGGTAGCGAATGAAAAGAATGAACTTATTCCCTCTAGGACCGTGTCTGGATGGAGGGTGTGCATTGACTACAGAAGACTGAATGAGGCCACTAGAAAAGACCACTTTCCACTACCCTTCATTGATCAGATGCTAGAGAGGTTGGCAGGCCATGCTTTCTATTGTTTCCTTGATGGATACTCTGGGTATAACCAGATTGTGGTTGACCCGGAGGACCAAGAGAAGACCGCTTTCACCTGCCCTTATGGAGTCTATGCATACAGGAGAATGCCTTTCGGGTTGTGCAATGCACCCGCCACTTTTCAAAGGTGCATGCTATCCATATTTTCTGATATGAATGAGAAGTTTATTGAGGTATTCATGGATGATTTTTCTGTATTTGGTGATTCATTTGATAACTGTTTGAATAATCTTGCTCGTGTCCTAAAAAAGGTGCCAAGAAACTAACCTCGTTTTAAATTGGGAAAAATGCCATTTCATGGTTAGGGAGGGTATAGTTCTTGGGCACAAAATTTCATCACGAGGGATGGAGGTTGATAGAGCCAAAATTGAAGTGATTGAAAAACTTCCTCCTCCCTTAAATGTGAAAGGTGTTAGAAGCTTCCTAGGGCATGCGGGTTTTTATAGAAGGTTCATAAAAGATTTTTCAAAAATTGTGAAACCCTTATGCAAGCTTTTGGTAGCTGATACTCCTTTTATATTTGATGATGATTGCATGCATGCCTTCAAAATTTTGAAAGAAAAACTCACCACCGCACCAGTCATTGCACCTCCAGATTGGAGTTTACCTTTTGAGCTAATGTGTGATGCAAGTGACTATGCGGTGGGAGCCATTTTGGGCCAAAGAAAAAACAAAGTGTTGCATGTCATTTATTATGCCAGTCGTGTGCTTAATGATGCCCAATTGAATTACACTACGACTGAAAAAGAATTGCTTGCTGTGGTATTTGCTTTTGATAAATTTAGATCCTACTTGATTGGTTGTAAAACTACAGTCTACACTGATCATTCTGCTTTGAGGTATCTTATGACTAAACAGGATGCTAAGCCAAGGCTTATTAGGTGGATACTGCTACTCCAAGAGTTTGATTTGGAAATAAAGGACAAGAAAGGAGTGGAGAATGTGGTAGCCGACCATTTGTCCAGGCTTTCCACAGCAGATGTCCAAGCAGAAGCAAAGTTGCCAATTCAAGAGGAATTCCCAGATGAACAGCTTGTTTGTGGTGCAAGTGGCACCTTGGTTCGTGGATATTGCAAATTACAAGGCGGCCAATAAAATTCCTAAGGACTTCAATGCGCAATGAGAGGAAGAAGCTCATTCATGATGCCAAGTTCTATATTTGGGATGAGCCGTATCTTTTCAAAAAGAGGTTCGGGATGGAATTCGAGGAGGTGCATACCTGAAGAAGAAATTAATGGGGTGTTGACCCACTGCCACAACTCACCCTATGGAGGACACTTTGGTGGTGAGAGGACCGCCATGAAGATTTTGCAAAGCGGGCTATTTTGGCCCACTATTTTCAAGGACTCCCGAGCTTGGGTGATGAATTGTGATAAATGCCGAGGGATCCGCGAGCATTTCCAAGAGAAATGAGATGCCCTTAAAGGGTATATTAGAGGTGGAGCTCTTCGATGTGTGGGGGATTGACTTCATGGGTCCTTTCCCGTCATCTTACAACAACAAGTACATCCTGGTGGCGGTTGATTATGTGAGCAAGTGGGTGGAAGCCGTACCAACTTTGAAAGATGATGCAAGAACCGTGATCGCTTTTGTGAGGAAGAATATTTTTACCCTGGTTTGGGACCCCTAGGGCTATCATAAGTGATGGGGGTACCCACTTTTGCAATAATGAGTTCAATGCAGTGCTTGCCAAGTTTGGGGTGAACCACAAAGTTACCACACCATACCATCCCCAAACCAAGTGGGCAAGTGGAATTGTCCAACCGGAGTTGAAGAGAATTTTGGAAAAGACTCTGAACAATGCAAGGAAGGATTGGGCGAAGAAGTTGGATGATGCACTTTGGGCCTATCTGACTGCTTATAAGACACCTATTGGTATGTCACCGTACCAATTAGTGTTCGGAAATCATGTCACCTTCCGTAGAGCTACAACACCGTGCTTTTGGGGCGTTGAAGGCCCCGAACTTTGATACAAGGCTGGCCATGGACAAGAGGATGCTTCAATTGAATGAGTTGGATGAGTTCCGACTCTTGGCTTATGAGAGTGCTAGGATATACAAGGAAAGGACTAAGTTACGCATGACAAGTACATTCTTCCCAAGAAATTTGAAGAAGGCCACTCAGGCTTCTGTTTAACTCAAGACTCAAGCTTTTTCCAGGCAAATTGAGATCAAGATGGTCGGGCCCATTCTATGTCAAGTCTATCTCTCCATTTGGTTCGGTTAAATTGGAAGATCCATCATCCGAGTGATACCTTCACCGTTAATGGACAAAGACTAAAGCACTACCTTGGAGGCAACTTTGATCGTCAGGCGGTCTCCGTCACTCTTCAGGCACCATCTTCTTAAAAAAAAAAAAAAATCAAACGTCAAGCTAGTGACGTTAAAGAATTGCTTATTGGGAGGCAACCCAATTTTTATTTTTATTTTTTATTTTATTTTATTTTCATCTTCTCTTTTGTTTTGATTTCCCTCTTGAATAATTTGAGAAGCTCAAGAGGTTTGTTAATAGTTTGTTGAGTGATTCCAGATTTTGAAGGAAGGAGGAGAAGAAGTAGGGCGAAGGAAACAAAACCAGAAAGCATGTGATTCAAGACACCAATACCACTTTGGTGAGTTGTTCCAATTCTCCCCCTCTCTAAACTTAATTATTTACATTGAGGACAATGTAAGTCTTTAAGCTTGGGGTAGGGGTAATCTTTTAGCTTGCATTGTAAATATTGCATTCATATAGGCTCTAGTCTTGCATGATCACATGAATTAATTGCCCCCTGCTTAGATTGAGCACCTGATTGTGAGAGCTAAGTGCCAATTTGTCTGTGATAGTGAATTTTTAGACCCTGATCTTATATTCTTGTGATATGGCTTCATTAAATATGCTTGAGATGTTCTTGGATAGTTGATGATTAGCATGTGTTTCTATGGATTTGTGTTCTCACTGGTTCTTGAACTGATGAATGTGAGCTTTTGAGCCATTAGGGGGTACTCACTAAATCTGCCCCCGTTCTTTGTGTAGAGTGTTTTCCTCTTGGATTGTTTTTCTCTAGAACTTGACTTGAAACCATTTCGAAACTAGAAAATTTTTGGAAACATTTTTGAAAATGATTGAGGCAATAGGTATTTTTTCCGGCCTTCTGAGCTTTGAATGTGTAAATGCTACCCTTAGTTGCCCAATTTTGAGCCTGAATGAATAACATGCTTTTCTTGGTTCCCTGAAATGTTGTGTTAAATATGCTTATGAGGGACCTTCTAAAGTACTGTGCAAAAACGGGTTGGAAAATGTAGTTGAAAGTTTGGGATGATGAAAAGAAAAAAAATGAATCTAAAAAAATTTTACTTCTCTTGAATTGCAAATCTCCCCTTATCCAAAAAAAAAAAAAAAAGAAAAAGAAATAAAAATGGGGAAGGGGATGACAAAAAGGAATGAGAAGTAAAAAGAAAAAAAAAATTGAAAGAATGGTGGAAGAGTAAACTGAAACCCAAAGAAAGGTATTTTAGAAGGTCGTGCCTTGCAATGCTTGATTGTTTGTATAGCCTTTTGAAATTTCCTGTTCTTGAAATTCCCACCTGAAAATTGATCCCATGGCCCCATTACAACCAAAGAATAAGACCTCTTGATTCTTAGATGTTTTCATTAATAAAGTGAAGATTCGGCTGATAGTCAAGCTTATGGTAGGAATCAGTCTTTGAGGAAAATGGAGTGAAATGTCATATTCCCTTAACACTTGAGTGAGTGAGGCAAGAAAGAGAGCCAAGCAAATGAACAAGCTTGGGGTGAGCTGCAAGTGAGATAGAGTGCCCGAATTAGTGAGAATGTGAGTCTAGGGAAACTAAGCCCCTAATTGGACTTTAATTGATTGTCTCTTGCTGAAATAATTGACTGCCTGTTGCTTGGATCATTTTACTCAGGTTCTTAGTTCACTATCATTATCCTGGTTGTTTTCATCTTATGGCCTTGGTGTTTGCTTGAGGACAAGCAAAGTCTTAAGCTTGGGGTGATTTGATGAGTGTGATTTCACCTCATTTTCCATGTACATTTCTGCATGCATTTGCATATAGTTAGGCCATTTTAGTGTTTATTTTGTTTAGTTTTTCCTTTGGAACGGATAAGGTGGTATTGTGTGTTGTTTTGCAGATATTCATGATTAACTGTCCAAGAATTAGCAAGTATGAAGCTTGGATGACTTAGAGCTTTAAAAGATAAGAAATTGAGCCAAGCAGAGAGTATCACGGCCTAGCCGTGATGGCCCTCACGGCCGTGAGGGAGCAGTAGCTGAAGAAAGAATTGAACCAAAAGTCAGAGACGATCACGGCCTAGCCGTGATGGCTATTACGGCCGTGATGAATCAATTGGAAAAGTCAGAGACGATCACGGCCTAGCCGTGATGACTATCACGGCCGTGATGAATCAGTTGGAAAAGTCAGAAAGGATCACGGCCTAGCCGTGATGAGTATCACGGCCGTGATGAATCAGTAAATGAAGCGGTGCCAAGTCAGAAACCATCACGGCCTGGCCGTGATGGCTATCACGGCCGTGGACCGCCAGTAATAAAAGAACTGAAGCGAAACGTAAGAATGGGCATTCGAAAAACCCTAAGGAAAAATCCTCTGCTGCTGTGGGTCGTGTGCATCATTCCATGGAGCTCTCTCCTTTGTTCATCTCTCGTAATTATTTCTTTTGTTTTATCTTCAATTATGTGTAGCTAAACTCCCCTTTGTTGGGGTTAGACTATTGCTATCTGAACTTGGTTGTAAAAATGACTTGATTTTAATATAGTTTCCTTCTTCTTAATGAGTATATAATTCTATGCTTAATGCTTTCCTAGGCTTGATCATCTTAGGAATGATTAGTTGCTTTAATAGACAATTGAAAGGTTGATGTTAAAGTATGCTCATGAATTATATGCCAAGTAGTCCAAGAATCTAGACATAGGTGTTGGCTACTTGCAATCTTATGAATCTTGTTCTTAATGCAATTTCTCTTATTAATCCACCTAAGACATTAGGGTTTAATTTGGGATTTTAGGCTCAATGCACCTAAGACATTAGGCTTGAGTATATTAGAAAAGATTCGATTGTCATAAGTGAAGTAGGAACTGTGTTAGTTATCATTTCATAACAATCAAGGGAGGATTAGCTTAGTCTAACCCTGGCAATTCTATCTCATTGTTATTCATCTTTCTGTTTTCACATTAACTGTTTGAGAAAAATCCAAAAAGAACAAAAACATTTTCTTCTTGTTTGCTTGTTAGATATTAGAACAACCTTCACTCCAAAATTCGATCGCCTAGATAGTAGTCAAATTTGCGAAGTGGTAATTGTCCACGATCCCTGAGAACGATATCCGGTCTTACCGTTTTATTACTTGCAACGAACCGGTACACTTGCCGAGTCCGCATCAGTGTGTTTAATTTGCAGAAGTTATATGATTGTTTAAATAAAGTTTTATTTTTTACATACTTTTCATGCTAAGCACGCGATTAAGGAATTAATTAATAAGGTTTTAAGCTAATAAAATACCGTGACACAACGGGGTGTCTCAATTGCACCTTTTGTTTTTTGGCATTAGAAATTGAAACAACCATGAGTATTAAAGAATAGGCTAGAAAGCAAGATTTTTAAAGAGTGTATTACATTGGTAAATATTTATATTTTTTAAAGATAGAAATCATACAAGAAAACTCTTTTTTTTAGAGAACAATAAAACTTATTAATTTATGGATTATAAAAGGTATATATATATATATATATATATATATATATATATATATATATATATATATATATTAAACAAAGATTGAAATTTTGAATGAAAGCGTAATAAGATTTAAATATAAATACTTATATGATATTGAATAAGTTTTTTTACACAAAAGCACATTGATTTATAACATATAAATAAATGGATTTAATAGATATGCACCGACAAAGGTAAAAAAGTTTTATACAGTCATCCAATCATAATAATGAAGAAGACACCAAACCAAGTAAAGACAAGTTAGATAACTTATATATAATAATATACCTTGGTAGCCGAGTGGCCAAGGGGGCCTTGATGCTTAATGGTCAAGGTGTTGAGCTCTGGTGCCTATGGGCCAGAGTGTTAATAACTAAAGTGAAAAGGTGTTGTTCTCAGACCTTGGTAGCCGAGTGGCCAAGGGGACCTCGATAGCCGAGTGGTCGAGGTGTTGAGCTCTGGTGCTTATTGGCCAGAGTGTTATTGTTCTGTACCTTGGTAGCCGAGTGGCCAAGGGGGCCTTGATGCATAATGTCGAGGTGTTGTTAAAATATATTGGACCTTGGTAGCCGAGTGGCCAAGGGGTCTTGATGCTTAATGGTTAAGGTGTTGAGCTCCGTGCTTTTAGGCCGGAGTGCAAGTGAAAAGATTATGTGATAAAAGATTAAAGACTAAAGATGAAAGATAACATTGATGTTGATGATGAACTTGGGTAACCGAGGTGGCCCAAGCGGAGGTGGTGATTGTTGGTTGTGCATTTGTGTTGCTCATTCATGGAGTAGTGGAGTAGCGTTGCATCGCATGACATACCTTGTTTGAAATTATATATATATATATATATATATATATATATATATATATATATATATATATATATATATATATATATATATATGATATTGATGTGATGAGATGGTTATGTTTGATATTCTATGTTTTTATGATGCATGTTCATCTTGCTAACTGCTTCCATGCCGTTAGGTTAATATATATGTTTCTTACTCCCCGTCTTTTGTTGTCTGCTTGCATGTATGGTTTTGGACATGCAGAGGACGATGAGCAGCTTGCTGAGGAGTGACTCTGAGGAGCCGCTACTCGTAGTGAGGATTCTTTAGTTTATGTTGTTTATCCGAGATGTTTCGGACTATGGTTATTCCAGCTCTGTAATATGACATCGGGGTTGGGTTTCGTTTATGTTTTCAGTAATGTTTCTTTAAAATATGTTTTATTTTCCGCGTTTGAGAAGTTATGTTACAATGCGGCAACCTCTGCCCGATTTTTATTGTTATCGATATAATATGCATGTGTTCTCTTTCTTTTAATTTTTTATCACCCTTATGTGTTATGAATACATACGGGGTACAGGGTGTCACAGAGCCTATAAAAAAAACTTACTAATTGTTGAACAATATCATCCACATTTAAATAAATCAAAATTATTTTTTAAAAAAATAATATTAAAGATAATTAATCTATACAATTTTTCATAAGCAATATATATCACTCATGCAGGTCATGGGTCACTACTATTTTATTCTTTCAGGCTTCAACTATAATTTTTCAACTATTTTATGCCTTAATTATAATTTATTTTGTATTTTATCAAATATTCTACATTAGCGATGACAAATAATCTCATAATTGATCAACTATTTATAACGTTCAATAAAAATCAGAAACTTACTAAGCGCTGTACTTTATCATCGACATTTGAATAAATTAAATTTTTTATATTTTATTGTCTATATTTAAAGATAAAATATATTAAAGTTGAGAGATTTTTATTCAATTTTTCATAAGTGATTATACCCGTGCATCACACGGGTCAAGAACACTAGTATAAATAAAATATTAGACCAAATCCAGTATTGCTATTACACCAGCCTATCCCCAACCACCATCCAACCAAGATGACATGACCAAATAGAGGTGCCAAAATGGGTTGGGCCCGACGGGTTAACCTGTTTAACATTTTTTGCGGGTTGGGTTGAGGTTCCCAACCCACCAACCCATTTTGATCCGCCCTTCCCTAACCCGCCTAAAAACGGGTTAAGGATGGGGCGGGGCGGGTTAGCCCGCCAACCCAACTTTTAAAAAAAAAATTTATTTTTTTATGCTACATAATTTTAAGTTTGCACACCTGTAAAGTTGTTAGTTGCTCTACTCTGTTCACTCATTATTTATATATGTATTTATATATTTTAGTTTACAATTACCAACCCATCAGGATTATACATATTTGTATATAATTCATCTCGTTCAATAATATACTAATAATAGTTAGTTTACCATCAAAAATATTTTTTTGTATGTTGTGATGTTTTAGATGACATTGACATGTTAATAATTTTATTTTTGTATTTTTTTAATAATTCTATTATTTTTGGTGGGCAACCCGCCTACCCAACGTTAAACGGGGTGGGTTGAGCTATGCAATCCATTTATCATGGCGGGTCAACCCGCCTGCCTCATTTTCGACGGGTCAATGGCGGGACGGGGCAAAAGGGATGGATTGACCCGTTTTGCCATCTCTATGACCAAAGCACAACCACCCCCGGATAATGAAATCCAAACACAAAAAGAAGAAAGACAAATCACCACTACCCACCAAAAGCGAGAAACCAATCTAATGATAAAACCAATTAAACCAAGCATCTATTAGAGAAATCTCAACCAAAGTCTTCGTGAGCCTCTCAGAACAATCAGAATGACACATTTGGAAACATTTGACACCACCAACCAAGAACAGTAACAAGCAATCAACCATGATACTTTGTAAGCAGATCCAAATCAACAGAAAATTCACTTATATTCACAACAAATTAACTGTTTAACTTGGGTAAACAACAACATTTGAAACTCATTTAAAACTGTTACTAACTTTATTGACATAGATGACTAACTTGGGTCAACTTAAAAATTAAGGGATCAAACTGAATCTAAAAAATAAGATAAGGGACCAAAATGATATTTTAGCCATTTTTTTAACTTGCTATTAAACTCACCTTGCATAAGTCATGTGCGAAAAATGGTACCTTTTTTTTATCGCTTGCATTTTAAATAAAATGCCTTTTTTATTTATGAGGTAAAAAAAAATCGTAAAAACTTTGAAGTAATTAAACGCAAGGATAGATAAATAAAAATTAATTCATCCATGTTAAAATGTTGAAATGAGTTGAATTTTGTTAATGGGCCTCCCCCAAATTATAACCTGACCTAATATTTTTGGAGCTCATAATTTAAGGTGAAAAAGTGTGTGGTCTATCGGGGAAGCGGAGGGAGAGGGTAGGTATATCCGAGCCCAGAATATTAAGGATCCAATTGAAAGAGTGAATCAATTTTTTTTTATTTATAAAAAAAGGGAATTCACGTAACAATCTATGATGTTGATATATGAATTTTCGTCCTCAAGTGTCTATAAATTGTAAGTATAGTGCTATCTTGGATCCTGTGAAAGAGTGAATTATTTTTGAAATAAAATCTTTTTTCAAGATTATTTTGAAAATCAAAACCAAAAAGATTACATCAATCAACCAATCAAGCATTCTTTAGCACTACGTGGCTTTGGATTTCTCATCGCACTGGAGAACACGTAGGATAGGAGCAGAATTAAGTATTCAGTCAAGCCAAAATTTTATTTCCTTTTTGTATGTGTTTATTTTCTTCCTTTTCTAGCTAGTTTTAAAAATGGAGTAAAAATAACATTTCCAAAGGTTATTAAAACTCTATTTGCATAATCAACTTGGGGTATCGTTCTTAAAACGAGTAAATTAGAATGCTAGAACATTTCATACCAGTAACAGACTTCCGAGCTCGATCTCATTTTCAAGACTTGTTTTCCTTAAATAAATGGATTTTCGAAGGTTTTACCAAATTACAATTTTTTGTGGTCACTCCTCTATTTTTATCTTCTTTTTTGTGCTGTCATTTGGGATGGTCGCGATGGTGTGTGGTTAGGGCAAAATTTTCATTATTGATGGTTGTTCATTTCATTGTATTCAAAATACTTGTACCTCATGTTCAGTTTTTTGTTGAGATATATTTTTTCAGTAAAATATTTTTCAGTCAAAATTTACCTTGTCGATAATTTTATTATTATCATTTTTAGTGAAATAAAAATTAAACATGACCTAAATGTTTCTTCATTAAATAAAAAATTCATTATAGATATGAAATTTAAAATAACTTCTGCAATGCCAAGGTGTATATTTACCTAGTAAAACTGTACAATTATGAAATAGGACAAGTAGCTGGCTATTATCTTAATTTACCTTTATTTGTCCAAAAAACACACACTTAATTTACCTTTAAAAATCATACAAAATATCTCATAGTAGCAATAGATCTTATTTTTGTTCTCACATTCATTTGGTGAATTATCCAACCACATCCAAAGGAACATGCACAGTGTGACCTGCAATATCTATTATTTAGCAATTAGCAATAGTACGTCTTCGCTTCATTTACTGAGGGATCTTGTTGAGCTTACAGTAAGCATAATCCTTATATTTCTTAGTCTTGTATTTTGGAGGATTGTCTTGGTTAATCATCTTTGGGTGAGGGCCAACTTCGTGCTCTGTTTGGGGCTCTATGAATACTGGCCACGACATTCTTGTCTCCTCTTTGTTCACCGTTGTTCTGTGGAAGACTGCCTTATATTTCCCATTGCTCAGTATCTATATCATCATATATTATGAAACATTATCACTCATTAGTTTTTCACCAAATTAAGCTAGGAAGTCTTGGCATGTTTATTAATAACATCTTATGTACATTGAATTTCATTAATAGAATTGAAAATTCTTATTAAGTATATCAAATCTACAAAAATTATATAAAATCATTAAGATAATATGTAGTTCAATGGTACTCCTCGGGATTGGTCTCTCACCTATCGGATGGGAGGACACTATGGAAAACCAAAAAAAAAACCCATATACAAGTAGGGTCCATACAAAGTTATTAAGCGAAGTGGGTGTCCAAAACTTCGTCATATAAAAAATGGATCACTTCCATATATAAAAATTTATAGATATATAGAGAGAGGACATTGTACCTCCATTTGGTCACCAATGTGAATGACAAGGGCGTTGGGCACATACTTGACGTCGTACCAGTTGCCATCTCTAGAGACTTGAAGGCCTTGCACCTCATTGGGCACCAGAATGGTTATGTATGACATGTCTGTATGTGGTGGCACACCCAGAACGAGATCAGGGCATGGACAAGGTGGGTAGTAATTGATCTTTAAAAGGTGAATCATGTCATCCCCACCCGCAGCCTCCTTTAGCTCATGTTCTTCAAGCCCTAGCCCCATTGACATACTTTTGAACAGTTTGTCTACCACCCCATATAGGTATTTACGGTATTCCTCATTGGCCTCCCTGCCAGAAAATCATGTGTTATTATTCAAATTCAACGTGTTAGAGATACATACACATCACCATTGGCATGTAATCGCTCGAGGTACTGGATGATATTGAAGGGTTGACATCTGCCAACCAAATTTTTTTAATAAGTAAGAACCAGGAATCGAACACCTGACCATTTCCTTAAGGGGTCCGAGCCCATTATCACTTCAGACCGACCACATGTTGGTACATACATTCGAGCAAATGCATCCCAAAATCTATAGTATTACCTCCGGTCCATAATATAAATAAGAGTAATATTGAAAATTAACATTTTATATATATGAAAATTGATGCATGTTTATAATATTTTAGACACAAAAATTGGATCCATTTGTTTCTTTTAATATGAACCAAAGCCTGGAGGTAGTATTATTTTCTATAATTGATTTATAATGGACCTCCTCGCAATTTTTTTCCCGGTTAATATCTCCATCAGCCGCATGAACATATTTGATGGCCTAAGGAAAATTAAAGAGTATATCTTTTTAGTTCTTAAACATGGGCTCTTAAATATTTACACAATGTTTTTTTATAAGCAAAATATTTACACTATGTTATATAGTAACTTTTGATTTATATTTTCTTGATTACCCATAAGTGATTTCCTTTGAAATTTAGTTCATTTATTTATTTCAACTTATTATTATATCATTACTTAATCCATATATAATCCTTATTATTCCAACTTCTTTTTCAAATTCTTCACCCAAACACAAAAACCTTCTTTTAAAACTAAATACTTTTTCCCTCATGAAAATATTTATTATTTGAGAATATCATTTTTCAGAAGAAGAAAAAAAATTAGATTTGTATTCAAATAACGACCATCATTATTTTTTTTAAAATTTACATTTCAAATATTTTATTCAATATGAAAATATAAAAATTTAAATATTGTTATCTATATTCTAAGCTCGGGTCAATTTTTAAAATTATTGTATATTTATTTGTTAAAAATTAATATAATCTTATATGTAACAGGATTATAACCAAGTCCCCCTCTCCCAAAATTTTCCTTACCCTCCGGCGTTAGATTTTCTTTATTTTTTATGAAGCTTGGTTTCCTCTAACCAACTCGTTCCTATGAAAAATTGATATATATCTTGTAAATATAAATCTTATGATAAATAAGATTGATATTAGAATTTAACATTTAATATATGTGAAAATTGATACATATTTTTAATATTTTAGATAAAAAATGGACTTATTTATTTGTTATAATATGGACCAAAGGTACTAATAACTAATTTAATCAGTTATATTAACTTTTGTTTATCGTCAATATTTACGGATGAATATCTCACATATCATGGATGTTTTAGTTTTTTTTGTTTTATGACAATACATATCATGGATCTTGGTTGTGGTGCTATACTTCGTGGTGATTGTGATTGTGGTGCTTTTTCGATCACAATTAGTAGCTGGATAGCTTTTATTTCTATGTCGGTGTTTTGTGGTTTTGGTTCTGGTCCTTGTTTGATTTGTTTTTCGGCTTTAGCTTTTGTAAAGTCAATACTATCCTTGTTTTGGGGTAGTCTTTCATTTACATTTGTTGCTGTCACTTTGACCTCTCTGTACATGGGTTTGAGTATCCCGGATGCTCTATTTAATTCCATCTTTGGTATATCAAAAAACATATCATGGATGTTGAAAAATCCACTTTAAATAAGTAATGCATGGAATAGTAGCAGTGATGATGGGCAAGAAACGAAAGACGATGGCAATAAATATATGATCATGGGTCAACCAGAAAAATGGCAAATTGGCAATGGTGAAGAGAGATTGTCGTGTATGCATGTCAAAAGGAGAAGGTACGTATTTAAGAAGAGGAAGACAATTTCAAACTAACCTGTACGAAGGAGGGTTCTTAGGCCAGAAACTGTAATTAATGGAGCAAGTTGGCCATATAATGTGGAATAAATGGTCCACCCAACCTTTCTTTCCGTTCACCTCTTTCTGAAGCTTTGTGCCGTAACCTTCTAAACTCTCAGACCCATTAGGCTTAGCATATTTCTCTTTTTCTTCTTGTGGTAACTCAAAGAACTCTTTTCCCACACCTTGCAATTTGCTTATAACATGGCTGGGTATTTCATGGTTCACAACTTGGAACATCCCCCACTCTCTACTTGGGCTTTTTGACCAAACTGGGTTCCTTTTAGAAACTATTTACCAGTTTAGGGTTGTTCTGAAACTATTTACCAATGGGGGGTCGTTTTAAATATTTTATTATTTTTGGGTCTGACGGGTCAAAGGCGCCACTGCAGTTGGCGCCTTTGAAGGCGCCACTGCAGTTGGCGTCTTTGCTTTTATAAAAAAAAAAAAAAAAATTGAAAAGGGGAGGCGCATTTGGCAGTGGCGCCTCCCCCTGCTAGCTACAGTAGCGCTACTGTAGCTGCAGCAACTTTTCCTTTTTTTTTTTTTTTTGACTTTTTTTAAAAAGATAAAAAATTTATTTATAAAAAAACTCATTCACCAAATAATGAACTGAATTCACCAGATATTTGTACCCGATTCACCAGATATTTACACATACTTAACCAAAAAAATTTATTTCTCAAAAAAACCCATTCACCAGATAATGAACTGAATTCACCAGATATTTATACCCGGTTCACCAGATATTTGCACATACTTAACCAAAAAAATTATTTCTCAAAAAAACCATTCACCAGATAATGAGTTGACCATATCTAATCCTCTAATCCTAATAAATGAATCCCTTCCTGATCAAGCAACCAACAAACAAAATAAATAAAATAATAGAAAATAATAAAATAACCAATAAAACAGACAAAATAATATAATAATTGAAATAAAAAAATCCCATATATTTGTGAGGCCGCCACCTCAGCACTACAGGAGGCAAAAAAATAATAATAGCAATAACAATATACACCAATAAATATTCATCAATTATTACAGTAGTAAAAAAAAATTATTTGGTGAGAGCATTGCAGAGTCACATACAGAGGTTTGCTTACAACCATTTTGCCATTCATCTCCAAGAGCTACCACACAATAAAGGGAAAAGAAATCATTTTTAAAGTAAAAAACCACCGACTATTTTTAACATGAAAATACCACCTACTTACAGCTTTGGATGCCTCATCAGGAGTTGAGAATACAACAAATCCTGATCCTGATCCTCGACTT
Source organism: Sophora flavescens (assembly GCA_030762895.1). Taxonomy (NCBI): domain Eukaryota; kingdom Viridiplantae; phylum Streptophyta; class Magnoliopsida; order Fabales; family Fabaceae; genus Sophora; species Sophora flavescens. The sequence continues at coordinate 173,626,849 of CM061065.1, read as the reverse complement.
ATGCCATTGCACATATTTTTTTTTACTGAGATATTTATCAGATATTTACACATACTTAACCAAAAAAATTTATTTGGTTAAGATAGCAGTTATGCATGCTCTTCCACAGCTCATCTTCTGCTTCTTTACCCTGCCTCCCAAAGCAGTTATCAACCCTTTCATCTCCCTTTCTTACAAATCAATTTGCTAAAAAATCATGATGTCAAAACGTGCTGGTTTCTGTGAACATGGAACCATTTTATTTATCAAAATTTTCATACTTGTACTCAATAATTTTTTTCACCAGATATTTGTACCCGATTCACCAGATATTTACACATACTTAATAAAAAAAATTATTTCTCAAAAAAACCCATTTACCAGATATCTAAACTGGTAAATAGTTTCTAAAAGGAACCCAGTTTGGTCAAAAAGCCGAAAAAGGAAGATAGCAGAACGAACGTGTAGAAAAAGAAAAAGAAAAAGAAAAGGGGAGGTGAACCTCCGATCCTCCAAATTTTTCATTATAATTAACTATGTGCAATCTCAGTAAAAAAAAAATATGTGCAATGGCATAAGTCGAGGATCATGATTTGTTGTATTCTCAACTCCTGATGAGGCATCCAAAGCTGTAAGTAGGTGGTATTTTCATGTTAAAAATAGTCGGTGGTTTTTTACTTTAAAAATGATTTCTTTTCCCTTTATTGTGTGGTAGCTCTTGGAGATGAATGGCAAAATGGTTGTAAGCAAACCTCTGTATGTGACTCTGCAATGCTCTCACCAAATAAATTTTTTTTTACTATTGTAATAATTGATGAATATTTATTGGTGTATATTGTTATTGCTATTATTATTTTTTTGCCTCCTGTAGTGCTGAGGTGGCGGCCTCACAAATATATGGGATTTTTTTATTTCAATTATTATATTATTTTGTCTGTTTTATTGGTTATTTTATTATTTTCTATTATTTTATTTATTTTGTTTGTTGGTTGCTTGATCAGGAAGGGATTCATTTATTATGATTAGAGGATTAGATATGGTCAACTCATTATCTGGTGAATGGTTTTTTTGAGAAATAATTTTTTTGGTTAAGTATGTGCAAATATCTGGTGAACCGGGTATAAATATCTGGTGAATTCAGTTCATTATCTGGTGAATGGGTTTTTTTGAGAAATAAATTTTTTTGGTTAAGTATGTGTAAATATCTGGTGAATCGGGTACAAATATCTGGTGAATTCAGTTCATTATTTGGTGAATGAGTTTTTTTATAAATAAATTTTTTATCTTTTTAAAAAAAGTCAAAAAAAAAAAAAAGGAAAAAAAGTCTTTGCCCAGCCTCAGAGAGCTCATCGTAGCTAGCAGGGGAGGCGCCACTGCCAAATGCGCCTCCCCTTTTCAATTTTTTTTTTTTTTTTATAAAAGCAAAGACGCCAACTGCAGTGGCGCCTTCAAAGGCGCCAACTGCAGTGGCGCCTTTGACCCGTCAGACCCAAAAATAATAAAATATTTAAAACGACCCCCCATTGGTAAATAGTTTCAGAACAACCCTAAACTGGTAAATAGTTTCTAAAAGGAACCCAGTTTGGTCAAAAAGCCGATACTTGCATCCATGATCTCATGCACGAGTTTCCCTTCATCTGGGTTGCTGAAATCAATGATGGGAACCTCGAGTTTCACACCATGAACCGTTGTGATGCCTGGTTGCTCTGTCTCTGGCCTAACAAACATGGTAGGGATCATAGCAGCATCTTTGAACTGGGAAGCTGCGTTTTGCACTCTGAGTTCCTCCATTTTGTTGCTAGCTCTTTTTGGCTTTCTTAACCCTGTTTTGAAACTCTTGTGCTATTGAATTAAATAGGAAGTTACCTTGTGAGAAGAAGTTGGATGACTTTTCATCCATGAGCAATAAATAAATGACCTGCTCAGTCGACTTTTCATGGCACACTTTTTCATTGACTTTTTCAAAATTTTCTATTATTAAAGTTGCATGACTTGCATCCATGAGCAATAAATAAATCAGTTGGACTCCAATTTGTCTATTGTTGATTGACAAAATTTTTGAAATTGGATGGATCGCCGATGAAGATATCAATTAAATATTTAATAATTTAATGACGATTGAATTGATATTAATTTTAAATTTTTAATATAATATATATCACAATATTGAATAAATTAAAAATTAAATAATATTCAAAATACTATCACATTAAACAAACTGGATTGCCTCCAACCATCCAGCACTCCAACAAAAAAAATAGAAAGGGAGGATTTGGATTATGAGAGAGAAAATAATAAATAATGAAGAGAAATAATGGAGTTAAGAGAGAAAAAAGATGATAAAGGGATGATGGAGGGAAGAATTGCTGGAGGTAATCCAGATCCCACGTTAAAAGTCAAATTACCTAAATTTCACTTAAAATATTATAAAAGAAGTACGTCTATCATGGATTCACGGCACACTTTTTCATTGACTTGTCCAATCTTCTTGCCTGTGGAAGTTTTTCAAATTTTTTCTATTACTAAAGAAAAGCTTCCTTGACAAGTTACTAGCTATATGTCTATGTTTTATTTTATTTTTTATGATACAACTCTTCTCTTACACTATTGCTTCTCTTGCTCAGTGACTCTTCTCTTACAAGTTTTTCACATTTTTATTATTAAAGATAAAGCATCTCTTATCAGTTATCACAAGCTATATGTCTTTTTTTTTTTATTATTATTATTATACAAATCTTCTCTTACACGTTTTAGAGAGAAAACTCACAAGTTTTCCCTTATACGCCTCTCTCATTTTGATAAGTTTTTTAATTTTTTTATTTATACTTGTAATTTATGTAATGAGAAATGCGACTGCTACACACTATCCATGTTTTGACTTGTGTAATAATGTATTTGAGGTATTAAATTAGTATTTTAAACAGCAAGATAAAAACAAATAAAAAGCAAAAGACCAAATCACCTATTCCATTATAAAATGCTTTTAATTAGTTTGGATCAAATTTAATACTATAATCAAATTTATCTAAATTTCATCACAAATATGTACCTTATTTTCATGTTCGGATTTGATAATTTTTTTCCTCCTTAGAATCGATTCAAACCGAATTAATAACATCCCTAACTTTTACTTTTGGTAAAGAATTTTTCCATATGTTTGGTGTGGGCTATCAAATGGACTAGCCTAACCCGTTTAAACCCACTCATCATGGATCGTGCATGGTTAAATAAATTGGCTCAAAATCGATAACTTTAACACGAGGAAAGGTGTGACATGATCTGTGGATATAAAAGGAAGGGGCTGAAAAAAGAATACGTGCGGAAAGAAGGTAAGTGAATCCAAGCAACAAAAGGTTTGCATTTTGTGAAAAGAATAGATTATTCCTTTCCTAATACATAGCTGCAAGTTTAACCAGGTTCTATCCTTCATAAACATTAAATATCACAGCAGACCTGCAAAGTGCAGACATATGATATGACACGTGACAGTAACTTTCATTTTAGACTTATGCTAATCACATTCAATATTTTTTTTTAGGAAAAAAAAAAACTTTCAAATATACCAAATTAAGACATTGTGTATAAATAAATACTTTATGTATTTCTTTCTTTTTTTAGTATAATACCTATTATGGACGGTGACTTTGACTGTTTGACCAAATATACTTTCGTTGAAAAGTGAATTATCTCAAATGACAATCTGATTGGTTTAGATTTGATCACTTGGATGGTATATCATTACATCACTTTGATGAATGATATACCATAAACTTCACCTATATTAATATTTTTTTTTGAGAATACGATAATGTTATTCGAGAAGAAGAGAGACTAATTAAAACTTGCACCAAACCTTGTGGTCAATAAAACCAAATAAAACCTTCAACAATGAAGTTAAAATACAAATAGAACTAAAGAGTACCCCTTTTAGCAGGTGAAAAAATAAGCACAAATATCCTCTTTGCTGTTGGTCCTATGTCTTCCAATAACAATGCCATAAAGTAACCCCAAGTGTCGTTTGTTTCAGCCTCTATAGCAACAATAACAAGTAGGAAGTTATTGTCGTTTGGATTTTGGACCCTTAGACATCACTACCAACAATGTCAAAGATGCCAAATACCCTTTGAAGTTTCTCTCACATATATAATAAGTTGTCGGCTAGTGAACCCCTAACTTCGCTATAGAAGAAAGCAAGCCATTCCAAATCACTCCCCATGAGCTTAACCCTTCATCTCAGCTTGTCATTCTTCAAATACCCCACACTCCTCCAATTCAACAAAGAACATTCTTTAATTTCCTTCTTAAACTGATCAAAGGAATTGAATTCTATCCCCTCTTTTCATTTGTAATCCCGCGGAAACATCTCTGCAGGGTTGTGCTAAGGGCACTTATGTTTCTTTTCAAACAATTTCCATCCATAGACAAGGACTCATTATCATAATCAGGGTCAAATTTAATATTACCTATAAAATGGCTCTTTTGGGGGGTCCAATGGTTCTGTGGGTGTAATATGAGTTTGCAAGTCCTAATTCATGACTTTTTTTTTTGGCTGCAGTGAGTTGGAACCAAGGTTAGGTGGTCCTACTTCGTGCTAGATTTCATATTCTTTGCAGTCAGTGTAAAAATAATCCTTATGTTTACCACATATCATCATCACCCCTGAGAGATCACTATCATCACTTTCGTCCTTACCTCCCTATTCTCTTCCATCCATTCTAAAACTCGAATACCATCATCTTTACTAAACCGAAAAAATAACAAATATTTCTGCTTCTTGAATAATATAGTATTCAACAAACTTAGCAGATGCAATTAATTCACTATTAAATTTCAACTCTTGATTGATTGTCTCTTGTGCTAGCCTAGTTGGGATGTCATATTCAATTACAATGCTTTTGCATACTATTTTGCTTTTTAAAAAAAATCAACTCTCCTGAGTCTTGACCCACAATCTATATCTCTATCAGGTCCCAAACACCATATTTTAACTAAAAACTTTGAAACCTTATCTTTCTAAACGCTCTTGTAGGCTTTGCTTGTGAGTTAGGATGAAAATGAAAGGGAGGAGATCAAAGGAGAAAGAAAGGATTTGGATTCCCAGCACTCACGCATTCACAAGATCACAAGATATACCGTTGGATCAACATTGTTTTATTTTTTTTAATGCACATTCAAATGCATCTAATGGTTTATATCAATGCGTGAATACGTGAAAATAGTGAATGCATGGAATCCAAACCCGGAAGGAAATGGGAGGGAGGGAAGGAGGGGAGGATTATTTCTCTCCTTGTTTGGGAGTATGTTTTATGTGAGTGAAAAGAAATGAAGGGTTTATAACATGCTTTTACAACTTTACTGAATACGTGAATGCGTGAAAATAGTGAATGCATGAATCCAAACCCGGAAGGAAATGGGAGGGAGGGAAGGAGGAGAGGATTATCTCTCTCTTTATGTGGGAGTATGTTTTATGTGAGAGAAAAGAAATGGAGGGTTTATAACATGCTTTTATAATTTTACCGTTATTTGAAAAAATTAACATAAGTAATATTCCTTAAATAATATTAATGCAAAAAAATAAAAAAGTATTTCTCCAAAAATATCCCAAATTAGTAATATAGGTTAGTTTTCCTCCAAAATACCCCAAATTAGGGGAATCCGAAAAAAGTGGCAAGAAGGATTTGGAGGATTTATTAAAATCACGAAAACTTTCTCCTCCAACTTTCTAAACTCACAGACAAGGGTATCCTTTCAATAAACCTTCCATTTTACTTTCTTTCCTTAAAAAAAAAAACTCACAGACTAGCAGTAGTGATGAATGGTCTATGAAATAGACCAATTCGTATTCCTAGTAAAGTATTCAAGGTCAAACCTACCATGCATTTGACCTCTATGATAAGCAAACTTGGTGAATTTATTTACCGTTGACAAAATCATATTTTAACAAAACCATTGGAACCTATCTTTTTTTTTTTTTTTACAAAGGAGGATTCAACCCAAAGAAACTAAGCTAGGATAGAACGGGGAAAAGATATTCCTGCTAAATCACACCAAAGATATTGACCGCACCCAATAGACGGATAACCAAGCCAGTGAACACCAAAATCTAAGCTATCCGAAAAGTTTGCTAACCAATCGGCAACACGGTTTCCCTCCTGGTAACCATGAGTGATCGTGACTGAATGGTGGTCCTGCATGAGCCTCCGTATCGAACGAACCGGCATGAAAATGCTATATGTATTGTGAATAATTGTTTATGTGTTTTTGAGTGATGACAAATCAAATAAACAAGTTATGTTCCTAAATATATTGTATAAATAATTTAGAAATGTACGAACATTGTTAACTGTGTGCTCAAGTATGCAGACAAGTGAAAAGTGCTTCACTCGTCTAATACCACATGTCTAGTGATAACAGCAAAGGTGCTCTATCTCCTTGACACATGTTTATGAACCTATCTACTGAAGTGTCGACATATGAATGATGTTGTGGATTAGACAAACTGAAATCAATGAAACAAATACAGCAGTACCAAGAACAACACAGCAGTACCAGTACTAACACAGCAGAACATAAATGAACACAATCCCAGAACCAAAGAAAAAACCAGCAAAGAGAAAGAGAGGGAAGGAAGGAAAGAATCACACCAAGAATTTACGTGGTTCAGCCGGTGGGGCTTACATCCACGAGGAGAGAGCAAAACGATATCCACTATGATTGAAAAACAAGTACAAGATCAAGCTATGCACAATAGACTAACACACCCCTGGCCTCTTCACCTCTGCTGTCAAGAAAACAAAACCAGAAGAAGAATCACAGCCTTTCCTTCTCTCTATTGTTCACACACCCCTTGATCACTCTAGCACTCTTTCTTTTCCTCTCACAAGTTTCAGAATATACAAGTATACAATATCTCAATCTCTCTTTCTATCTTATTCTGCATAAGCTAAGCCTATGTGTATATACAGAAGAAAACTTCAGCTGCAAGTCTGCTCAGGTTCTGATCCATCCAATTCTGTTGCAACAAAAAATCAGTTATGGTTGCAACTGTCATAACTGATTTTCCCTCCAATGGATGCCTTGGCTTGTAACTGAATTTTGAGACACCAACTAACAATTCTCCACCTTGTCTCTAAATCCATTCAATCATAATTCTCCATAGCATTGCTCTCTCACCAATCTTCATCTTCTTACTGAAAACCAATCAAGTCCAAGCTATGCTTGAACTTGGATAAGGGTAGGGACTTGGTTAAGGCATCGGCTGGATTGTCTTCTGTTGAAACCTTCTCAACAAGGACTTCCTTTGCCTCAATTACATCCCTTATAAAATGAAGCTTAATATCAATATGTTTGGATTTATCATGGTAGACTTGATGTTTTGAAAGGTGAATAGCACTTTGGCTATCACTGTAGATGGTAACACAGTCTTGTGTTATGCCGAGTTCACCAACAATTCCTTTTAACCATATTGCTTCCTTCACACCCTCAGTAAGAGCAATAAATTCAGCTTGAGTGGTGGACAGAGCTACAACTGATTGTAAGGTTGATCTCCAACTCACTGCAGTGCTAAAGACTGTGAATATGTATCCTGAGAGTGACTTCCTGGTGTCAATGTTGCCAGCATAATCAGAATCTACATATCCTCTTATCACATCCTTAGCAGGAGAACTTCTTCTTTTGAACAGAAGCCCAGAATTTGAAGTGCCATTTAGGTACCTTAGTATCCACTTCATAGCCTTCCAATGAGTTAGTCGAGGGTCTGCCATGAATCTGCTCACCACATTCACTGCATAGGCCAAATCTGGCCTGCAGGACACCATTCCATACATGATGCTGCCAACAGCATTTGCATATGGAATTGATGTCATCTCTTGCCTTTCTTCTTCTGTTTTTGGCCCTTGCTGAACTGACAGTTTATCAAGTTGTCCTAGTGGAGTTCCAACTGTCTTAGACTCATGCATTCTGTATTTTCTAATCACCTTTCGCATGTATCCTAGCTGAGACAGCAGAAGCTGTCCAGTCTTCCTGTTTCTGGTGATATCCATGCCAAGGATCCTCTTGGCCTCTCCAAGTTCCTTCATCTCGAATTCAGTCTTCAGTTGATCCTTTATCCTTTTGATTTCTGATCTTCTAGAGCTTGCAAGAAGTATATCATCTACATAAAGGAGTAAGTAGATGATCACTTCTCCATCCTCTTTGAAGGTGTATACACAGCTGTCATAGCTGCTTCTTTGGAAGTTCATCTTCACCATGAAGTCATCAAATCTCTTATTCCATTGCCTAGGACTTTGTTTTAGGCCATATAGAGATTTCTTCAATAAGCACACCTTGTCCTTGCATTTGTCAAAACCCTCGGGTTGATGCATATATATAGTTTCCTCTAGATTTCCATGAAGGAATGCAGTTTTGACATCTAGTTGTTCTAGATCCAGATCAAATTGAGTAACCAAGGCAAGTAGGATCCTTATTGAGCAATGTTTGACTACAGGAGAGAAGATTTCATTATAGTCAATGCCCTCAATTTGAGAGAACCCTTTTGCCACAAGTCTTGCCTTGAATCTGACCTTGTTTGCATCCTGAGTATCTTCCTTCATTTTGAATATCCATTTGCAACCTATTATTCTTTTGCCCTTTGGTGGATCAACTAGAGTCCAAGTCTTGTTTCGTTCAAGGGATTTCATCTCTTCTTCCATTGCCCTCCACCATTCTGCACTGTTTTCACTTGTTACTGCTTCTGTAAAGTTACTTGGTTCATTTTCTTGAGCTTCCTCTCCAATGCTTAGAGTATAGCATATAAGATCTGCTTGACCAAATCTTCTTGGGGGAACTATATTTCTTCTTGCTCTATCTCTGACCAAGTTGTAATCATTTGCCACTGGTGGAACTTGATGCTGCTCTAGTTCTGTTTCTTCTTGAGCAGGTTGAGTCATGGCTCGACTTGTGGATAACTCCACCTCAACTTGGGTATTATCTGATGCAGCTTCAGGTGTAGTTGACTGATCCTTTGTAAGCATGGCCATCCTAGTCTCATCAAAGACTACATCTCTACTGATTATGCACTTAGGATCACCATGTTCTAATCTCCACAGTTTGTATCCTTTTATGCCAGCAGGGTAACCAATGAACACACACCTTATTGCCCTTGCTGCGAGTTTGTCCTGTTTGACATGAGCAAAGGCCAATGAACCGAATATTCTCAAGTTTGAGTAGTCTGCAGGTCTGCCTCTCCACATTTCTACAGAGGTTTTGAACCCTATTGTAGAAGATGGACTTCTATTTATGAGATATGCTGCTGTTACAGCAGCATCACCCCAAAATCTCTTTGCAAGTCCAGCACTTAATAGCATGCATCTCACTCTTTCCAGGATTGTTCTATTCATCCTTTCTGCCAAGCCATTCTGTTGTGGAGTTCCTGCAGTTGTCCTGTGCCTTTGTATACCTGCACTCCTGCAGAATTTACCAAATTGCTCTGAAAGATATTCCAGGCCATTGTCAGTCCTTAAATATTTCAATTTAGCACCTATTTTAGTTTCTGTTTGAGTGTACCATTCCTTGAATTTTTCAAAGGTATCACTCTTATTTTTAAGTATATAGATCCAAACCCTTCTAGAGTAATCATCAATAATAGACAGGAAGTAGGAGCCACCTCCATGAGTCATAGTCTTGGCTGGACCCCAAAGGTATGAATGAGCATACTCAAAGATTGATTTAGTAGTGTGCTGTCCAGTTTTAAAACTGACCCTATGTGCCTTTCCTAAAGTGCAGTGATCACAGAATTCAAGCTTGTGTACCTTGTCACCATTTAGAAGGTTTTGTTTACTTAGTTCTATCAAGCTCTTTTCACTTACATGTCCAAGCCTCATGTGCCACAACTTTGATTTATCATGATAAGTGTGACTAGCTACTGCAGCCTGTGCAATAATAGTGGCACCATCTAATATGTACAATCCATTTCTCTTTATGCCTTTAACTACTGTTCTATCATTCATAGAGATTTTAAGCATACCTTGTTCAATTTTAGTTGTATAGCCTAGGTTATCAAACATACTTATTGAAAGTAAATTTCTTTTCAGTTCAGGCACATACCTCACTCCTGAGATCACTATCTCATTCTCATTGAACATTTTCAAACGAATTGTACCTGATCCTTGGACCTTGCATGACTTGTTATTCCCTAGCAAGACTGGTCCACCATCTTGTAAGCATAGGGACTCAAAGTAATCCTTTCTTGGACACATATGAAAGGTGCATCCGGAGTCAAGCACCCAATCTTTTCCTGACTCTGAGTCTGACAGTACCAAGGCCTCTGCTGACTCATAACCAGAAGACTCATAGCCTGAGGAAACAATAGCTGCATCACCTGCCAGTTGAGATGGCTTTATTCCTTTGTTCTTCCTCTCAGGGCACTCTTTCTTGAAGTGACCCTTCTTGTGACAATGGAAGCACTTATACTTGGATTTGTCTTGATTCTTTGATTTTGATCTATTCTTGCCTTGCTTTCCATTCCTTCTTTCATGTCTGCCTCTTACAACATTCAAGCTTTTTGCTTTTCCTTCTGCCTGGACTTCTTGCTTCTTTTGGAATTCCTTTGTTCTTATGGATGATTGCACTTCATCAAGAGTAATTGTTTGATCTCTGCCAAACAGAATTGAATCCTTGAAGTGTTCATAGGATCTTGGTAAAGCACTCAGCAGAATTAGTGCTTTGTCTTCATCATCCATTGTTACCTCAAGATTCTCAAGATCATCAAGAATCTTGTTATAGTCTGCAATCTGTTCTGCTACAGCTCTGTCTTCACTCATCTTGAATGAGAAGAGTTGTTGCTTAAGGAACAAACGATTTGCCACAGACTTGGTCATGTAGAGAGACTCAAGTTTGAGCCAAAGTGCAGCTGCAGTAGGCTCTCTTGCAGCCTCTCTGAGAGGTTTGTCTCCAAGGCATAAGATAATTATGCTTCTTGCCTTGTCGATCAACTCCCTTCTTTCTGCTGCAGTCAATGTTAGAGGAAGTGCAGCTTCTCCCCTTAAAGTGTCTCCAAGACCTTGCTGCACCAGCACAGCCTGCATCTTTATTCTCCATAGGCCAAAATCATTCGATCCAGAGAACTTTTCTATATCAAACTTTGTCGAACCCATACTGAAATCTTGTTCTTTCACTCTTCAGTTCCTTCCCACAGACGGCGCCACTTGTTGTGGATTAGACAAACTGAAATCAATGAAACAAACACAGCAGTACCAAGAACAACACAGCAGTAGCAGTACTAACACAGCAGAACAGAAATGAACACAATCCCAGAACCAAAGAAAAAACCAGCAAAGAGAAAGATAGGGAAGGAAGGAAAGAATCACACCAAGAATTTACGTGGTTCAGCCGGTGGGGCTTACATTCACGGGGAGAGAGCAAAACGATATCCACTATGATTGAAAAACAAGTACAAGATCAAGCTATGAACAATAGACTAACACACCCCTGGCCTCTTCACCTCTTCTGTCAAGAAAACAAAACCAGAAGAAGAATCCCAGCCTTTCCTTCTCTCTATTGTTCACACACCCCTTGATCACTCTAGCACTCTTTCTTTTCCTCTCACAAGTTTCAGAATATACAAGTATACAATATCTCAATCTCTCTTTCTATCTTATTCTGCATAAGCTAAGCCTATGTGTATATAGAAGAAAACTTCAGCTGCAAGTCTGCTCGTGTTCCGATCCATCCAATTGCAGAACATAGAAAATCAGTTATGGTTGCAACTGTCATAACTGATTTTCCCTCCAATGGATGCCTTGGCTTGTAACTGAATTTTGAGACACCAACTAACAAATGATATTAAGACAAGTGAATGATATTAAGACAAGTAAAGTATCTTAAGTATGAACATCTTGTCCCGAAGCATCTCAATTCAAGAATCTATCTCGAAGTGTCTCTACCCAAGTGTCTATCTAGAAGCATCTTATGAAGTTTCTGAAGACTATTCAATTATAGATCTGACTACTGCTTATAAAGAACAGAAGTGTAGAAACAAAGGAAGCTAAGACTGGAGTCAAGCGTCTACACAAAGTGTCTGCTATTATATTCAAGCATTTGTGCCATCATATCTTCAGCTACACTCATTCAAATCAGGAGATCTTGGTCTCATTAAAAATATAAGAGAAATATCTACAACTTTCATGAAGAAGTCGAGACCTGAATCAATCTCCATCTAAGTGAAATATCCTCTTCAAATTGGAGATGTGATACAGTTTGTGATAGCCAGAACATTCAAGCGTCCGCTGACAATATATGGAGATGTAGATGTCCAAATGAATCGATCTTGGTGTCATTGGGAAGCAAAGAAACATATCTACAACTTTGATGAATACTTCGAGACCAAATTCGATCTATATCAGTGTCAGGTTGCATTCATAATTTGGTGACGTGATGCTGTTCCGACATACAGACCTTTGAAGCGTCTGATGGCCATAACTTGAGTTGTACATGTCCAAATCGGATGAAACTGGTGCCACTCGAAAGTTAACATCCAGGGCTACAACTATAATGCAGACCTTAAAGCCTGAATCGACCCTTAAGAATGTCAAAATTGCAGAATACAAAAGATGACGGAGTTTAGGAGCTAAAGGAGCAAGCATCTAATGAATACTAGCCAAGCATCTTATAGGCTCATCTAAGAAGTGTCTAATGAAGCTAACCAAGTGTCTTCCCAGTATAAAACAAAGCTGAATTAGTTTAATATATATTTGGGAAAGCAGGAAGTGTCAACAATTAAAGATATGTTGACATGCAATGAAAGATACGTATTGAAGTTTCTCTTCTACCAAAGTTGCATAGCTATTTAATATTATATATTATCACAAAAGTGTAACATTCAAAAAGGTTTGCAGTTAGTCAGAATAACTTTATTTATAAAAGACACTTACAGCTGTATGTTGAAAGAAAAGAAAAAGAAGAAATATATCACTGCTTCAAAAAGACAAAAGCTTTTCAAGCAAAACCACTTTATCTAAAGTGTGGTCAGCATCAAGTAGTTTTGTGCAACGGTCAAAAACTCCAATGGGTATATTTTGTCAAGCCTATATAATGAAAACCGAAGAATAAGAAGAAGAGTTCCTGGTGCTGCTACTGCTGCTACACTTGATGAAAAATGAGAGCATCACTATCTTTAGCTCAATAGAAATCATTCTCAATGTAAACATTCCATATTCACTCAAGTGAGTGTTATGGGATATTTCTTTTTAAGTTCTGAATTGCTTAAAAATATATCCACTCTTGTGAGTGTAGGAAGAACTCATCTCTGTACTTCATTGTAAAATCACTCTATGAGTGTTGTGAGATTTTCTCTATGTAATCTTCATCAAAATTCAGTAAGCCTGGAGAGGCTAGGTGAAAATAATACTTGCAACAACCTGAAGAGGTTGGTTAAGAATAATACTCGTTGAGCTTGGAGAGACTGGTTAAGAACAATACTCAATAAGCTTGGAGAGGTTTGGTGTGCAAAGACTACTCGTTGTAATTATTTGATGTGACAGTGGAGAAAACTCAGCTGCTGCTGGGGATTGGATGTAGCTCATGGTTTTTATGAGTGAACCAGGATAAATTTTGTTGTCTATCTCTCTTTACCTTTATCTCTTTATCTTTGTTGTTTTATATATGGAATTCAGATATTATGAAGACCTTAAAGCCTGAATCGACCGTTAAGAATGTCGAAATTGCAGAATACAAAAGATGACGGAGTTTAGGAGCTAAAGGAGCAAGCATCTAATGAATACTAGCCAAGCATCTCACAAGCTCATCTAAGAAGTGTCTAATGAAGCTAACCAAGTGTCTTCCCAGTATAAAACAAAGCTGAATTAGTTTAATATATATTTGGGAAAGCAGGAGGTGTCAACAATTAAAGATATGTTGACATGCAATGAAAGATACGTATTGAAGTTTCTCTTCTACCAAAGTTGCACAGCTATTTAATATTATATATTATCACAAAAGTGCAAAAGTCAAAAAGGTGTGCAGTTTGTCGGAATAGCTTTATTGATAAAAGACACTTACAGTTGTCTGTTGAAAGAAAATAAAAAGACAAAAGCTTTTAAAACAAAACCACTTTATCTAAAGTGTGGTTAGCATCAAGAAATTTTGTACAACGGTCAAAAACTTCAACAGCTATATTTTGTCAAGCCTATATAATGAAAACCAAAGAAGAAGAGTTCATGGTGCTGCTACTATTGCTACACTTGATGAAAAATGAGAGCATCACTAATTTCATCTCAATAAAAATCATTCTCAACGTAAACATTCTATATTCACTCAAGTGAGTGTTATGAGATATTTTTTTTCCAGTTCTGAAGTGTTTAAATATATATCCATTCTTGTGAGTACAGGAAGAACTCATCTCTGTTCTTCATTGTAAAATCACTCTATGAGTGTTGTAAGATTTTCTCCTCTATGTAATCTTCATCAAAATCCAGTAAGCCTGGAGAGGCTAGATGAAAATAATACTTGCAACAGCCTGGAGATGTTGATTAAGAATAATACTCGTTGAGCCTGGAGAGGCTGGTTAAGAACAATACTCAATGGGCTTGGAGATGCTAGGTGTGCAAAGACTACTCGTTGTAATTATCTGATGTGATAGTGGATAAAACTCAACAGCTGCTGCGGACTGGATGTAGCTCATGGTTTTTATGAGTGAACCACGATAAATTTTGTTGTCTATCTCTCTTTACCCTTATCTCTTTATCTTTATTATTTTATGTATTTCAACAAAGCTTTCTAACTGATTTTAAGCTTTATGTTCTAAATCTTTTTCAAATGTTTTTATCCTCTAGATTTTGTCTAACTGGTTGACGTTTAGTCTGAGATGGTCAGACAAGTCATTGCCCATTAGACTAGTGAAATACTTTAACTTCCTTATTTCCAATCTGGTCAAAAATAAGTTATTGGTTGTGTTAGATTGTTTTAAAATTAGCTTCTCTTAACCATCTACACTTTCTTTATTTGAAAAATTCTGATTTATATTTTGATGTCTTTTAAAAGTTTAAAATTTATATTATCACCCAATTCACCCCCTCCTATGTGATGGTTACCTTGACCCAACACAGCGAACTACATGGGATGCGCGGGTGAGCATTCCCCTAGAACAAGTTGCACATCAGAGGATGAGTCACACTCTATCTATCCACAAGTTTTCTATATTTTTTTCCTGGGATAAACTAAGAGCCGTATAAATAAATGCCCCCAAAGCTCCGAGCAAGTGACCGAAGCTGCTGCACCATTGGAACCTATCTTTGTCAATGCTCCTACAATTTCTTCGAATGATCAATGGTCTATGTCACAGACCGAATCCTTGGTTTTCCCAGAAAAATATTCAATGACAAACGTTCCATGCATCCAACGACCCCTATGGTGCAAGGTTATATTAAATCTCTAGTCAGCCATTACTTCACAAATAAAATACCTATAAAAAGAGCACACACACACAAAAAAAAAACTATGAATAAAATATCCACCTTAAGATTATAAATTTATAATACAAACTAAAAACCCAATACTACGAAAAAACAAACACTTCTACAGGAGATAAGAGAATGGAACATTTTTGTGTAAGTATTCAATTCCAATCCAATTCATCTCAAACTGTTCAAATCGAACTAAAAAATCGATAAATAAACATACTGAAAAATGAAATTGATGAGAAATGCCTCTTAAATCGGTATTTTGGAGATGCAAAGCCTGCTGACAAAGACACAATCATCGATTATATGCTCGTGGTCATAATCGATTATCGTGGAGAACAAACTGTTAGCGGGAAAACAGATTTGTTGATAGAGTATGTAATCGATTACTGTAATATAATCGAATATGGTTCGATTCAAGTATCTATAAATAAAAAGTCATATCATTCAGTTGGATATAACAAATCAGAATACACACTATACACGTTTATATTTGTGTGGCTTCCAGAGAGAAAGTGATTGAAAGGAGATTTGTAGGGGATTTGTGTGTAGGAGAGTTCTTGTGTAGAGCAATTTCTATCTTAGAGAGAAAATCTAGAGATTTGTTAGAGATTGAGAAAGGTGCATAGGAGTATAAATGTCAATTTTGGGCGTAGTTCTTGGAGACGTGGTGTGAATCACATGGGTGTATAAGAATTAATATAGGCAAGGATTGATGAGAATTTCTATTATAAAACCTTGTATCTCTTTGATCATTATGGTGAAGTTGGCTTATCTTTCCCGTGGATGTAAGCCTCACTGACTGAACCACGCCAAATTTCGGTGTTCATATCTTTTATCATTTTATTTTCTACTGTATTTGTTTGTTTTCTTGTTTGATGTTGTGCTCTGTATTCTTTTAATGCATTGCTTGTTCTTGCATAGTTTCTGCTTTGGTTTCTTTCCTGTACTAGTTGTGGACATCTACTTTCAAATACTATTCATAACAATCTTATTTTATTTTGTGTTTTCTTCACTATTGTGCATGATCTTGCACTTGTGCACAGAGGTGTGTTTTGTGACCAAAAAACACAACCGAAATAATTGAAACTCTTTGTTTGGATCGATTAGATTTTTTATTCTAACTTTTTGCAACTGATTCATTCCAAACCTAACCGTAAGCGACACATTATAAATTCTATGTTTGAAATAAATCATGAGACATGAGTGTCTCATTTGAATCCTTTTCTTTTATTTAAAAACAAGATAATGTTATTTAATAAGATTTTTTTCATAAAGATACTTGGTATGTCTAATTGTTTAACATAATTTAAAATTATTGGGGACTAAAATGTCCCAAATAAGTATTTTCTATTTCTTATGGATTAAATATATCTTTACGTTTTTTTGCCATAGATGAATTTGGGTCTTCCCTCTAACTTTTTTAAATAGACAAATAAAAGTAAGCAGATAGAATCATATGTCAAATATCAATCAATTTATTATTATCATTACTATATTTATTATATAAACTAGCGGCAAAACAGGCACTCACGTGCCTGTCTGACCGCATTTCTAATGTTTTTACTCGTCTTTATTGTATAGATTTACCCAACTTTACAATGTGACGTAATAATGTAAACACACATTATATACATCACTGCGTTAATAATATCATGTTACAAATAAATGTAAAAATAAATAAGATACATATTCTAATAAAAACAAATCCAATGTACCAAATATAATTTAGTTGCAACTATTATTTGACCTTGACATCTCAGCATTTAGATTTATAAGGAGAGTAAGTATGGATCGATTTTCAGGAGCTTTTTGCATTTCCCTGCATTAGAAACAAAATAAATTTATAATGTTAATTTTTGTTAGATAAAAAGTAACAAAGCATATATATATTTTTTTAAAAAAAAAACATAATTTACTTCTAATAGTTGCTTACCTTGTCACGATTCTCAAAAAATCTTCATACTTTTTATCATCTTTAATTTTTTTTTTGTTTAATAAACTACAAATTAAATAAAAAATGTAAGACTAAAATTTGGAACATTCATTATCATAATCATTCATAACAAATATAATGTATTATTAAAAGAACATATTACATCCTCAAGTAAGACCATTTTTTGTTTCAAATGTATTGAGTTATCACGACTTCTTTTACTTGGTAATGTAGCTTCAAGTTTCCTAATAATTTAAAATAAAAAAGATAGTATTTTAATAAATTGTGGAAATAATAAAACTTATTATATAGTTAATATGTATATTATCATATCGAATACAATACAAAATACATTACCTTTCTAACCTTTGAGCCCACAATTCTCTTTTTACCATGTTCCATAGCTGAGTCTTATCTGCTGTTACTGTGGAACCCCACCCAAAAGAGTATATCTTTAGATGATCTACCTAATTATCAAAAGATTAGAATATCGGTTTTTTCTACAACGACATAATATGAAGTATTCTAATATAATTTTATAATTCACCTTGTTGTCAACTGGGCATAAAGATGCGATTGATCGCTCAGCCTTCAATATTTTCCATAGTTTTTGAAAGTCGTGATCCTATCATTTTTTTAGTCGAATTGTTAATAGATTGATATGGAAAAATATTTAAATAAAAGTTGTTCACGTGAACTTACCTGCTTGTCACAGCACATGACCGAAATATTTGTCATCATCTCTTGCAATAAACGGTAGCTCTCCTTGAACTCTAGTTCAACTGTACATTTTAAATTTATAAGATGATTTTTGGTTGTTTTGGGTAATATTAGTGTAATGCATTATATGTATAGATGATTTAATAAATTTAAAAATACAATACCAGAGTCTGAGATAACAAAATATCCTTGAAGACAACATTTCTGGTGAAGTGCCCATCTTCCCCTTCAATTTTTCCTTCTTTTATCAGGATTTTTGTGTCATTTTGAGATATGCCTCTTGATAATGCCACATATAATTGACCATGACTGAACACATGTCGTGGAAGATAAATCCCAACATTGGGAATAGTTTGTCCCTATGCCTTATTTATAGTTATTGCAAAACTCAGTTTAACAGGAAACTGCTTCCTAATAAGCACAAATGGAAGTCCCGCTCTCTCAGTTGTCTTTAGTTTAATCCTGGGCAAGAAAGCTCTCCTTCCAGCATGGTTGCCTGTTATGATTTCTACATCCAACAGATTCATAAATACACCTCGACATAGTAATCGTGAACCATTACAGAGGCCAGATTTAGGGTCAATGTTTCGTAACAACATCAGCGGTGCTCCTTTTTTTACCCTCAGAATATGCGGTGGCAAACCACCTGGAGCAATGGAATTTAAATATTCCTGTTGATATAAGTTTCTTGTGTCCCCTTCGACCTCATCAAAAGACAACAAACTTTGCTCTTCACCTGGGAAATGTTCGATAATAATGTCATTTAGTTTCTGAACATCCTCATTTTTTGGTGTTAGTATCGCTCTTTCCACCATATAAGATGCATCCCAACCACGATCTTTTAATTTGGGGAATGTTTGTTGTGTAAGTATACGTATCGAACTTTCTCCTTCCCATGAAATTGCAATTTGTTGGTGTACCCTCACCATATCATTATCCTTGTAGGTTCAACACCATCTCCTATCCGCATAAGATAGTCGGCAAAATCTCGATCTTGTAATGCACGCATGTTTTGGCGTAGATTCAATACATTTGTATTAGCCCATAGATGAGATTTAACGATACATGCAGAAATCGTCTGTGCCTTAGTCCCTTTTGGAACAACAGGAAGTACTTGGCGGAAATCCCCCCCCATAATCATCACTTTCCCCCCGAATGGAGCATCATAGTCAAGAATATCCTTCAAGATGCAGTCTAATGCTTTTATAGCATATCTACTTGTCATGGGTGCCTCGTCCCAAATGATTGCTATTGTTTCTCTTATTAGCTTCGCGAGATCAGATTGTTTACTTATTGAGCAAAAGGACCCTTCTTCTGTATTGATGGGTATCTTAAATTGGGAATGTGCCGTCCTACCACCGGGTAATAATGTAGCTGCTATACCAGATGATGCTGTCGCTAAGACAATTTGACCCAAATGTCTTAGTTTTCCAATTAAGGTGCGATAAAGGAATGTCTTAGCCGTTCCTCCTGGCCCATCCACAAAGAAAACCCGACTCTGCTTACGTTGGATAACATCCATAATGGTATTGTAAGCAAACAACTGGTCATCATTTAACTTCTCAACGAAACTCAAATCTTCAATAGGAACTTGGACCGATAGCTCTTCCTGTATAACTCTTGGAACATGATTACCTTCAGCGGTCTCCAATGATAATTCAGGCAAAGCATAATCTGTGATTTGTTTTCCATGTTGAAGTAATAGGTCATTCAAATCCCTTAATAGCATGTTAGTCAATGATGGCCCATTCACAGTGGATGTTGAGGATAGTCCTCTACCATGTGGGTGTAAAACTCATCCCATAGGCTTCTTACATCAGTTAGTTCACAAAAGACTAATATAGTAGCAAACAATCTCCGTAAAGCATATGGCATTCGTAGACTTGATGCTTCAACTAAGCATTCGCGAATACTGTTGTCTTGTTCTAAGAAACCCTATTGCTCGGCTCCTTTTTGGAATGTGGTGTAGCATGTGTTGTTTACTATGAGCAAGTAATCCCAACTGGTTGGTCCTCTTATATGAGATAATAATACACGCAAATAGAATTTCTCCCTGTCTGAAGGTGACACTGTATAGATTCGTCCAATAACTTTCCTTTGTATTCTTTGTCTGACCCATTATTTATTTCCTTTTTTCCACAAATAGTGTTATTGAATCTCCCTGTATAGATAACACCTTGCTTGTGGATCTCTCCGGTTCAGGGCAAAGAATTGTGTGAGCATTGTTATGGAGTTACGCGCATCATTTAGTACATCGTCGATTCTTTGATTTGTACGGTATCGCACTTGATGGTGATTTGGTAGGTGGATTTGTAATCTTTCAACACTTGGATACATTCGGTACATGGTGAATGAAAATATTCTCCATAACGCCTCTGGAGCACAAATCCATCTTGCATCAATATACTGCTTGACCTCATCCATATGAACCTCCATGGCAACTCGATCAGGACCTTTATAGACATATTTATACAGGTACTTGATACTCTTGATACTACTGTACACTTCAACATTTATATGACAGTCATACTTTAACATCAACCATGGGTTATAAGGGACCACCCATCTATTATCTATAGACATATGTCTATTCAAAGTTACTGGACCATCATTCCGTCTTCTATACCGTGGATATGAGTCAATACCTTGTCGTGTCTCTTGGATGAACTCTTTTGGGAACCCCTTCTTACATTGGCCATCCTTCATACATGGTGATATTGGATTCAGTCTACCGCACGGTCCATGAATCATGTGTTTTAGAACTGCAGCATGTAATTGTGGTTCTTCTTCAAATTTTGGTATTTCCACTCTAACAACGCTATCATATTCTTCTGGGTCACGTAATCTGTCATTAGGTTCCATGATCAGTAGTATATGAACGCGAGGCAATCCTCGTTTTTTGGAATTCAGTTACATACATATAACTTATGACCTTTCCTAAGACCCATTTTTTAATTATGTCATGCTTCAATTTCTCGAACTTTGAACGGAAGATTCTTGTCAGCAAGTCTGGACGATCTTGTGGAGTTTGAAATAGGCCAAGTTCAGATGATATTTCAATCCATGAAGGATTGCATGTCATGGTAAGAAAAATATCAGGTTTGCCGTCGTGAAGCACAATAGCCATACCATCTTCATACCGTTGTGTCATGTCTCGACAACTACCAATAAATGATGAAGGCAATATGGTTCTCGGTCCGATATTTTCTACAAAGAGTAATTGTACGTGTTGATGGTGTTTGATGTATTCGACATATATTTTTGTATAAATAATTTTGATATATGCTATGAAGAGTACCTGTAGCGTTTCTCCCACATGCAAAGCATCTTGCAAGCCTTGATACAATTCAGAGTGAATTTTACTTTGGTGAGTTTGGACCCACCTTAATCTTGCTGCTTCGATCTTGACATAGTTGTCTACAACATATTGTTGTAGTAGTCGTCCCGATGTTAGCAATATGGAATAATCATTGGAACAAATCTACAATCCATGAAACCATTAATTACTAATGAAAATTTATTTTGTGTCAATTATTATATTTTATAAATGAAAATATTGTAGAAATTACATTATGTACCTGAAGCATGTAACTGTAATATTCTAGACATGTTATAGGTTGTCCTTCATCATTTGTGGTTTCGCAGTCCCATCCAAACATTCTGTAAGGGAATAATAGAGGATATTGTAATGGATCATCATATCCCGTAGTTTCTTTAACATTTATTAGATTCCCAACATGACTCATCACGATGATATCCCTTTCAGTTGAGATTGATACCGTGTCTCCACCAACGACAATTGCTACGACTTGGGATGCAGTTGGCATATTATACTGTGGTTGATTAGCAGGGCGCTCCTTGATGAGTAGACTACAATCATGTACATTTGGACGCTGTGCAAGTTGCCTTAATGCGTGCACATATGGATTGCAACCATGGAGCATTTGTTGCAACTTTTGAACAATATTTTGTTGAAGTTGAGGGTTTTCAAGCATCCTGTTTTGTAACTCATGCTCTGTATCGTAGATGTACATTTGCAAGAATCATGGTCTTGAACCCTCATTTGGATAGAATCCTCCTATCTTATGATAAATTGCACCTTGAGCACGAAAACTATATATGCCACATCCTGTTGCAGCGACATTCTTATCAATATGTACACCCATTGAAGTGAATGAGAGCACATGATTGTAACTCCTAATGTGTTGTCTAAAATGTCTTCCTTCGACTGAACTATCTGAAAATATTTCTAGCAACTCTGGAGGTGCATCTACTTGTTCTAACGATATCTTCCCACCAGAGCAGCACATGTCACGTGATTCATGATAAAATAATCGTGCATTGCAACATGTACATGTGCTTGGGGGTGGCAAACGGGAAGCGCCATTGTTGAAGTATTAAGAAAATCTCTAGCACTATTATGTTTTGGTCAGAAATAAAACTGCAAATCTGCGTTTGAAAAAAATACATAACAGTTTTTTAAATGTGCATATTATTTTGTTTTTTTAGTCATATAAGGACAATGTTCTAGATCTATTTTCATCAAATTTAGAAATTAAGATCACTGAATTTACATAATAATAATTTATTTTCAATGTATGAAATTCAATAATATCGTATAAATTACCAAAAATTTATAAATTAATATTTCTGAATGTCCATCACTTGTTCCAGCTTCATGGACATATGTTCCTTGAAACCACAATAAAGGCAATATTAGGTTCTGCATTATTTATTGTTGAAAAAAGAATTATTAAATAACAGAAGATCATAAATTTTTTATGTATAGAGACATTCAAAAGCATTAGAAATACGGACAGATAGACACGACAGTAGTATTTAATTAATATATAAAATTTAAATATAAAATATCAAAAGGTACAAACAGCTAAAAATTTAAATATTAAAATTTCTAAAAGTCCACCACTAACCAAGTCCACCACTTGTTCCAGCTTCATTGTCATGTGTTTCTTGAAACGGTGTTGAGGCAATAATAGGTTCTACATTATTTATTGTTAACAAAAAAATAATAATTAAATAACATAAGGTAATCAAATTTTTATGTATAGAGACATTCAAAATGAGAATCAGAGATATAACATTTATTTATTACAAATATAGAAACTTTGTTGATAATGATAAGTGTTAAGCTTCCAAATTTTATAGATAATTCATTTTTACTTATTTATAATTTAATAAAAGTTATCTATACTAATATATATTTTGTTGGCAAATTACGATATGTAAGTGTTAATAATTATTTGAAAAGGAATAATAATCAAGTTTTAAAATTTTAATATAAAATACTAAATTCAAAGATGGCATAAAATTTCAAGTTTATATTTTCTAAATGTCCATCACTAACCATGTCCGCTACTTGTTCCGGCTTCATGGTCATGTGTTCCTCGAAACCTCGTTGAAGCAATATTAGGATCTGCATGATTTAGTTTTGAAAAAAGAATTATTAAATAAGATAAGGTAAGCAAATGATTATATATACGGACATTAGAAAATGAGAATGAGAAATATCACATTATTTGACGTGCAAAAATAGAAACTTTGGTGATAAGAATAAGTTCTAGGCCAGAACTTTATAGATAAACCAATTTATACCTTTGTAATTTAATAAAATTGGTTTAAATAATTTAAATATTTAAATAGACCCTAATAATGTGAGGGTTGGGTTAAATTTTTAATATGAAGTAATATAGTTGCTAATTACCTTGATGATTAAATTCAAATAAAATTAATAAATGACTAAATTATTATATACCCTTTCTCAAATATATATATATATATATTTTATACCTGTACTATTTTGTTGATCACTGGTTGATCGTGCAAGACGTCGCATAGTTGTCAATCTCATTGTTCTTGACTCCATAGCAACTATATTCCTTCCACGTCTATAATTTTCTCGTCGTCTAGCTGATTGTTCTTGTCGTTGCTCTGCGGTCATTCTCTGCCTTCTGCTTCTTGTAAATTGCCTCCACATCTCTTGTTAAGGTTCTTGAGATCGTTGATTGTTAATATTTTTCATGTCGAAATAAAGCGTAATTATTTATAAAAAGGCATTAATTAAATCTTTTAAAATAATTATGTTTTATTTTTTTTTATTAATTTTTTTAATTATGAAAATAGTTTTACAGAAACTTCAATATGGTAAAGTGATTAAGTAGGAGTTAGCTAAGCACGTTACAAAAAAAATTAGTAAAATGACACAAAACGACCATAATATTATTTGGTGTATTTTTTGAGGTAAATATTTTATAGAAATATTAAAATATTAATGTATTTGCGTTAAAAAAAACTATTAATGTAATGTGAGTTAGTGTTTTTAGTTAAATTGTGTATATCTATTTATTCAAAAAAAATAAAAATAAGATAAATATACACACATATAATATATATATATATATATATATATATATATATAATATTTTTAACTAATTTTATTTTGTGTCTAAAAAGTAAATAAATATAATGTAGATTAAAGCATTTTAAGTTTTTAGTTTACCACCCTTTAAAAGAAAAGTTTTAAGTGTACTATTTTTATTGCTACAACTTAGGCATACAATTTGGTTATTTTAAACTCAGATTAATCAATTTGAAGGGATGTTTAAATGAATTAAAGATAATTATTATATTTAACTTGAAATATTTTGTTAACCTTTAAAGCAAATCATGTCATCCAATGAATAGTTGATTTTGAGGTCATGATAAAGGACAAACTCTAAAAATGTGAATATCATTACCATATCCCATTGTAGTAAATTTCCCATTTAATCATTGTAAAAAAACCCATTTAATCAATAGTAAATGTGAGAAAAATAGTTGAACACCTGGAAAATAGTAGTTGTAATTTTAATAGTCTTATTAATTATTTTAAGTGTATATTTTAAGGATTAGCAATTCTGGTTGTGTATATTTTAAGTTTTAACAAAGGTTAGTGGTATATCATGGGCACTAATTTTTCCCCAATACTTCCACTCTTTAATTTTTTTAACTTAAATACCCTACAATATTTCATCAATACTTCCACTCTTTAGTTTTTTTTTTATAAAAAAATGAGTTAGTTTTATTGATTCATTAGAGCCAGATGCAGTTATGGTTTTGAATTGAATGGTTAAAGAAAAATTGAGTTAGTTTTATTGAGTGAGTTGCGAAAGTATTTAAGTTAGTGGGTTATATTATATATATAATTTTAGGGGTATATTTGTAATATTTAAAATTTGACACAAAAAAAACTGTTTTTTTTTTTTGCTACTCTGCCATTATCTTATTGTATAGATGTATAGATATATATACATATATATATATATATATCTTATTTTAAATCAATTATATATTTTTATAAAAATTAAATAAATAATCATATAGATATATACATATTTTAAAATAATATTTAAAAATGCAACAACAATAGTTTTTTGTTTTCCTTTATCAGGTGCATGAACATAAATTACTATTAAAGTTATCATAGAAAAGCAATTGCAAGGAAAATAAGTAAATTTGTAAATATGACTCATTTGTAGAGGGCCAAAGGCATACCTAAATAATATAATAATTTTGAAAAAAAAAAATTAGACTACGGAGCTATGTTGAGAATACTAACATTTATTTTTAAAACCAATAATTGATAGATATTGAACTTAACAAAAACTAATAATTGATATTGGTAATGGTTATTATATATTGTAGTCCGAACCATGATTTTGAAATAATTATTTAATATTAGTTTTAATTTTTGTAAGATCTTAGTAATGATTTTAAGTGTACTATAATTGTTGCTACAATTTATGGCTTACAATTTGATAAATTAAATTCTGGATTAATATTAGTTTAACTGTTTTATGACCTTATTAATGGTTTTAACTTTAAAGTGTACCTCCTTTTGAAAAAAAAAAAAAGGTATAAGTGTAATATTTTTATTGCTACAATTTAGGCTTATAGTTTGGTTACTTAAACTTTGGATTACTGATCAATTTCATGCCATGGGAAAAAAAATAGATCAAGTACATCTTTAAATGAATTAAAGATAATTATATTATTTATTTCATTGGACTCAGACCCGCAAAATTAAGGGGTTACCACATGCTAATAATAATCAAGAAGTTTTGTAAAAAAAATAATTATTATAATCAAGAAGTGAGGAAAGACACTGCATCTATATTAGAAAGAACAGAAAGGCATATAGGTGCATAGGTATATACTAAAAAATAAAAAAAAATAAGAATAACCAAGGCATATACATGAAGCATGAAAGGAAAGAAAGACAAATACATGCCCCCCTATGTGCAAAGCATCCTGCACAAATGTGTTTAAAAATTGTATTTTTTTTAAAAATTTATACCAAGTTGTCTATTTGATGGTTTAGTAATTAGGTGATAAGATGGGCCAACATAGTGAGTACATTGTATAAAAAAATTAATACAAAAATTTCAAAGAAAGTAAAGTAGATAAGGGTTAGTGAGTGTGATGAACAAAACCCAGTAGTCTTACACCGAAATAAATGAAGAACAACAATGTGTTTGTGTAATAGAAATCGTTATGGGTTCCAGTGATTATCAGATGAAAGACGATCCGCGGTGTGAAGCGTCTGTGTCATGGTGGGTATGTAGGTGTTTTGATGCAGAGGTGGACGTCTGTCTCCCTTGTTGAATCTGCGTATTTGATGTGTGGCGGTGTATGGCGGTTAGCGGCGGTCTTAGGTGAGTTGGGATCTTTTGATTTTGTGGGTTCGGTGGCAGTGAATAGTGTGCTACGTCCCGACGATGACGGTGGTATCGTCAGTTATAAGGTGAGTGCCTGAGTGGGAGGGTGAGGAATTGATCAGTCTGTTTGAATATATAGAAAAAAAGGCTTATCCATTATCACTTTGCAGGTGTTATATTTTGAAATGGTTATGATCTTTTTATGTTACTTGTTATTTTTGAATCAATTCAGTTTCCTTTTAATTTGAATTCTTAATTGTTGATAACCACCACTCAATTTGAATCCACGTGAAGATCTGTACTGTGGAGATTTAAGTGATTCAGTTTTTATATTTTTGTAAACTGCCAAAAAATATAAAGTTAGCAGGGGTAATTTTGTAAATAAAAAAAATTGACACCAAAAAACTGCTTTTTTTTAAACTCTCCCATTATTTATTAGTATAGATAGATAAAGTTTTCTGATGGAGAAAGTGCAGGTTTGAGTAAGTGTAGAATTGAGATTTGTAAATCAATATCGTCAGTTATAAGGTGAGTGACTGAGTGGGAGGGTGAGGAATTGATTTTGAATATATAAAAAAAGGCTTATCCATTATCACTTTGCAGGTGTTATATTTTGAACTGGTTATGATCTTTTTATGTTACTTGTTATTCTTGAATCACTTCAGTTTCCTTTTAATTTGAATTTTTAATTGTTGATAACCACCACTCAATTTGAATCCACGTGAAGCTCTGTACTGTGGAGATTTAGGTGATTCAGTCTTTATATTTTTGTAAACTGCCAAAAAATATAAAGTTAGCAAGGATAATTTTGTAAGTAAAAAAAATTGACACCAAAACTGTTTTTTTATAACTCTCCCATTATCTATTAGTATAGATGCAATTGCCTTGAAGCAATTATATATTAACACTAATCATAAATAGCGTGTCAATTGATTTTTCACTAAAATATTTTCAGTAAAAAATTACCTTTGAGAGATAATTTTTATTATTAGCATTTTTTAGTAAAATAAAGCAACTTAAACATGACCTCTTTTTTTTTTGAAGGAACTTAAACATGACCTAAATTTTTATTCAATAAATAAAAAATTAATTCAGTTAAAAAAAGTTTATAGATGTGGAATTTAAAATAACTTGTGCAATGCCAAGGCATATATTTACCTAGTGAAATTGTACAATAATGAAATAGGACAAGTAGCTGGCTATCATCTTATTTTACTTTTAAAAAACATACCAAGCATCCAACATTAGCTATATATATGGATCTTATTTTCGTTCTCATTTGGTGAATTAACCAACCACTATCGAAAGGAGGGGAATCCAAGCATCACACCCTTTTAAACACATTATTTACTATTGGTCCATTTTATCCCTTCTTAACCTTGTATCCTTTCACCAGGTCATCAATTTAAATTATTGGTTAAAGTAATACTTTGGTTCCTATACATGACATGAATTCTCGATTTGGTCCCTATACATAAAAAATTATTAAAATGGTCCTTATACATACAAAATTTGCAGAGAAGACAGCAAATGGGATTTAGACACCAAAGCCTTGAAGATGGATGCTTGTTATATGTTTTGATTCTGTAATATTGGTTTTTACAATATTTTGCCATTGATGTAAAGTGGTTGAAACTTGGCATATCATGGTAATAATATATCATTGTTATTGAAAGTATGTGTAACTATCTTGTTTTCAGATTTCACCATTTCATTAAGATAAAGAAATTTGCAGCTGAAATGCATCCAAAGGCTGAAGACAGCACAATCATTTAAACCTCCATATCCATTCACCAAAAATATTGAAGACCTTATGCATTAATAAGAGGAAGAATGATTCTTCAAATAATGCTTTACATTGTCGAAGAATAAGAAAGCAAAATGGCAAGAAAGGCATGAACGCCATATGTCATTTCAATAACTCAACTAGTAATGTCAAAATTCACCATGTCTAATATTCCAAAATGCTTCTGAGTGAAAAGTCACGATACAAAATGATGGTGCATGCTACACAGTGAGTCATTGTTATAATATGAGCCTTGTAATGAATTTGCATTACTCATCCATGAATCTGAAATGGGGAATTGAGTAAGGTTTTCCTGCAAAATAAATTGTAATTCTTTATCAGAATAAGAAAGAAAACACTCTAAAAAATAAAATCAAACATATTCAATATATGAAAAGATAATACTTGAACTTGTTGAGTTGAGGATTGTTTTATGCATGGAGTCTCCATTAGAGTCTTCTGAAAACCAATAAATATACTAAAATCAACAGAAGAGATAAAAATGGAAATGCAATGATAACGAATAAGAGATAAATATTTCTAACCTTTTTCATTTTTCCACTAGAATTTCGCTTACGACATTTCTCAATCCCACTTTTTATTCTTCTTGGAGCCCCTTTTGTCTTTGACACTTGAGGATCAAGCAGTGATTTTTCACACAGAATGTTGTTACCAACATTTTCTTGACAAATATCATTACCTCCTTGATTGAAAGTATTCTTGTTATATTTCAAATGTTGATTAATGGTTGCACATTGTTTCAAGGTCTCTTCAAGTGCATGGCATGCAAAATTGTAACTCTCATTAGTTAATGATCCTTCCTCCAGCAATTTATTGACCTTCTGAACTAAGTGATCATATATATCTCTCCTTCTTGGAAAGAGCCTCTTCATTCACTTTCCTTTTACTATTCTTACTTAGCTTGGAGTACCATTAATGAATGCCTACAAAGATATCCATTATATTCGAATAAGCAACATAAGCAAGAAAATTTCTCTTTTGATGCATCTCACTCTACAACAAACTCTTCATGTTTCTGAAAGTCTAAGACTTTAAAGGTGGTAATATGACCATCTTCATTCTTTTCCATTAGATGACATCCAGATAATCCCAAAACCGCAACTTGGAATTTCTTGAAGACTTCATGTGTATAAACCAATGACATTTGCTTCTCAAAAGGTGATGGAGTCTTGAGATTAGGTTTCTTGTGCCATGTATTAAAATTAGCTTGCATTTCTGCTTCATCTCTATCTTGTAAAGCAACTTTTTATTTCTCAACAAATTCCTTTACTGTGTTTGGATAAAGAATTCTAAGAGAGGAATGTAATTTTTGAGGATATTTAAAATGCCATCTATTAAAATATTTTGTTTGGATACTTAACCCCAGAAAAATTTAAATTCCCAGCATTTCTACCGATTAATTTTTTTCAACTAAAATCAAGAATTTCAAATTCCACTTACTGAGGTGGGATTTCAAATTCCCGGCACTTCCATAGCCTTAGCCTTCTTCACCTATAGTCATCGACTCATTGTGCACTTCTAGTTCTTCTCCCGTTGTTGCACTTTTTCTCAGCTCCAAAGACAACATTTCTCCGTCACGATTCTTCTCCTGATCTCCATAGCTATTCATTCTTACCTCCATAGCCTGAGCTTGACGATTTGAGATTTGAGAGCTGCTCTAGGTATCATATCTACTCTTTCTTTCTACATCTTTGGTTATTTTACTTCATGTTCTTCAATTTTTGATTGTCTCTGCAAAGTTTGTTTACATTGTGATATTGATTTTGAAAGATGAGTTTATGTGATTTTTCTTGTTTTCTGCCTTTTTGTGCCATGGATTGTGTTGCTTTTGTCTTTGCTTGCTCCTCTCTCATGGCTTGAGTTTTTTTTTCTTTGGTTTTGGGTTTATGATAGAAGATATGAATGTATGATAGGAAACCGAATAATGATGTTATTATTTGATCATCTACTTTCACTCTGACACGAGGAGTGTAATAATTTTGATGCCAATATATGTCTAGTATTATTGCACCTCACTTATTCGACAAAATGCATAGGTTAAGTTCTCTGGTTGATTATAATGTTGACATATATTTATTAGTTCATGGTTGCTTAACTACTGTTTTGGTTATTATTGTTTCACTCTGCATGTGCTGGTAAATTTTTGTTTGCAAAGGGGATTAAGATTATCGCCTCTCTAAGCTGTACTTTGGTAGCTTCTATATATGTAGCAAAAACTTGTTATGTTATGCAGGAGAAAAGAAGCAATAAATAAATAGTTAAGCTTGAGCACAAGACATGAAGGGGAGTCCATAAACCATAATCATGCCAAACCACATTATTTGGTACTGCATTTTCTAAAATCTCTGGTGATTCTCTTTGGTTAATTTGATTCTCATATTTTGTTTCATAGCTGACATGACAGGGAAGGGGAGGAGAAACTAGAATGTTTAGAAAATTGTTAGAAGTAATGTTTTAAGCTTTGTGCTAGATTCATTTCTTTTTATGTGTAGTGAACAATAGCTAAAACGCAATAGCATGTGAAGATTGTTTAGACGGGGTTTAAGCATAGTTGTTTTGGCAATATAATTATTATAGGGTGATCATTGTGATTATTTGTTTATTTTATTTTATTTCTGTTTAAGTGAGGTTTGAACTACCACCACTGCATATAGCCTGAATAAAGTAAATAAAACATTTTAGAATTAAATGAAAATAACAACCCGGGTAGTGGAATGGTAATTCCTCTGTAAATAAGAGAATCTCATAAATGGGATTTTTCTACTGTCATATTGACAGATTTATTGGGCGTCAATGCTTGTTGATGCAAGCCAACTTGATATAGACATCAACAACAAGTCTCATTGGAATTATGTACTTGTATTAAAATATAAATGGATCATCGATGTAGGAGTTGTCTTGGAGTACCTTTGGATCAACAAGAAGTTGAAGATGAATGCATAAGATTAGATCTAGGCTGTGCAAACATTCATATATTGGTGGTTACTTATAGCTCATGGTCATCAAACATCTTATTAGTATCATATAATTTGACATTTAGCTATGAAGCATCTTTTGTTAATGTGAGTGCTATTTCAGTGTTGTGTTTTTACTTTATTTGAGTGTTCATATTTCCCAACTTTTCATTTTTGTTATCTCACTCTTCTCTGTTTCTGGTTTGTAAATTTTAGTGACCTTACGAACTTCCATTAATCTTGGGATGTCTTTTTCCTTTACCTCTACCATCTTGCATCATGTTAAAGTTTTTGACTTAGAAGTTGCTGTGTAACTATAGGGAGCTAGTGGTCATGGTGTCATACTTGGTTTATTTGTTGTTTTTAAACTTGGATACTCGCTATATTTTTCATTCTGTTGAACACAGTCCTCCTGAGCATAGTTGCACATTGACATATGTATCTTGTTGTAGAATCTGAATGCTACTTTTTTTTTACCATGAAACCTCTTGAATCATAAGATATGGTAACCACGTGATAATTAGTTTACTATTCATAACATAAAAGACATATATATAGATACCGTGACCTGAAGCTTTGTTTTACTTGTTCAAAATATGAGCTGGTCATGTAAAGAGCATATGCATGAGAGCCATGACCACCAAATTGTTTTACAAGAATTTGCAATTGTCATGTTGTACTCATGACTACTGTATTTGCTTTGAAGTGAAAGTTTGTATTGAATAAAACTGTTGTGATCTATATTTGCTCACTTTGATAACTCCAACTAAATTTAATCCACGTCAAGCTAAGATTACAGCCTTGCAGTTGGGATTTTAAAGAATGCGCAGATATAGATCTATTATATTTCCTGTTATCTACCATTAATAACCTTCTCATCCTTATTAATAACCACCTAGTCAATTTTTAGTGTACAAAGCTAACTTAGTTGTTTAGTTATCTTTATGTGCAAAGCTTTGATTCATGTTTTAACTTACACATGAATTTTTGTTCACAGGAGGTGCCTAAGGAAGAAAGTGATGATGACATGAGATTCAACTTGTTTGATTAGGTCTTTCTTTTAGTTGTAGCCAATCTAGGACTCCTCTTAATGAGGGTGGCTGAAACTAGTTATTTTATTCTATAAAATGCAAGATCACGTATTGGAGCTTATAGGAAGCAAAGTTTAGAAGGAAGTCTTGTGTTGCTAGCACTTTTATTTTGTCTGTATCAGTTACAATTTTTTTTATCTTGAATCCGGCCTAATTCATAATGATTTTGGATATCTCTACTTATCTTGCGGACATAAGGGGGGAATTACATTGTGAAGATGATGACTTGGCAAGATTTTGTGTGTTCTGAATAAAATACTAGTGAAAACATAAATTCTTGTTGGTATGCCTTTGACCATTACACCTAATTCGTGAGGTGAAATGTTCCTTTAATAGAAGGGGAATTTTTTCACTTTAGTTTTGTTTGTTATAATATGTGTTGGAAATGCATGAGTACTCGATAGTTCTAAAAGAGTTAGCGAGACCCCTTGGATAATAATATTAATAAATTAGGAGATGAGAGTGAAATATATTTAAAATGGTACAAGAGTTTAAATTGGCTAATTTTTAATTTTTTACAGTATTTATTAATTATTACTATTTAAAAATGTTAATATTTACTTATTTGCCACATTTTATATTGAAATATCAATTTTTTAAATAAATATTCAAAAATAAAAATTTATGATTGAAGGTAAATAATTTCCTTTATCCAAACAAAAAAAAATTGAAATACAAGGTATTTGAATTACTCTATCTAAATAAAGAATTTAAAATATAAGGTATTTGAATTACCCTAACCAAACGAAGTACTTTCAAAATCAAAGTAATTCAATTGAAGTAATTCAATTGTCTTGTATTTCAAATTCCTTGAAATTTTGAAATATCCCAACCAACCACTCACTTAATGGTTTTCTTGCATACATATTTGTCAAAAAATGAGTTGACGCTCTCTGATCTTTGAGTAGTGGACATGCATGCCACCAAAAAATGTATTCTTCATGTAAACGGGAATCCAATGCTCTCGTTCTTCATATAGAGATTGCATCCATTCATCCTCTAAAAGCTGAAATTTTTCGATCATTTCTTGCCATTTATACACAAATTGTTGCTTTGACCAAGACTTGTAAATGCATGTGTTAAGATGTCTCATGAAATCGTCATGTTTTCTTAATACATGACCAACCTTCTCAGGTACCTTTCTTAAAATATGCCAAAGACAAAAGCGATGTCGAGTATTGGGAAATACCTCTTTGATAGCTACTTTCATTGCTTTGTCTTGGTCCGTTATTATTGCATATGGAGGCTTGCCACCTATAGCTCTAAAGCCATGTCTTCATTAATCAGCATAGTCATCTCTACCTTTTGCATCCACCCAGAAGATATTTCTTACACGACCTTCATCATCCAAATCAATGGCATAAAAAAATCTTGGATTTTCTTCTTGCGTAAGCATAAAACACTGCAACATTGCATTTGCATCTCCCGACTCTAAATCCAAACGACGATCTTTATCCAAGTGATTTCTAATATCTTTCTCCAAGCCGCCAATGTTTTCATATCCTCCATGTTGTTTTGCCATTGAAGCATAAATCTTGCTTGTTCTAACTCCAACAGCATGCAAAGTTTCAATACACTGTTTTTTAGCTGGATTGATACTCCTGTGGCAAGGAAAATAATGCACATATCCAGGAAAAAGCTCATGATTGTGATCTTTGATGAAGCTTTCGACAAACCATTTTCCACCATACCTTCTTTTAATTCGGAAGCTAGCCATAGTATGAAGCACGGGTCGGTTGGATATTTTTTAATGAATTTTTAATGGATCATAATGGATTAATGGATCGTTTTCAATCCATCCATTACAATCCACATAAAAATTTATCCAATCCATCCATTTGCCACCCCTAAGCCATACATTCCACCTTGAAACAAGGATGTGGATTAAGTGCAGTTGATTCTTTTTTCTTTCCATATCTTGTGCAAGCATATTTCACATCAATAAATTGTCGAGAAATCTTTGAACGACGACTAGTTTGAATTGACACCCCAAATCCCACACGTTTAGCATAAGATTTGTAGAATAAATAAGCACTTTCTTGTGACTCAAATTCCATTCCATTGTAAGGTTCCTCACTACCATCAGCTTGAAAATCATCACCACATAAACCATTATTCTCTGCATTCCCATTAAGGATATCTTCTCTAACTTCGTCAGAATTTTGAATAAGTGAATCTCTTTCATCAGTATCATTCCCATCATTCTTTACATGGGTTTTTCAATTAAAATTACGGAGACCATTAAATTGGTACCTTGCACTAATGATAAGGGAATGAAATACGTATCAAATAAATTTAGCAATCGTTGTTAACACAGTTTACATCTAAAAAAACAAAAGAATGATGCAAATAGAGAAAGGAACCTGAGAGCATGGAGCGTGAAGAGATGCAGGAAACGTTACAGGATTGGATTGCATTATGATTAATCCAAGATGGGAGCAGATGACACCGACGACACACTGATGAAGGCTGAGCATGCAGAAGTTGGCGGTTCAACAATACGAAGAAACAGAGCTTCAGAAGTGGTGGTTCTTTTTTATTTTGAGAACATATGTTTCTGTTTTTAAAAAAATTAAATTTCAATAACCTGATGGGTAAACAAGTTAAGAGGTGGTGAGGTGGACGAATAATAAAGAGTGTGTTTAAAAGGCTGTGACAGAGGATGTGATGCTAGCATTTTGGAGGATTATTTTGTATTTCTTGGTCTTGTATTTTGGAGGATTATTTTCGTTAACCAACTTTGGGTGCTATGAATACCAGCCACGACATTCTTGTCTCGTCTTTGTTCACCCTTGTTCTGTGGAAGACTGTCTTATATTTCTCATTGTTCAGTAAGTATATATATATATATATATATATATATATATATATATATATATATATATATATATATATATATCATAAAACAATTATAATTTATCAGTTTTTCACCAAATTAAGCAAGGAGTAAGTCTTGACGTGCTTATCAATACCTTTTTATGTATGTTCAATTTTATTAATCTAATAATTTAATTAAAAGTTCTTATTGAGTTTATCAAATCTACAAATTTCATAAAATTTAAGAATTTTTTAATACTTCGTTGTGTGACTTTATTTTAAACTATAATATTTTATTTTAAAATATTTAAGTATAAATCAATTTATAAATTACATACCTTAAAATATCTAACTTTTCTAAATTTAATATACATGATCATTAAGATAATCATGTAATTCAACAGTTATTATTATTTATTTTTTGAATTGATGTAATTCAACAGTTAGATTTGTTAAATTCAATGTCTTACACGTAGAAAAAATGGATCCCTTCCCTACACACATATAGGGAGAGAGTGAAAGACTATTATACCTCCATTTGGTCACCAATGAGAATGACAAGAGCATTGGGCACATACTTAACGTGGTACCAGTTGCCATCTCTAGAGGCTTGAAGGCCCTACACCTCGTTGGGTACCAGAATGGTTATGTATGACATGTCTGTATGTGGTGGCACACCCGGAACGAGATTAGGCCATGGACAAGGTGGGTAGTAATTGATCTTTAAAAGGTAAATCATGTCATCTCCACCTGCACCCTCCTTTAGCTCATGCTCTTCAAGCCCTAGCCCCATTGACATACTTTTGAATACTCCATGTAGGTACTTACAGTATTCCTCATTGGCCTCCCTGCCAAAAAATCACGTGTTGTTTTTCAAATTCAACATGTGTTAGACCATTGACATGTATTCGATATACATTCAGGCGGGGTTGGGTACGTAGCTGATCAAGTGGTTTGAGCTAAAGGTAAAAGGAGTTGGAGGAGTAGGATGTTCAAGGTTTAAACCTTGGTAAAGGAGAAAAATTAACATAACAACTAGTTACTAACATTTGACTATCAAAAAAAAAAAAATTATTTATACATTCGAGCAAAAACATCCCAAAATCTGTAGTATTATTTTCTATAAGTGATTTATAATGGAACTCTTCAAAAGGAAACAAAAAACAGAATGATAATAAGATAATAATTCTATAATTATTTCTAAAAATAGGAATATGTAAAATGAAAACAAAACAAATAGCTCTATTCATGCTTCTAAAATTTGTTATATTAAGCTAAAATGGTTTCAAAATAAACAAGCTAGAGCAACAGTTATTATTGATAGAAGCAAATACACAGACCATTGAACATAATATATCTTGGGTTATTATTGTAGGAAAATAAACTTAAAAGTAATTAAAGAAGAGTGTAAATACATAAAGTACATATATAGCATTTATTTATATGGAAAGTGCTAACACCAAACCTAACACCCTTTGCATATTCACTTTTTAAAGCCATCTGCTCTACATGAAAATTTTATATCATCATAATAAGTATGGTATTCAGGATAAATTATTAAATATTACTTTTAAAAATGAATAACTAGAAAAACTAACAATCAATAAAATATTTAACATTGCAAATTAAAAATGAGAATAATAAAATTCTCCTGTCGTCACTGTCAGCATGAGTGTTTAATGTTTATAAATTATGAACCTCAGGGCATTAATCTGATGTAGAAAGTGTTAGACCCGAAATCTTCATTCGCAAAATCATTCATCCACATACGCTTTTTTTGGAATACATCTACATACACTTTTTAAATAACTATTCTTAAAAAAAAGTTGTGATTTTTTAATATCAAAGTATAAACATCATATGTGATATTATATGTGTTTATTTTTATCTTTAACTTATTTTTTATCATCTTTATATATACGCATCTCAAAAATATATAAAAAAAATCAAAGGGGATATCATATGGTATCACGTTGCCATTTTGATATTCAAAAAGCATAGTTGTTCTTAAAATTTATTTCGGACCCTGTAAAAGGGTTTGTAAAACCCTACCCCCTAAGGCTAGGTGACACATTTGTAAATTAAAGTAATTACTTAATTAGATATAATTGATAGATTCATTTATTATTTAGAAATATTTATGTAATTAACCATTTGTTTAAATTAAAAAAAATATTTTTGCATATTATACTTTTACACCCTTTTTAATTATTTTAAATAAAAATAAAGAACAAAAAATATTGTGCATGGTTTTAATATTTAAAATAATAAAAAATAGGGCAGAATAATACACAATTAACATTACCTGAATTTATTTAACCCCTATGTATTATTTATTTTTAAAAGTTTTTATGTTTATACTTATATGTTATTTTTAAAAATAATGAAGTACTAATTATTTTATAATTTTTAATAACTGAGAAAAGAATTTGTGAAATTAAAATATTTTGTATATTTAACTATAAATAATTTAATCAAATAAACTTACTTTTGTTTATCGCCAATGTTATTTACTAGTGTAATAACCCATGCATGGGTGCCTATAAGATTTTTTTTCCAAAAGCGACATAATGCAGATTTATTGAAATATAAATCATATTATTTTAATGAGAACCTTTCACTCTTTTATGCATCATATAATTTCAAAATTAATTCTCAATGATGATTATAATTTACTTATTTACCGTTTAGCACAAGATCAAGAGGTTCGGATTAATAATAAAATAATATAAAAATCCGAACCAATCAAAATTGGTTCGGTTCGGAATTGGTTCGGTTCGGTTGGGTTTGGTATGGACCCAAAAATATTACAATATACATAAAATTAAAATATATATTAAAATATAAAATTATTAAATATAATAAATATTAAGAATTAATATATATATATATATATAAATATTAAAATATAGTAATTAGTTCGGTTCCAAAATTCCTGAACCTGTTAAATGAACAGATGACCATTGGGTTTGGTACCATTGGTTTTGTTGCCAATTGATAGTGTGATATAGATATTGAATATTAATATATATATATATATATATATATATATATATATATATATATATATATATAATATACAAACCAATTTAATTGGATCAGTTCATCGAATTATTCGTTCGGGTTTACGCCGCTAAAATATTAAATATAATAAAATTAAAATATATATTAAAATATAAAATTATTAAATATAATAAATATTAAGTATTAATATATATATATATATATATATATAAATCCTAAAATATAGTAATTAGTTCGATTCCAAAATTCCTGAACTTGATAACCGAATCAATAATCATTGGGTTTGATAGCTTACTTGACTAAAAACATTTTAAAAGCAAAATTTTGTAAACTTTAAAAAATTAACAATAAAATAATATAAGAAATCCGAATTAATCAAAATTGGTTCTGTTCGGTTGGCAACTCCTTCTACTGTTACATGAACAAGTGTTTAACAATGGGATAGATTATGATCTCAAAAAATAAAAATAAAATGGGATTGATTATTAAAAGAATTGAATAAATATATTCTAAAATAATAATCAATCATATATTATGTTTTTAATACATAATGTTCAATCCTTGTACATAAAAATAATATTTAAATAAAGTGTAATTTCTATCAAGGTAATTAAGTTATTAATATATTTGTATGTAACATGTTCGATCCCTGTTTAATGTATTAATACTACATATTATATTAAACATTATTCATTTACTATTTAAAACTCAAATTGATTACATGAATTTGTTTGTTACTGAAAATATATATTTAAAACTTTACTCTAAAAAATGTGTTGCAAATTTTTTTTTTGGACTCCAATTTGAATTTTCTCTTGAAAATGATAGAAATATCACTTCACAATCATTTTTGTAACTATTCTACAACCTCTACTATAATTTATTTTGTATTTTATCATTAATTCTATGTTAGCGACAAAAATTAATCTCATAATAAATCAACTATTTATAACGCCCAATATGTTTTTATATGCTTGTTATATTTGTTTTTGATGTCTAAGTTTATGTTTGGGGAAGTTTAGCCTTAGAAAGGTTCAATCCTTTTAGAGTCCTAGTAACCTGTTTCACCGTTTTGGTTATATCTTGAGTTTTAGATGTCCGATTGAGGGGATGATGCGTTGGAAAGCTAAGAGGATTATCTACAAGTCTTATTTTATGTGTTTTGGCCAATTCGACCGTTTAGTTGGCCTCGCACCGCAATATATACTAATATATTAGTTAGTTTACCATCAAAAAATATTTGTATATTTGTATATAATTCATCTCGTTCAATAATATACTAATATATTAGTTAGTTTACCATCAAAAAATAATTTTTTGTATGTTATGATGTTTTAGATGACATTGACATGTTAATAATTTTATTTTTTTGTATTTTTTTAAATAATTTTATTAATTTTTGGTGGACCAACCCACCAACCCAAAGTTAAACGGGGTGGGTTGAGCTATGCAACCCATTTACCACAGCGGGTCAACCCGCCCCACCTCGCCCCGCCCCGTTTTCGACGGGGCAAAATGGGACGGGTGACCCGTTTTGCCATCTCTATGACCAAAGCACAACCACCCCCGATAATAAAATCCAAACGCAAAAAGAAGAAAGACAAATCACCACTGCCCACCAAAAGTAGAAACCAATATAAAGATAAAACCAAGAATAACGTACAAGCAATCAACCATGATACTTTGTAAGCAAATCCAAATCAACAGCAAATTTCACTTATATTCACAACAAATTAACTGTTAAACTTGGGTAAACAACAACATTTGAAACTCATTTATTACTGTTGCTAACTTTATTAACAGAGATGACTAACTTGGGTCAATAGAGATAAGCTAAGGGATCAAATTGAACATTTTAAAAGTTAAGGGATCAAACTGAATCTAAAAAATAAGATAAGGGACCAAAATGGTATTTTAGCCATTTTTTAAACTTGCTATTAAACTCACCTTGCATAAGTCACATGCGAAAAAGGGTACCTTTTTTTATCGCTTGCATTTTAAATAAAATGTCTTTTTTATTTATGAGGTAAAAAAAATCTTAAAAACTTTGAAGTAATTAAATGCAAGGATAGATAAATAAAAATTAATTCATCCATGTTAAAATATTGAGATGACTTGAATTTTGTTAATGGGCCTCCCCCAAATTATAACCTGACCTAATATTCTTGGAGCTCATAATTTAAGGAGAAAAAGTGTGTGGTCTATCGGTGAAGCGGAGGGCGAGGGAAGATAGGTCCGAGCCCAGAATATTAAGGATCCAATTGAAAGAGTGAATCAATTTTTTTTTTTTACAAAAAGGGGAATTCACGTAACAATCTATGATGTTGATATTTGAATTTTCGTCCTCAAGTGTCTATAAATTGTAAGGGTTTATGGTATAGTGCTATCCTAGATCTTGTAAAAGAGTGAATTATTTTTGAAATAAAATCTTTTTTCAAAACTATTTTGAAAATCAAAACCAAAAAGATTACATCAATCAACCAATTAAGCATTTTTTAACACTACGTGGCTTTGGATTTCTCGTCGCATTGAAGAACACGTAGGATAGGAGCAGAATTAAGTATTCAGTCAACCCAAAATTTTATTTCCTTTTTGTATGTGTTTATTTTCTTCCTTTTCTAGTTTTAAAAATGGAGTAAAAATAACATTTCCAAAGGTTATTAAAACTCTATTTGCATAATCAACTTTGGGTATCGTTCTTAAAACGAGCAAATTAGAATGCTAGCACATTTCATACTCGTAACCGACTTTCGAGCTTGATCTCAATTTTAAGACTTGTTTTCCTTAAATAAATGGATTTTCTAAGGTTTTACCAAATTACAATTTTTTGTGATCACTCCTCAATTTTTATCTTCTTTTTTGTGCTGTCATTTGGGATGATCGCGACAGTTGGTGTGTGGTTACGGCAAAATTTTCATTATTGATGGTTGTTCATTTCATTGTATACGAAATACTTGTACCTCCTGATATATATTTTTTCAGTAAAATACTTTTCAGTCAAAACTTACCTTGTCGATAATTTTATTATTATCATTTTTAGTGAAATAAAAAATTAAACATGGCCTAAATTTTCTTCATTAAATAAAAAATTAATTATAGATATGAAATTTAAAATAACTTCTGCAATGCCAAGGTGTATATTTACCTAGTAAAATTGTACAATTATGAAATAGGACAAGTAGCTGTCTATCATCTTAATTTACCTTTACTTGTCAAAAAAAAAAACACACTTAATTTACCTTTAAAAATCATACAAAATATCCCATAGTAGAAATAGATCTTATTTTTGTTCTCACATTCATTTGGTGAATTATCCAACCACAACGAAAGGAACATGCAGTGTGACCTGCAATGTCTATTATTTAGCAATTAGCAATAATACGTACTGCTTCATTTACTGAGGGATCTTGTTGAGCTTACAGTAAGCATAATCCTTATATTTGTTAGTCTTGTATTTTGGAGGATTGTCTTGGTTAATCAGCTTTGGGTGAGGGCCAACTTCGTGCTCTGCTTGGAGCTCTATAAATACTGGCCACAACATTCTTGTCTCCTCTTTGTTCACCGTTGTTCTGTGGAAGACTGCCTTATATTTCCCATTGCTCAGTATCTATATCATCACATATTATGAAACATTATCACTCATTAGTTTTTCACCAAATTAAGCTAGGAAGTCTTGGCATGTTTATTAATAACATCTTATGTACATTGAATTTCATTAATAGAATTGAAAATTCTTGTTAAGTATATCAAATCTACAAAAATTATTAAAAATCATTAAGATAATCATGTAGTTCACAATTAGATTTGTTAAATTTGATGTCCATATACAGTTTTTTTATAAGCAAAACGATATATTAAGAACAGTACAAGGTGTACTCAAAACCCAAATAACCAATCTTATCAAAAAACTCATATAATTAACCAATGTGGTGTTGGTCCAAGTGGTAAGGCGGCTTAGGCCCCTAAAGCATGTGGTCCTGGGTTCGATCCCGGGAAACATCCTTGGGATGGGTCGCCCGATTAGGCGTGTCACAATACCCCGGGAGATTAGTCTTGCACCTATCGGGTGGGAGGACACTTTGGGAAACCAAAAAAAAAAAAAACCATATACATGTAGGGTTCATACAAAGTTATTAAGCGAAGTGGGTGTCCAAAACTTCGTCATATAGAAAATAGATCACTTCCATATATATACATTTATAGATATAGAGAGAGAGGCCGTTGTACCTCCATTTGGTCACCAATGTGAATGACAAGGGCGTTGGGCACATACTTGACGTCGTACCGGTTGCCATCTCTAGAGGCTTGAAGGCCCTGCACCTCATTGGGCACCATAATGGTTATGTATGACATGTCTGTATGTGGTGGCACACCCAGAACGAGATCAGGGCATGGACAAGGTGGGTAGTAATTGATCTTTAAAAGGTGAATCATGTCATCCCCACCCACAACCTCCTTTAGCTATTGTTCTTCAAGTCCTAGCCCCATTGACATACTTTTGAACAGTTTGTCTACCACCCCATGTAGGTATTAACGGTATTCCTCATTGGCCTCCCTGCCAGAAAATCATGTGTTATTATTCAAATTCAACGTGTTAGAGATACATACACATCACCATTGGCATGTATTCGACATGCATTCTAGCAAAATTTTTTAGTATTCCAAGGTATTCTCCATGTGCAACTGCAGAAACTAATCGCTCGAGGTACTGGATGATATTGAAGGGCTGACCTCTCCCAATCAAATTTTTTCAATGCGCAAGAGCCAGGAATAGAACACTTGATCATTTCCTTAAGGAGCCTGAGCCCATTACCACTTCAGACCGACCACATGTTGGTACATATATTCGAGCAAATGCATCCCAAAACCTATAGTACTACTTCTTGTCCATAGTATAATAGACAAAACCTTAAATCACACACATCAAAGTAAAGTCTTGAAATGAGTTAATTGTGATTAATACTCGTATAGATTTCTAAAAATACCCCTTCAATATTGATGAACCAACTCACTTGCATAAAAAATTGATATATTTCATAAAATAAATCATAATATAAATAAGGGTAATATTGAAAATTATTATTTAATATATGTGAAAATTGATACATGTTTATAATATTTTGGACCCAAAAAATGGATTCATTTGTTTCTTATAATATAATCCGAAGCCTGGAAGTAGTATTATTTTCTATAATTGATTTATAATGGACCTCCTCGAATTTTTTTTTCTGGTTAATATCTCCATCAGCCGCATGAACACATTTGATGGCCTTAAGGAAAATTAAAGAGTATATCTTTTTTAGTTCTTAAACATGGGCTCTTAAATATTTACACGATGTTTTTTTTATAAGCAAAATATTTACACTATGTTATATAGTAACTTTTGATTTATATTTTCTTGATTACCCATAAGTGATTTCCTTTGAAATTT
Organism: Sophora flavescens; assembly: GCA_030762895.1. Lineage (NCBI taxonomy): Eukaryota > Viridiplantae > Streptophyta > Magnoliopsida > Fabales > Fabaceae > Sophora > Sophora flavescens. Next base: position 173,582,942 of record CM061065.1, on the reverse strand, counting down.
AGTTCATTTATGTATTTCAACTTATTATTATATCATTACTTAATCCATATATAATCCTTATTATTCTAACTTCTTTTTCAATATCTTCACCAAAACACAAAAACCTTCTTTTAAAACTAAATACTTTTTCCCTCAAGAAAATATTTATTATTTGAGAATATCATTTTTCAGAAGAAGAAAAAAATTAGATTTGTATTCAAATAACGATCATCATTATTTAAAAAAAAAAAATTACATTTCAAATATTTTCTTCAATATGAAAATATAAAAATTTAAATATTGTTATCAATATTATAAGCTTGGGTCAATTTTTAAAATTATTGTATATTTATTTGTTAAAAATTAATATAATCTTATATGTAACTGGATTATAACCAAGTCCCCCTCTCCCAAAATTTTCCTTACCCTCCGGCGTTAGATTTTCTTTATTTTTTTTTATCAAGCTTGGTTTCCTCTAACCAACTCATTCCCATGAAAAATTGATATGTATCTTGTAAATATAAATCTTATGATAAATAAGGTTGATATTAGAATTTAATATTTAATATATGTGAAAAATTAATGTATATTTCTAATATTTTGGATCAAAAAATGGACTTATTTATCGATATTAGGTTTATTTTAGATTGTTGATGGTTGATTACTTTTATTGAATTGATTTTGTGCTATATTGGTGATATGAGAATATTTGGATTGATATTGTGTTATGTATGATCTACCTGGTTTGTATTATTACGCTTAGTGGTTTTTAAGCAAAGATATATATGTTGTCTAAGAGATGGTTGTCTTGGGTGTGAGGATAATGATGATTTAGAAGTGCCTAACCTAGATGATGTATGTTAAAGAGGTGTTATGACATAGAATGTGTGTCAAGTTCTAATGGAAGGTTAAGGCACTAGGATGTTGCTAAAACGGGTTGGTGAGATTCAAGTATAGGTGTTGTTGTCCACAACCGTGTATTGGTAATATAATACACAAGGACAAAAGTGTATTGGTAATATAATATACAAGGATGAAAGTGTATTGGTAAAATACACAAGGACATCTGTGTATTGGTAATATAATACACCGTGTATTGGTAATATAATACACGTAAAACCACTTCTGTGTATTGGTAATATAATATGTGACACCCTAAACTCGGGTCATCACATGGTTACCCGTTTGCGGAAATAAAACTTTATTTGCTGGTTACTTTCGGAAAATAATGTTTTCTCAACGTTCATATTTTCAAAATATGGTGATAATTTTTTTTTCTTTTAACTTCACAACCACAACAACAACAACGTAATCAAATTACATTCAGATACACAAAGTATATAAATCTTACAACTATACTGCCTCATATATTTTCATACCTAAATCATTATCAGTTTAGTTTATTCCGAAAACATCATATAACACAATAGGACCTAAGCTGGTCGCCACTAACAGATACTACACCCGACAGGAGCAGCACAACATGTCTCGAACTAGACGGCCTCCTTCTTCTTGTAGAGGTCATACCCCTTGTGCTACTCTGATATGTGTTGTAAGGGTGAGACACCAATATAGGGATTTTACAAAATAACTAAATGCTCGCACAAAAGAAGGCACAAGTACAATTTCATGTTATAACAACATAAGCATCCCTACTATAGCATACAATTTATCAATGGGTTTCACACCCCAAACATTAACGTTGGAAAATTATGCATGAGCACTTCAATACATCATCTAACTTTTTCCTAATCTCCGGAGATCCCACAACACCGCGTAAATGAGTTGATCAAGCTCAATAGCCAAATATATTAGGCACTTCGTGGCATGGAATACTTTATTCATTAAAGCACCACACATAACTTCGTAGCCAAAATACCCTATCATCAAGGTATCCGACATAACTTCGTAGCCAAAATACCCTATCATTAAGGTATCCGACATAGGACATCGTGGGAACGTCTGCCAATGCATGCATATAAAATATTTTGTTCTCGTCGTTTTCTTTGTGTGTAATCTTTCCTTTGCCAAAGCTCAAAAGCTTACGACCAACGTAGTTTTCAATGTCTTAAAGCCTTTCATTAACAACACAGGACACGCGATCAGGAGTGCTTAGTCACGAAACCCTAAACCTTGCAATCAGTCTTAGGTTCGTGGTAATAGAAAACATCATAAATCTTTTACCGTCGTTTATTACGTCGTGAAGTAGACACACAGTCTACCTACTAGACACCAAGTCTTTAACATCATAAGAACACTAGTATCCCGACGTCTCGGTTACTAAGTTCCATATCGTCGTTTTACATCGTTTTTGTCCGTGAAACAAAATCCAAAATAGGATAACGTCATAAGAACACTAGTACCCCGACATCTCGGTTACTAAGTTCTATATCGTCGTTTACGTCGTTTTTCGTCTATGAAAACATATCCAAAATAATATCTCCGTAACTTATCCAAGTTACCGAAAATACGTCATTGAGTAAACTCATTTACAGAAAATCTTTTCTACTTGAAATTCGTTTATAAAACGTCCAATCATCAAAAACTTTTTACTGAAACTTCAACTATAAAAATTAAATCAATTCAGATTAAACTTCTTCTCAAAACAAGTACTGCTATTTTTAAACTTTCACCGTAAATAATTTCAAAACGTGCCATCATTTAACATTTTCCAAGAAAATATTTTTAAAGTCAAACTTTGACTTTTCATTTTATATTATTATTTTATTATTTTTATTTTTATAAAGTATTTTTGAATATTAATTTCACAAAATAACTTTTTATAATATTTAGGAATTTCTTGTGTAAAAATTAGCAGTACTAAAAAAATTTCACGGTTACGCTCTCACCGTGACTCATAAATTTCTTTTGCACTAATAAATCATTAAAATAATAATATTTCTCAAAACTCATTATTTTTCAAAATAATATTTTCCACCACTATTATATTCCAACATTCCCCATAAAACGTTGAATATAATTTTCACAGCTTATTAAATCTTTTATCCGATTAATCGGTTGTGCACTGACCACTGTCAGGCCTCTCAAACAACATTCAACATTCATCATTCAACAATATCATCATAATTATATCACCAGGCAGATCATGCATCATAGCAACACACTATACTACTGCAGATAATTAAATCAATTAAAAGCAGATTAATCACCGATGCACAGATAACAACACAACATAAGCCACATAAACAAATAATCACAACCACATATAAATCATATAAACCACACTACAAGCAAATAGTTATTAAGAAAAATCCATCAGGTAAGCTCCCCTTACCTCTTGAACTAACAGTTCCTGTTAATCTCCTGATCCCGATCCGATTTTTCTCTCCGTCAACGTAAATCAGTTAACTCGGTTGTTTCCTTCAAACGAATTGCAACCAAAATAAATCAAATCAAACAAAAACATACTTGACTCATGGAGGTTAAGGTTCGGCCTCAACAACTTTTCTAGGTTAGGAAAGTTAAAATTTTGTTAACTTAAGGATTTATGATCCATAAGTAACTTAAACATGATTAAGCACTTAACCCAAGATTATGAACCAAGAACATGAACTAAAACTCATCTAGTTCCAAGAAATAGGGTTTCGGCCAAGGGCTGAGTTTGGAGTTAGAAATCTCTAAAATTTCTAAACTCTTGGATTTAATCAACATACAAAACCTAGAGTTAGATTCAAGTGTTACAAACAACTTTTGAATCATAAAACCAACAAGTGCTCATACCTAGGGTTTCGGTTTTGATGAGATCAATAGGTTAAAGTTTGATTTTTGATCTTCTATATACTTGAATATAAGAACTATCAAGTTATAATCATGAATCAAGGCATGAAATTGAAACAAAACCTAAGAACACAAAGTTAACCTAGGTTCGGCCCAGTCCAGATTTTAGGGAAAGAAATTTCTCATGATCTTGTGCTTCTAGATGATGAAAATAGAGATGATTATAAGATCATATCAATTGGTTTCATGTCAAAAGGATTTTTCTAGAATTAGTTATGAATTTTTGAATCTAGTTCCATTGAACTTTGAACAAATGAAGAACATATGAATCTTAGCCATGAATCTACAAAAGTTGTGAAGAGAAATGATTCAAATGACAAGAGAATAAGTTTTTAACTCTTGATGATTCAAGGAAATCAAGATTTGGATGATGTTCTTCACAAATTTTTCATGATGTTCTTGAGAAACTTAAGGAAGAAGATGAACATAGTTAGGGTTTAGAACAGTTTTAGTATTTTGGGTGGATCTCTCAACATACTTGTCCGTTTTGGATGATCTTTATGTCGTTGGAAAGAAGAGAGAAAGATGAACAACTTTCATGATGAAAGTTTTTCGAGATTAAAAATAGAAACTGGTCAGAATTGACAATCAAAATCTGGCGAATTATGAACTCTTTGGAGCAAAAGAACATGAAAATGGAAAAAAATGGCTTAATGAAGAAGACAACCTATTTAAATGAAGAAAAAACCAAACTTAATGAAGAAGAAACCAATACTTAATGAAGAAGAATGGGAGCCGTGGGTTTTGGGTAAGTTTTAGTCAACTTTTCCAATGGCATTTGCTTGCAATTGTCATACAAAGACAAGGGCAAAATGGTCATTTCATAGGAAAATTTCACTTTGTCATAAATGTGCCATTATGGCCATTATGACTCAGATAAGCTCGTCACAAATACTCGGCAAGTCGGTCAAATCCATCATCTCTGCTACGTTGCCGATTCCTTAGTTCATCTGGCGCAAGCTTTCCTAGAGATATCTCGACGTATACGCCCGCAACAAATATAATATTTTAATTTTTTTACCAAAATTTTCAAAACTTCCAGTATCGTAGTAAATACGATAAAAACATTTTTCATCTCGTTCACGACTCAAAATTAGGTCTTCTGAGCAGTAAACTTTTACTGTTAGTGAAGACACAGAAAACGGTAGACCGGCTTCCGTCTGAATTTTCAACCAAAAACTTCTCCGTAACCTTATAAAAATAAGTATAACAAGGAAATGACCTTGGTTTATCCAAAATCATTTTCTCTATCTCGGATAAAAATATAGATTTATATATTTATTACCGATATTACGAAGCAACGAAAATCGGGGTGTTACATTACTACCCCACTTAAAAAATTTCGTCCTCGAAATTTCGTGACACGAAGCTAGACTGGAATGAAAGATCCCGAAGCCTTACTTTCACAAGAAAGTATGTAAAAGAATTTCATCAATCTGATAAGAATACAAGAATATTCTGTGCATAAAGATTCTTTAACAAATTCAGGGAAGTAAAAATGTATGATCGGTACACTTTTACAAACATGAATCTAAGAAAGTTTCTTATCTCACAAGAATATCTTTTCCAGCAATTTAAAAGAACTGTGGTCCTTCAAGAATTCGGACAGAATCACTTTCTACCAAACGTAAAAGTGACTAGACTAAGTCTCATCAAGAAACTCCTTTTATCAAGAAAGTATCTATCCTGAACAGCAATAGGATAGTCTAAACATATAGAATTTCATCATGAAATTTAAAAGAAATAGAAAATTTTCAACATATCCTCACACAATCCATCGAAACAAGTATGAATTGTACCCGAATTAAAATAGTATAGTTAAGAGGTTACCGTCTTGGTTTGAAGTCTCAGCTCCTCACACATTATACACTCTACCCATAGTCTTTGACTTGACAGCATTGGTGTTATTGACAGCCGATCCACGCCTTGGCGCATTACATTCCTTCGATATGTGTCCCACTTGATCACAATTAAAACACTTGATTCCCCTCACTGGGCATTTATCAGCCATATGGTTTATATCCCCACAATTGTAACACCTCCTGACTTGGCCTTGACCTTGGTTCCTCGGGCCTCCACCCCATGATGCAGAAGAATTAGAACGATATTGTTGTTGATTTTGGTTATTTTGGCCACTACTCCCCGTTGCAGTAAAATTTGAATGATGTTGTTGTCGATTCTGGTCATTTCCTGATGGACGGAAATAAGGCTTTTGCTGATTTCGTTCCTCTTTCCGATTATGATTCTGGTTCTTGGAACGAGAGGGTCCTCCAATAGTTCCTCCATTGTCTCTCTCTTTCCTCATTAGCTCCACCTTCCTACACTTCTCGACTAAGGCTTGGAAATTCCGGATTTCCAATGGTAGTACTGATTCCTTAATCTCGAAACGCAATCCTATTTCAAAACGCTCACATTTCCAATCTTCGCTTGGGTTGTTTTGGAAAAAACGAAAATACTTAGCACGTGATTCAAACCTTGCCGCGTACTCTCCAACAGTTAAATCTCCCTATTGAAGTTGCAAAAATTCTTGCTCCTTCTCAGCTCGTGCACTTTGAGGAAAATACTTGTTTAAGAAGCTGGTTCGAAATACTTCCCAAGTAATCTCCTGATTCTCGGCTTCAAAGAAATGTTCGGTGCCCTTCCACCAATACTCAGCATCGCCCACCAATAGAAAAGTGGCATAAGATACCTTCACTCCCTCAGGACTATGAATTAGTCTAAAAATTTTCTCTAACTCCTGAATCCATAAGTCAGCTTTCATAGGATCCACATCTCCATGAAACTGTGATGGATCTTGACGCCTAAAAGCAGTTAAATTCTTGCCTTCAACAGCCTGTTCAGCTCGAATCTGTGCCTGTTGGTTCTGGGCATTCATGGATGCAGTCTGATTAGCAATCGCAGCTGCAACATTTTTAAATTGCCTGAGCTGCATAATCCACTCCTTCTTCATAATCTTCATTCATGTTACCACGACCGCCAACACGACCGCCTCTACGGCCTCTTCCACGACCGCGTCTACGTCCCCGTCCCCGTCCACGTCCAGCTTCTGGTTCAACAACTGGTTCCATAACTGACCTATAAACCATAATCAGTTAAACCAAAAACCAGAAACTGAAACGTAAACATAGTCATTACCACACATTACTTCTAAGAAGTAATTCCAAACAGATCTTAATCAGAGAACACACAACATCCACACAACAGACCTATTTCCCAACATTCCCGAAAGACTCGACCAGCTCTGATACCACTAATGTGACACCCTAAACTCGGGTCATCACATGGTTACCCGTTTGCGGAAATAAAACTTTATTTGCTGGTTACTTTCGGAAAATAATGTTTTCTCAACATTCATATTTTCAAAATATGGTGATAAATTTTTTTTTCTTTTAACTTCACAACCATAACAACAACAACGTAATCAAATTACATTCAGATACACAAAGTATATAAATCTTACAACTATACTGCCTCATATATTTTCATACCTAAATCATTATCAGTTTAGTTTATTCCCAAAACATCATATAACACAATAGGACCTAAGCTGGTCGCCACTAACAGATACTACACCCGACAGGAGCAGCACAGCATGTCTCGAACTAGACGGCCTCCTTCTTCTTGTAGAGGTCATACCCCTTGTGCTACTCTGATATGTGTTGTAAGGGTGAGACACCAATATAGGGATTTTACAAAATAACTAAATGCTCGCACAAAAGAAGGCACAAGTACAATTTCATGTTATAACAACATAAGCATCCCTACTATAGCATACAATTTATCAATGGGTTTCACACCCCAAACATTAATGTTGGAAAATTATGCATGAGCACTTCAATACATCATCTAACTTTTTCCTAATCTCTGGAGATCCCACAACACCGCGTAAATGAGTTGATCAAGCTCAATAGCCAAATATATTAGGCACTTCGTGGCATGGAATACTTTATTCATTAAAGCACCACACATAACTTCGTAGCCAAAATACCCTATCATCAAGGTATCCGACATAACTTCGTAGCCAAAATACCCTATCATCAAGGTATCCGACATAACTTCGTAGCCAAAATACCCTATCATCAAGGTATCCGACATAACTTCGTAGCCAAAATACCCTATCATTAAGGTATCCGACATAGGACATCGTGGGCACGTCTGCCAATGCATGCATATAAAATATTTTGTTCTCGTCGTTTTCTTCGTGTGTAATCTTTCCTTTGCCAAAGCTCAAAAGCTTACGACCAACGTAGTTTTCAACGTCTTAAAGCCTTTCATTAACAACACAGGACACGCAGTCTGAGTGCTTAGTCACGAAACCCTAAACCTTGCAATCAGTCTTAGGTTCGTGGTAACAGAAAACATCATAAATCTTTTACCGTCGTTTATTACGTCGTGAAGTAGACACACAGTCTACCTACTAGACACCAAGTCTTTAACATCATAAGAACACTAGTATCCCGACGTCTCGGTTACTAAATTCCATATCGTCGTTTTACATCGTTTTTGTCCGTGAAACAAAATCCAAAACAGGATAACGTCATAAGAACACTAGTACCCCGACATCTCGGTTACTAAGTTCTATATCGTCGTTTACGTCGTTTTTCGTCTATGAAAACATATCCAAAATAATATCTCCGTAACTTATCCAAGTTACCAAAAATACGTCATTGAGTAAACTCATTTACAGAAAATCTTTTCTACTTGAAATTCGTTTATAAAACGTCCAATCATCAAAAACTTTTTACTGAAACTTCAACTATAAAAAAAAAATCAATTCAGATTAAACTTCTTCTCAAAACAAGTACTGCTATTTTTAAACTTTCACCGTAAATAATTTCAAAACTTGCCATCATTTAACATTTTCCAAGAAAATATTTTTAAAGTCAAACTTTGACTTTTCATTTTATATTATTATTTTATTATTTTTATTTTTATAAAGTATTTTTGAATATTAATTTCACAAAATAACTTTTTATAATATTTAGGAATTTCTTGTGTAAAAATTAGCAGTACTAAAAAAATTTCACGGTTACGCTCTCACCGTGACTCATAAATTTCTTTTACACTAATAAATCATTAAAATAATAATATTTCTCAAAACTCATTATTTTTCAAAATAATATTTTCCACCACTATTATATTCCAACATTCCCCATAAAACGTTGAATATAATTTTCACAGCTTATTAAATCTTTTATCTGATTAATCGGTTGTGCACTGACCACTGTCAGGCCTCTCAAACAACATTCAACATTCATCATTCAACAATATCATCATAATTATATCACCAGGCAGATCATGCATCATAGCAACATACTATACTACTACAGATAATTAAATCAATTAAAAGCAGATTAATCACCGATGCACAGATAACAACACAACATAAGCCACATAAACAAATAATCACAACCACATATAAATCATATAAACCACACTACAAGCAAATATTTATTGAGAAAAATCCATCAGGTAAGCTCCCCTTACCTCTTGAACTAACAGTTCCTGTTAATCTCCTGATCCCGATCCGATTTTCTCTCCGTCAGCGTAAATCAGTTAACTCGGTTGTTTCCTTCAAACGAATTGCAACCAAAATAAATCAAATAAAAAAAAACATACTTGACTCATGGAGGTTAAGGTTCGGCCTCAACAACTTTTCTAGGTTAGGAAAGTTAAAATTTTGTTAACTTAAGGATTTATGATCCATAAGTAACTTAAACATGATTAAGCACTTAACCCAAGATTATGAACCAAGAACATGAACTAAAACTCATCTAGTTCCAAGAAATAGGGTTTCGGCCAAGGGCTGAGTTTGGAGTTAGAAATCTCTAAAATTTCTAAACTCTTGGATTTAATCAACATACAAAACCTAGAGTTAGATTCAAGTGTTACAAACAACTTTTGAATCATAAAACCAACAAGTGCTCATACCTAGGGTTTCGGTTTTGATGAGATCAATAGGTTAAAGTTTGATTTTTGATCTTCTATATACTTGAATATAAGAACTATCAAGTTATAATCATGAATCAAGGCATGAAATTGAAACAAAACCTAAGAACACAAAGTTAACCTAGGTTCGGCCCAGTCCAGATTTTAGGGAAAGAAATTTCTCATGATCTTGTGCTTCTAGATGATGAAAATAGAGATGATTATAAGATCATATCAATTGGTTTCATGTCAAAAGGATTTTTCTAGAATTAGTTATGAATTTTTGAATCTAGTTCCATTGAACTTTGAACAAATGAAGAACATATGAATCTTAGCCATGAATCTACAAAAGTTGTGAAGAGAAATGATTCAAATGACAAGAGAATAAGTTTTTAACTCTTGATGATTCAAGGAAATCAAGATTTGGATGATGTTCTTCACAAATTTTTCATGATGTTCTTGAGAAACTTAAGGAAGAAGATGAACATAGTTAGGGTTTAGAACAGTTTTAGTATTTTGGGTGGATCTCTCAACATACTTGTCCGTTTTGGATGATCTTTATGTCGTTGGAAATAAGAGAGAAAGATGAACAACTTTCATGTTGAAAGTTTTCCGAGATTCAAAATAGAAACTGGTCAGAATTGCCAATCAAAATATGGCGAATTATGAACTCTTTGGAGCAAAAGAACATGAAAATGGAAAAAAATGACTTAATGAAGAAGAAACCAATACTTAATGAAGAAGAATGAGAGCCGTGGGTTTTGGGTAAGTTTTAGTCAACTTTTCCAATGGCATTTGCTTGCAATTGTCATACAAAGACAAGGGCAAAATGGTCATTTCATAGGAAAATTTCACTTTGTCATAAATGTGTCATTATGGCCATTATGACTCAGATAAGCTCGTCACAAATACTCGGAAAGTCGGTCAAATCCATCATCTCTGCTACGTTGCCGATTCCTTAGTTCATCTGGCGCAAGCTTTCCTAGAGATATCTCGACGTATACGCCCGCAACAAATATAATATTTTAATTTTTTTACCAAAATTTTCAAAACTTCCAATATCGTAGTAAATACGATAAAAACATTTTTCATCTCGTTCACGACTCAAAATTAGGTCTTCTGAGCAGTAAACTTTTACTGTCAGTGAAGACAAAGAAAACGGTAGACCGGCTTCCGTCTGAATTTTCAACCAAAAACTTCTCCGTAACCTTATAAAAATAAGTATAACAAGGAAATGACCTTGGTTTATCCAAAATCATTTTCTCTGTCTCGGATAAAAATATATATTTATATATTTATTACCGATATTACGAAGCAGCGAAAATCGGGGTGTTACATAATACACCGTGTATTACCACAACGTGTATTGGTAATATAATACACGTAAAACACTTCTGTATACTGGTAATATAATACAACGTGTATTGGTAATATAATACACGTAAAAATCAAGAATTCTCGCGAGACCACTTCCACTTTAGGAAATAGGTGTGCAACTATGGTGTCTTTGAGTAGCATGAGATTGGGGGTAGAGGATGATATATTAACTTGAGGGTGATCTGTTAGTTATGTACGTTGTTTGTCTGTGACAATTACTGTATGATTTACTATGACTCTTTTTCGCTTTGTGATGATAGAACTGTTTCTTATCCCCTATGTTTCTGTATTCTTGTGGGTTACTTTACTTACATTAGAAGACCCGATGGAGGATTATGTTGCTGAGGAGCTGGGCGGGACTCTGTATGGAACGGAGGTTGCTGAGGAGTTGGATGGAACTCCTTACGAACCAGACGCTGGAGGTCGAGCTGTGATCCATGGCGAGTAGAGTATAGATAGTATGGCCAGTGTGTCTAAGAAGGAGTATTTTTATATGTTTCTGCTAAGTATGACTTTTATTTTAAGTTTATGCCTGTGATGGATCCTACTGAGAGGATTCCTTCAACAGTGTTTTGGTGATGTAATAAATAAACAGGTGTGTATTTATATATTACAACCTTGGTGTGTTTAATTTGCAGAAGTTATATGATTGTTTAAATAAAGTTTTAATTTTTACGTACTTTTCATGCTAAGCATGCGATTAAGGAATTAATTAATAAGGTTTTAAGCTAATAAAATACCGTGACACAACGGGGTGTCTCAATTGCACCTTTTGTTTTTTGGCATTAGAAATTGAAACAACCATGAGTATTAAAGAATAGGCTAGAAAGCAAGATTTTTAAAGAGTGTATTACATTGGTGAATATTTATATCTTATAAAGATAGAAATCATACAAGAAAACTCTGTTTTTTAGAGAACAATAAAACTTATTAATTTATGGATTATAAAAGATATATATATATATATATATATATATATATATATATATATATTAAACAAAGATGGAAATTTTGAATGAAAGCGTAATAAGATTTAAATATAAATACTTATATGATATTGAATAAGTTTTTTTACACAAAGCACATTGATTTATAACATATAAATAAATGGATTTAATAGATATGTACTGACAGTGTAAAAAAATTTTATACAGTCATCCAATCATAATAATGAAGAAGACACCAAACCAAGTAAAGACAAGTTAGATAACTTATATATAATAATATACCTTGGTAGCCGAGTGGCCAAGGGGACCTTGATGCTTAATGGTGAAGGTGTTGAGCTCTGGTGCCTATGGGCCAGAGTGTTAATAACTAAAGTGAAAAGGTGTTGTTCTGTACCTTGGTAGCCGAGTGGCCAAGGGGACCTCGATAGCCGAGTGGTCGAGGTGTTGAGCTCTGGTGCTTATTGACCAGAGTGTTATTGTTCTGTACCTTGGCAGCCGTGTGGCCAAGGGGGCCTTGATGCATAATGTCGAGGTGTTGTTAAAATATATTGGACCTTGGTAGCTGAGTGGCCAAGGGGGTCTTGATGCTTAATGGTTAAGGTGTTGAGCTCTGATGCTTTTAGGCCAGAGTGCAAGTGAAAAGATTATGTGATAAAAGATTAAAGACTAAAGATGAAAGATAACATTGATGTTGATGATGAATTTGGGTAACCGAGTGGCCCAAGCGGAGGTGGTGATTGTTGGTTGTGCACTGTGTTGCTCATTCATGGAGTAGTGGAGTAGCGTTGCATCGCATGACATACCTTGTTTGAAATTATATATATATATATATATATATTTATATATATATATATATATATATATATATATATATATATATGATATTGATGTGATGAGATGATTATGTTTGATATGCTATGTTTTTATGATGCATGTTCATCTTGCTAACTGCTTCCGTGTCATTAGGTTAATATATATGTTTCTTACTCCCCGTCTTTTGTTGTGTGCTTGCATGTATGGTTTTGGATATGCAGATGACGATGAGCAGCTTGCTGAGGAGTGACTCTGAGGAGCCGCTACTCGTAGTTAGGATTCTTTAGTTTATGTTGTTTATCCGAGATGTTTCGGACTATGGTTATTCCAGCTCTGTAATATGACATCGGGGTTGGGTTCCGTTTATGTTTTCAGTTATGTTTCTTTAAAATATATTTTGTTTTCCGCGTTTGAGAAGTTATGTTACAATGCGGCAACCTCTGCCCGGTTTTTATTGTTATCGATATAATATGCATGTGTTCTCTTTCTTTTAATTTTTTATCGCCCTTATGTGTTATGAATACATACGGGGTACAGGGTGTCACAGAGCTTATAAAAAAAACTTACTAATTGTTGAACGATATCATCCACATTTAAGTAAATCAAAATTATTTTTTAAAAAAATAATATTAAAGATAATTAATCTATACAATTTTTCATAAGCAATATATATCACTCATGCAGGTCACGGGTCACTACTATTTTATTCTTTCAGGCTTCAACTATAATTTTTCAACTATTTTATGCCTTAATTATAATTTATTTTGTATTTTATCAAATATTCTACATTAGCGATGACAAATAATCTCATAATTGATCAACTATTTATAACGTTCAATAAAAATCAGAAACTTACCAAGTGCTGTGCTTTATCATCGACATTTGAATAAATTAAATTTTTTATATTTTATTGTCTATATTTAAAGATAAAATATATTAAAGTTGAGAGATTTTTATTCAATTTTTCATAAGTGATTATACCCGTGCATCACACGGGTCAAGAACACTAGTATAAATAAAATATTAGACCAAATCCAGTATTGCTATTACACTAGCCTATCCCCAACCACCATCCAACCAAGATGACATGACCAAATAGAGGTGGCAAAATGGGTTGGGTCCGACGGGTTAACCTGTTTAACATTTTTTGCGGGTTGGGTTGAGGTTCCCAACCCACCAACCCATTTTTGACCCGGCCCGCCTAACCCGCCAAAAAAACGGGTTAAGGATGGGGCGGGGCGGGGCGGGTTAGCCCGCCAACCCAACTTTTTTAAAAAAATTATTTTTTTATGCTACATAATTTTAAGTTTACCCACTTGTAAAGTTGTTAGTTACTCTACTCTATTCACTAATTATTTATATATGTATTTATATATTTTAGTTTACAATTACCAACCCATTAGGATTATATATATTTGTATATAATTCATCTCGTTCAATAATATACTAATAATAGTTAGTTTACCATCAAAAAATAATTTTTTGTATGTTGTGATGTTTTAGATGACATTGACATGTTAATAATTTTATTTTTTGTATTTTTTTAATAATTTTATTATTTTTTGGCGGGCCAACCCGCCTACCCAACATTAAACGGGGTGGGTTGAGCTATGCAATCCATTTATCATGGCGGGTCAACCCGCCCCGTCCCATTTTCGACGGGTCAATGGCGGGACTGGGCAAAATGGGACGGATTGACCCGTTTTGCCATCTCTATGACCAAAGCACAACCACCCCCCGATAATGAAATCCAAACACAAAAAGAAGAAAGACAAATCACCACTACCCACCAAAAGCAGAAACCAATCTAATGATAAAACCAATTAAACTAGCATCTATTAGAGAAATCTCAACCGAAGTCTTCAGAGCCTCTGTAACAATCAGAATGACACATTTGGAAACATTTGACACCACCAACCAAGAACAGCGTACAAGCAATCAACCATGATACTTTGTAAGCAGATCCAAATCAACAGCAAAATTAACTTATATTCACAACAAATTAGCTGTTTAACTTGGGTAAACAACAACATTTGAAACTCATTTAAAACTGTTACTAACTTTATTGACATAGATGACTAACTTGGGTCAACTTAAAAGTTAAGGGATCAAATTGAATCTAAAAAATAAGATAAGAGACCAAAATGATATTTTAGCCATTTTTTTAACTTGCTATTAGACTCACCTTGCATAAGTCACGTGCGAAAAATGGTACCTTTTTTTTATCGCTTGCATTTTAAATAAAATATGCCTTTTTTATTTATGAGGTAAAAAAAAATCGTAAAAACTTTGAAGTAATTAAACGCGAGGATAGATAAATAAAAATTAATTCATCCATGTTAAAATGTTGAAATGAGTTGAATTTTGTTAATGGGCCTCCCCCAAATTATAACCTGACCTAATATTTTTGGAGCTCATAATTTAAGGTGAAAAAGTGTGTGGTCTATCGGGGAAGCGGAGGGAGAGGGTAGCTAGGTCCGAGCCCAGAATATTAAGGATCCAATTGAAAGAGTGAATCAATTTTTTTTTTTTTATAAAAAAGGGGAATTCACGTAACAATCTATGATGTTGATATATGAATTTTCGTCCTCAAGTGTCTATAAATTGTAAGTATAGTGCTATCTTGGATCCTGTGAAAGAGTGAATTATTTTTTAAATAAAATCTTTTTTCAAAATTATTTTGAAAATCAAAACCAAAAAGATTACATCAATCAACCAATCAAGCATTCTTTAGCACTACGTGGCTTTGGATTTCTCATCGCACTGGAGAACACGTAGGAAAGGAGCAGAATTAAGTATTCAGTCAAGCCAAAATTTTATTTCCTTTTTGTATGTGTTTATTTTCTTCCTTTTCTAGCTAGTTTTAAAAATTGAGGAAAAATAACATTTCCAAAGGTTATTAAAACTCTATTTGCATAATCAACTTGGGGTATCGTTCTTAAAACGAGTAAATTAGAATGCTAGAACATTTCATACCAGTAACAGACTTCCGAGCTCGATCTCATTTTCAAGACTTATTTTCCTTAAATAAATGGATTTTCTAAGGTTTTACCAAATTACAATTTTTTGTGGTCACTCCTCTATTTTTATCTTCTTTTTTGTGCTGTCGTTTGGGATGGTCGCGATGGTGTGTGGTTAGGGCAAAATTTTCATTATTGATGGTTGTTCATTTCATTGTATTCAAAATACTTGTACCTCCTGTTCAGTTTTTTGTTGAGATATATTTTTTCAGTAAAATATTTTTCAGTCAAAACTTACCTTGTCGATAATTTTATTAATATCATTTTTAGTGAAATAAAAAATTAAACATGACCTAAATGTTTCTTCATTAAATAAAAAATTAATTATAGATATGAAATTTAAAATAACTTCTGCAATGCCAAGGTGTATATTTACCTAGTAAAACTATACAATTATGAAATAGGACAAGTAGCTGGCTATTATCTTAATTTACCTTTATTTGTCCAAAAAAAAAACACTTAATTTACCTTTAAAAATCATACAAAATATCCCATAGTAGCAATAGATCTTATTTTTGTTCTCACATTCATTTGGTGAATTATCCAACCACATCGAAAGGAACATGCACAGTGTGACCTGCAATGTCTATTATTTAGCAATTAGCAATAGTATGTACTGCTTCATTTACTGAGGGATCTTGTTGAGCTTACAGTAAGCATAATCCTTATATTTCTTAGTCTTGTATTTTGGAGGATTGTCTTGGTTAATCATCTTTGGGTGAGGGCCAACTTCGTGCTCTGTTTGGGGCTCTATGAATACTGGCCACGACATTCTTGTCTCCTCTTTGTTCACCGTTGTTCTGTGGAAGACTGCCTTATATTTCCCGTTGCTCAGTATCTATATCATCATATATTATGAAACATTATCACTCATTAGTTTTTCACCAAATTAAGCTAGGAAGTCTTGGCATGTTTATTAATAAAATCTTATGTACATTGAATTTCATTAATAGAATTGAAAATTCTTATTAAGTATATCAAATCTACAAAAATTATATAAAATCATTAAGATAATCATGTAGTTCAATGGTACTCCTCGAGATTGGTCTCTCACCTATAGGGTGGGAGGACACTATGGAAAACCAAAAAAAAAAAAAAACCCACATACAAGTAGGGTCCATACAAAGTTATTAAGCGAAGTGGGTGTCCAAAACTTCGTCATATAAAAAATGGATCACTTCCATATATAAAAATTTATAGATATATAGAGAGAGGCCATTGTACCTCCATTTGGTCACCAATGTGAATGACAAGGGCGTTGGGCACATACTTGACGTCGTACCAGTTGCCATCTCTAGAGGCTTGAAGGCCCTGCACCTCATTGGGCACCAGAATGGTTATGTATGACATGTCTGTATGTGGTGGCACACCCAGAACGAGATCAGGGCATGGACAAGGTGGGTAGTAATTGATCTTTAAAAGGTGAATCATGTCATCCCCACCCGCAGCCTCCTTTAGCTCATGTTCTTCAAGCCCTAGCCCCATTGACATACTTTTGAACAGTTTGTCTACCACCCCATGCAGGTATTTACGGTATTCCTCATTGGCCTCCCTGCCAGAAAATCATGTGTTATTATTCAAATTCAATGTGTTAGAGATACATACACATCACCATTGGCATGTAATCGCTCGAGGTACTGGATGATATTGAAGGGTTGACATCTGCCAACCAAATTTTTTTAATAAGTAAGAACCAGGAATCGAACACCTGACCATTTCCTTAAGGGGTCCGAGTCCATTATCACTTCAGACCGACCACATGTTGGTACATACATTCGAGCAAATGCATCCCAAAATCTATAGTATTACCTTTGGTCCATAATATAAATAAGAGTAATATTGAAAATTAACATTTTATATATATGAAAATTGATGCATGTTTATAATATTTTAGACACAAAAATTGGATCCATTTGTTTCTTTTAATATGAACCAAAGCCTGGAGGTAGTATTATTTTCTATAATTGATTTATAATGGACCTCCTCGCAATTTTTTTTCTGGTTAATATCTCCATCAGCCGCATGAACACATTTGATGGCCTAAGGAAAATTAAAGAGTATATCTTTTTTAGTTCTTAAACATGGGCTCTTAAATATTTACACAATGTTTTTTTTATAAGCAAAATATTTACACTATGTTATATAGTAACTTTTGATTTATATTTTCTTGATTACCCATAAGTGATTTCCTTTGAAATTTAGTCCATTTATTTATTTCAACTTATTATTATATCATTACTTAATCCATATATAATCCTTATTATTCCAACTTCTTTTTCAATTTCTTCACCCAAACACAAAAACCTTCTTTTAAAACTAAATACTTTTTCCCTCATGAAAATATTTATTATTTGAGAATATCATTTTTCAGAAGAAGAAAAAAAATAGATTTGTATTCAAATAACGACCATCATTAAATTTTTTTAAATTTACATTTCAAATATTTTATTCAATATGAAAATATAAAAATTTAAATATTGTTATCTATATTCTAAGCTTGGGTCAATTTTTAAAATTATTGTATATTTATTTGTTAAAAATTAATATAATCTTATATGTAACAGGATTATAACCAAGTCCCCCTCTCCCAAAATTTTCCTTACCCTCCGGCGTTAGATTTTCTTTATTTTTTATGAAGCTTGGTTTCCTCTAACCAACTCGTTCCTATGAAAAATTGATATATATCTTGTAAATATAAATCTTATGATAAATAAGATTGATATTAGAATTTAACATTTAATATATATGAAAATTGATACATATTTTTAATATTTTAGATAAAAATTGGACTTATTTATTTGTTATAATATGGACCAAAGGTACTAATAACTAATTTAATCAGTTATATTAAATTTTGTTTATCGTCAATATTTACGGATGAATATGTCACATATCATGGATGTTTTTGTTTTTTTTTGTTTTTTGACAAGACATATCATGGATGCTGGTTGTGGTGCTATACTTCATGCTGATTGTGGTGCTGTTCGATCACAATTAGTAGTTGGATAGCTTTTATTTTCGGTGTTTTGTGGTTTTGGTTCTGGTCCTTGTTTAATTTGTTTTTCGGCTTTAGCTTTTGTAAAGTCAATACTATTCTTGTTTTGGGGTAGTCTTTCATTTACATTTGTTGCTGTCACTTTGACCTCTCTGTACATGAGTTTGAGTATCCCGGATGCTCTATTTAATTCCATCTTTGGTATATCAAAAAACATATCATGGATGTTGAAAAATCCACATTAAATAAGTAATACATGGAATAGTAGCAGTGATGGGCAAGAAACGAAAGATGATGGCAATTAATATATGATCATGGGTCAACCCGAAAATGGCAAATTGGCAATGGTGAAGAGAGATTGTCATGTATGCATGTCAAAAGGAGAAGATACGTATTTAAGAAGAGGAAGACAATTTCAAACTAACCTGTACGAAGGAGGGTTCTTAGGCCAGAAACTGTAATTAATGGAGCAAGTTGGCCATATAATGTGGAATAAATGGTCCACCCAACCTTTCTTTCCGTTCACCTCTTTCTGAAGCTTTGTGCCGTAACCTTCTAAACTCACAGACCCATTAGGCTTAGCATATTTCTCTTTTTCTTCTTGTGGTAACTCAAAGAACTCTTTTCCCACACCTTGCAATTTGCTTATAACATGGCTGGGTATTTCATGGTTCACAACTTGGAACATCCCCCACTCTCTACTTGCATCCATGATCTCATGCACGAGTTTCCCTTCATCTGGGTTGCTGAAATCAATTATGGGAACCTCGAGTTTCACACCATGAACCGTTGTGATGCCTGGTTGCTCTGTCTCTGGCCTAACAAACATGGTAGGGATCATAGCAGCATCTTTGAACTGGGAAGCTGCGTTTTGCACTCTTAGTTCCTCCATTTTGTTGCTAGCTCTTTTTGGCTTTCTTAACCCTGTTTTGAAGCTCTTCTGCTATTGAATTAAATAGGAAGTTACCTTGTGAGAAGAAGTTGCATGACTTGCATCCATGAGCAATAAATAAATCAGTTGGACTCGAATTTGTCTATGGTTGATTGGCAAAAATTTTGAAATTGGATGGATCGTTGAACCGATGAAGATACCAATTAAATATTTAATAATTTAATGACGATTGAATTGATATTAATTTTAAATTTTTAATATAATATATATCACAATATTGAATAAATTAAAAATTAAATAATATTCAAAATACTATCACATAAAAAGTCAAATTACCTAAATTTCACTTAAAATATCATAAAAGAAGTACGTCAATGATGGATTCATGGCACACTTTTTCATTGACTTGTCCAATCTTCTTGCCTGTAGAAGTTTTTCAAATTTTTTCTATTACTAAAGAAAAGCTTCTTTGACAAGTTACTAGCTACATGTCTATGTTTTTTTTTTTTTTTATGATACAACTCTTCTCTTACACTATTGCTTCTCTTACTCAGTCACTCTTCTCTTACAAGTTTTTCACATTTTTATTATTAAAGATAAAGCATCTCTTATCACAAGCTATATGTCTTATGTTTTTTGTTTTTTTTATTATTATACAAATCTTTTCTTACACGTTTTAGAGAGAAAACCCACAAGTTTTCCCTTATACGCCTCTCTCATTTTGATGAGTTTTTAAATTTTTTTATTTATACTTGTAATTTATGTAATGAGAAATGCGACTGCTACGCACTATCCATGTTTTGACTTGTGTAATAATGTATTTGAGGTATTAAATTAGTATTTTAAACAGCAAGATAAAAACAAATAAAAAGCAAAAGGCCAAATCACCTATTCCATTATAAAATGCTTTTAATTAGATTGGATCAAATTTAATACTATAATCAAATTTATCTAAATTTCATCACAAATGTGTACCTTATTTTCATGTTCGGATTTGATGATTTTTTTCCTCCTTAAATAAATTGGCTCAAAATCGATAACTTTAAAACGAGTTATAAAACAAGTGACCCATCTCACATTAACTTAAGGTGGTGTTTGATTCATGATATATTTTATTCTCAAATAAATTACATTCTTTGGAATTTCATTTTCGGGAATATTTTTTTCCCCATCTTCACACACAGGGATTGAGTTTTTAATTATCACTCACTAACTTCATATATTCTCGGACATATTTTATATATGGGAATAATTTTTAAAAAGTTGTACCAAATATGATAAACATTTATTCCCATGCACACATTCCCGAAAATATTAAAATATAACTAATACCAAATGTTACCTAATGGCCCAAACAAAGAGTCTACTAAAATTTTTTTAGGCTAAAATATCATTTTGGTCCCTTAACTTATTTTTTAGATTCAGTTAGGTATCTTAACTTTTAAAAGGTTTCATTTGGTCCCTTAATTTGTCTCAGTTGACCCAAGTTAGTCCTCTCCATCAATGAATCAGTAACAATGTTCACTTTTTGAGGACTGGGTTGAAACTCGTTAACAATTTAAAGGACCAGTTTGAATTTCGTTAACAATTTAAAGGACCAATTTGAAACATGTTAACAATTTAAATGACCGATTTGAAACTCATTTAGAACATAATGGACTAATTTTTATTTTTATTTTTGATGAGCAAAGGATGTATTGAATAAAGGGTACATAGGGTACCCTAACCCATTTACAGTGACTTAATTACACCAAAGGATAGATCCAATCTATATCTATATCTATATTATATACATTTGAGAATAATCTCAAAATGGAAATCTCCAAGTGTCACCCTATGAAGCCATTCCTCAAGCAATTTTCTCACACTTGACTTCACCACAACACTTCCCTCCAAATTTTGCTGATGTGTCGCACTCACATTGAATCTATATCTATATTATATGCATTTGAGAATAATCTCAAAATGGAAATCTCCAAGTGTGGTAAGCCATTCCTCAAGCAATTTTCTCACACTTGGCTTCACCACAACACTTCCCTCCTAATTTTACTGATGTGTCGCACTCACATTGAATTGAAGAACATTGCTTATTATGGTTGGTTTTATCATTAATGAAAACAATCCTAAAACTAAAAGAAACATTTTGACATCTGAAAATGATCTCAATCAAAATAACTCTGATTATTGCATGCGATTTGAAGATTATCACGTTCATATCAATTATCAAATCAATTCAGTTTTAAAAGTTTCCTTAACTATATAATTTGCATTCAAAATGCAATATTAAGAGTACATACATAACAGGTTCAAATTTGTAATCTATATTATATATTATATATATTATTTATTATATTATATTATATATATATATAATTATATATTATATATTATATATATTATTTATTGTACAAAAGTGATTGTGTTGAGAATATTTAGAATATGTTATTCTGGTATTGATCTGCATTACTGAAACAGGGGAAAGGAATGATAGAAATGTAAAAAAGAGTTTAAAAAAAATTATAATTTACACATCGGTTAGAAAACCGATGTGAAAATTGAAATTTCCACATCGGTTTTCCTACAACCGATGTGGAAAGTGAAATTTCCACATCGGTTTTCAAGAAAACCGATGTATAAATTGAAATTTTCACATCGGTTATTTTAAAACCGATGTGGAAAGTCTAATTTCCACATCGGTTTTAAACAAAACCGATGTGGAAAGTGATATTTCCAATAGGTTACCCATTGACAAATGAACTTTCCACATCGGTTAATGTTAAAACCACTGTTAAAAATGTACTTTAAACATCGGTTTTAAAAACGATGTGAAAAGTAACAATAAAGAACATCGGTCTTTTCAACATCAGTTTGAAAACCGATGTAAAAAGCCAAAAATAATCGATGTGGAATCCCTTTTCTGCACCAGTGTACGTCCTGACGATGACGGTGGTAGCGAATTTGTATGATCTGAAAAATCAATAACAAAAGGTAAGTACATATATGACAATGACAAAGCAGTAAAGGTTAGTTTTTTGAATCTTGTTGTATATATGCTTTCTTGCCTCCCCTTCTGAATTTGGCATTTTGTGTATCAATCTTAAAGTGTGTCTCTGCAAATCAATTCAAAATATCTAGTATAGATAAAGTTTTCTGATGGAGAAAGTGCAGGTTTGAGTAAGTGTAGAATTGATATTTGTAAATCAATATCGTCAGTTATAAGGTGAGTGCCTGAGTGGGAGGGTGAGGAATTGATCAGTCTGTTTGAATATATAGAAAAAAAGGCTTATCCATTATCACTTTGCAGGTGTTATATTTTGAACTAGTTATGATCTTTTTATGTTACTTGTTATTTTTGAATCAGTTCAGTTTCTTTTAATTTGAATTTTTAATTGTTGATAACCACCTCTCAATTTGAATCCACGTGAAGCTCTGTACTGTGGAGATTTAGGTGATTCGGTTTTTATATTTTTGTAAACTGCCAAAAAATATAAAGTTAGCAGGGGTAATTTTGTAAGTAAAAAAAATTGACCCCAAAAAACTGTTTTTTTTAAACTCTCCCATTATCTATTAGTATAGATAGATAAAGTTTTCTGATGGAGAAAGTGCAGGTTTGAGTAAGTGTAGAATTGAGATTTGTAAATCAATATCGTCAGTTATAAGGTGAGTGACTGAGTGGGAGGGTGAGGAATTGATCAGTCTGTTTGAATATATAGAAAAAAATGCTTATCCATTATCACTTTACAGGTGTTATATTTTGAACTGGTTATGATCTTTTTATGTTACTTGTTATTTTTGAATCAATTCAGTTTCCTTTTAATTTGAATTTTTAATTGTTGATAAGCACCACTCAATTTGAATCTGCACGTGAAGCTCTGTATTGTGGAGATTTAGGTGATTCAGTTTTTATATTTTTGTAAACTGCCAAAAAATATAAAGTTAGAAGGGGTAATTTTGTAAGTAAAAAAAAAATTGACACCAAAAAACTGCTTTTTTTTTTAAAACTCTCCCATTATCTATTAGCATAGATGCAATTGCCTTGAAGCAATTATATATTAACACTAATCATAAATAGCGTGTCAATTGATTTTTCACTAAAATATTTTCATTAAAAAATTACCTTTGAGAGATAATTTTTATTATTAGCATTTTTTAGTAAAATAAAGCAACTTAAACACGACCTCTTTTTTTTTTGAAGGAACTTAAACATGACCTAAATTTTTATTCATTAAATAAAAAATTAATTCAGTTAAAAAAAGTTTATAGATGTGGAATTTAAAATAACTTGTGCAATGCCAAGGCATATATTTACCTAGTGAAATTATTAGATGAATCAGGATTGAAAATACTTTTGTATTGATATGTTGAATGAATTACAGAGAAGAGTGAGAGGTGTTTTTATAACACCTTGGATACAAAGGAGATAAGGAACTCCAAGATACACTCATCAAGAGGCAAACTAACTAATCAAGAAACTAACTAATATCTAACTAATATTGGATAAAACAGAAATAACAAACTGACTATACTAAATCCAATAGCCCCCCTCAAGCTGGAGAGTGGATTGCTTTCAATCCCAGCTTGCTCACAAGGTTGTTGAAAGGAAGAGGATCAAGCGGCTTAGTCAGCAAATCCGCTAGCTGATCTGAGCTTGAAATGGGGAGAAGATGGAACAAGTGTGCTTGCAACTTCTCACGGACCACATGGCAATCCAACTCAATATGTTTGGTACGCTCATGGAATGAAGAGTTAGATGCTATATGCCTCGCGGACTGGCTGTCACAATAGAGCAGAGCAGGTTGCATAAATGGAATCCGAAGGTCCTGGAGTAAATAACTCAGCCACTGCAACTCACAGACAGTTGAAGCAAGAGCTCGGTATTCAGCTTCAAAAGATGATTTGGACACCGTAGGTTGCTTTTTGGACTTCCAAGAGATGAGGGAAGATCCAAGAAAAATGCAGTAACCTGTGATTGATCTGCGGGTTTCAGGGCAAGTAGCCCAGTCCGAGTCACTGAAACCCTTGAGTTGAAGAGCAGAATCTGTTGGGTAGAAGAGTCCATTAGCGGGTGAACCTTTGATGTACCTAAGGACCCGTAGAGCAGCTTCCTGATGAAGGTTGGTAGGACAGCTCATGAACTGACTGAGCTGCTGAACAAAGAAGCCAATGTCTGGTCTTGTAGTTGTCAAATAGAGAAGCTAGCCCACCAGTCTTCGATAGGAGCTAGGGTTTGTTAACGGAGTGCCTTGCTGAGTTGTTAATCTGGTAGCTTTGGCAATTGGGGTGGATGCAGGTTTGGAAGCCAATAAGCCACAATCACTTAAGATATCGAGTGCATATTTCCTTTGGCATATATGTAGGCCATCTTTGGAACGGGCAATCTCCAATCCTAGAAAGTACTTCAAATGTCCCAGATCTTTAATTCTGAAGGTAGAGTGTAAATCAGTTTTGACAGATTCTATTTCATGAATGTTATTGCCTGCAAGGATTAGGTCATCGACATACACCAATAAAGCAGTAAATGATGAATGTGATGCTTTAATGAATAGAGAATGATCCGAAAGAGATTGAGAGAAGCCCTTGTTTTTCAAAAAGGAATACAATCTAGCAAACCATTGGCGGCTAGATTGTTTTAAACCATAAATGGACTTTAAAAGTTTGCAAACTTGGTTAGGTTTTGGTGTAGAGAGGCCTGGAGGAGGCTGCATATAGACTTCCTCCTCTAGGTTTCCATGCAAAAAGGCATTATGCACATCTAATTGATGAAGGAACCAATTGTTAGTAGATGCAATAGCTAATAAAAGTCTAATTGTAGTTACTTTAGCAACGAGGGAATAAGTATCAAAGAAATATAGGCCCTCAATTTGATTAAAACCTTTAGCTATTAAGCGAGCTTTATATCTTTCAATGGTACCATCGACTTTGTATTTAATCTTATAAACCCATTTTGAACCAACGAGGGATTTTCCCTGAGGAAGGTCAGTGTATGTCCAAGTTTTATTGGCAAGCAGGGCATCAATTTCAGAATTCATGGCCTGAATCCAGTGATCATTTTTAAGAGCTTGAAGGTAAGTTTTAGGTTCATCATGTGAAGAGATAGCAAGAGTGTAATGTAAGTGATGAGGAGAGAGTTTAGAGTAGGAAATGACAGAGGAAAGAGGATACCTGACAGTGGTGTTCGCATGGTAAGCAGAATTGTTGCAATGAAAATCTTTTAGATATGATGGTGGATGTCTATGCCTCTCAGATCTTCTAAGAATAGAGGCATTGTTATCTAATGGATCCCCAGGGGCAGCAGGTGACAAGTTTGGGAAATTTGCTGCAACATCAGAACTAGGTGTGTGCAGAGGTGGGGAAGGTGCAGCAACATGAGGTGTGTGCATAGGTGGTGAAGGTGCTGCAATATCAGAAGTATGTGAAACATGACTATGCGGACTATCATATGGATATGAATGGTTGAAATCAAAAATGAAAGCAGGATCAGTGTTTGGCAGATTAGAATGATTATCATGATGAACAGAATCTGATGCATAGTTGTATGGAAAAGAAGTTTCATAAAAAATGGCATTTCTAGATACAAATATATCATGTGTATGTAAATCAAAAAACAGATAGCCATTAGTGCCTGGTTTAAAACCTAAAAATATACATTTCCTAGCCCTTGAGTCAAGTTTATGTCTTTGTTGAGTTAATGTTGAAGCAAAGGCAAGACAACCAAAAACTTTAAGATCCATGAAGTTAGGAGAAGTGTTATACAACTTAGCATATGGTGTTTCATTGTCTAAAACAGGGCTTGGCATTCGGTTAATGAGATGGACAGAATGACAAAGGGCATAGCTCCAAAAGGTTTTGGGTAAGTTTGATTGGAAAAGCAATGCCCTAGTTACATTGAGGAGGTGTCTATGTTTCCTCTATACAATGGAGTTTTGTTGAGGGGTTTCCACACAAGATGTTTGGTGGATAATCCCGAGGGAAGAGTAATAGGATGGCATATGGAATTCTTTGCCATTGTCAGTCCTAAGAATCTGTATTTTTGCAGAAAATTGAGTGGAAATAAGATTGAAAAAATGACTAATGCAAGTCCTTGTATCTGACTTGGTTTTAAGTAAATAAATCCATGTATATCTAGTGTAATCATCAACAGTGGTTAAGAAGTAAGAGTGACCTTGAATGGATGCAATGCCAATAGGACCCCAAATATCTATATGTATGAGGGCAAAAGGATGCAATGTAGCAGAATTACTAACAGGGAAGGGTAATCTAGCTTTCTTAGCATAGTGACAAGATTCACAAATCAATCTTTTATTAAAGGAAATGTAAGGGAAGTTGGTACATAATTGTTGTAAAACAGAAACAGAAGGGTGTCCTAATCTAAAGTGCCACAAATCAAAAGAAGTGGAGGGAATGTTGGTAGCAGCAGTGGCTAAACTAAGAGAGTTATGTTTGTTGGAGAAAGAAGATGGAATGCCATTGTAGATGTAGAGATTGTTGGAGACCTCAGCTTGCCCAATCATCTTCAGGGTAGACCGAGCCTGAATAATGCAAGATGCAGAAGTTAGTAATATGTGACATTGTAAAGAAGTAGTTAGCCGATGAATAGATATTTAATTAAAATGGAACATTAGTAAGATAAAAGTCTTTGGTAAAAGAGATAGTTCCTGATGATTTTGCATAAAGAATAGTGCCATTGGGTAGCTTAACAGGAAGAGGAAAGATAGATTTACAAAAAGAAAAACATTCAATATAAGGACAAATATGATCACTTGCACCTGAATCAAGGATCCAAGTGAAGTAAGGGGAAATGCAATTACCTGTCTTGATGGCACCCGAAACCACATGGTGGTTGGTGTCTGAAGAAGATGGTTTACTCACTGTGTTTATGTTTGAAGTTGAACCTTGTTTAGAAGAATGAAGCAAGTTGATCAAGTATTGGTAATCTTCTTTGGAGATGGAGAAAGATAATTCAACAGGAGCAGCTTTCACAGGGTATTCAATTCTAGGAATGTCGGTAGATGTAGGAGCTGCCAATTGAGGAGAAGGGTTGAGATTTCGAGTCCTATACCCAGGAGGGAATCCGTGTTTGAAATAACAAGTATCAATTGTATGATTGGTGTGGTTACAGTGAGTACATAACATCAAATTTTTAGAGTTGGTGCGGCCTCTCCCCCTTCCCTGAGACGGTTGGTTCCTGGTTTGTGAAAAATTGGTACTTGAGAGGGCTGAAGCATCAGGAAGAATGGAAGGGGTGCGTTCTTGTTGAACAACCATAGAGTATGTGGCACTAATAGAAGGTAGGGGATTCATGATGAGGATTTGGCTTCGAAAGGTTGAAATGTCTCATTCAGGCCTTTCAAGAAACATATAACATGCTCCTTGTCTTTGTATGTTTGAACTGATTTGCTCAAATCACAAGTGCAGATATGCAAACATGAACAAGAAGGGGTTGGGCGAAGGAATTCTAGCTCATCCCAAAGGATTTTCATATCAGTGAAGAAATTGGATAAAGATCTATCACCTTGTTTCATAGAATGTAGTTCTTGAAGTAAATCAGACATACGAAAATGGTTACCACGGGTGAATCGGATTTCAAGATCGAGCCAGAGGTCCCTAACAGTGTCGAATGAAGCCGTGCTTTGGGAGATTTTTTGTGAAAGGGTGCGAGTGATCCAAGAAATGATCATGTGGTTGCAGCGTTGCCAGGCATCGAACAGGGGATCGACATCTGATGGAGGGGTGATGGTGCCATTGACGAACTTGATCTTGTTCTTGGAAGAGAGAGATCGCAACATGACACGGCTCCAATGATAGTAATTTTCGCCATGGAGAGGAGGTGATACAAGGACATACCCTGGGTTTTCACCAGGATGAAGAAAGTAAGGACTTGTTGGGTTTTGTGATGCGTCGGGTGGAGGAGGGGGCGGCGGTGGTGGTGGGTTTTCACCAGAGTTATCAAGATTGGAACATGAGGGGCTTGTAGGTGGGTTAACCTGAGCCATGAGAGAAAGAAACAGAATATTGCGGAAGCTATGTATGCAAAATGAAGACTGATACCATATTAGATGAATCGGAATTGAAAATACTTTTGTATTGATATGTTGAATGAATTACAGAGAAGAGTGAGAGGTGTTTTTATAACACCTTGGATACAAAGGAGATAAGGAACTCCAAGATACACTCATCAAGAGGCAAACTAACTAATCAAGAAACTAACTAATATCTAACTAATATTGGATAAAACAGAAATAACAAACTGACTTTACTAAATCCAATAGAAATTGTACAATAATGAAATAGGACAAGTAGCTGGCTATCATCTTATTTTACTTTTAAAAAACATACAAAGCATCCAACATTAGCTATATATATGGATCTTATTTTCGTTCTCATTTGGTGAATTAACCAACCACTATCGAAAGGAGGGGAATCCAAGCATCACACCCTTTTAAACACTTTCTTTACTATTGGTCCATTTTATCCCCTCTTAACCTTCTATCCTTTCACCTGGTCATCAATTTAAATTATTGGTTAAAGTAATACT
Source organism: Sophora flavescens (assembly GCA_030762895.1). Lineage (NCBI taxonomy): Eukaryota > Viridiplantae > Streptophyta > Magnoliopsida > Fabales > Fabaceae > Sophora > Sophora flavescens. Next base: position 173,553,658 of record CM061065.1, on the reverse strand, counting down.
TTGGTTCCCATATATGACATGAATTCTCGATTTGGTCCCTATACATAAAAAATTATTAAAATGATCCTTATACATACAAAATTTGCAGAGAAGACAGCAAGTGGGATTTAGACACCAAAGCCTTGAAGATGGATGCTTGTTATATGTTTTGATTCTATAATATTGGTTTTTACAATATTTTGCCATTGATGTAAAGTGGTTGAAACTTGGCATATCATGGTAATAATATATCATTGTTATTGAAAGTATGTGTAACTATCTTGTTTTCAGATTTCACCATTTCATTAAGATAAAGAAATTTGCAACTGAAATGCATCCAAAGGCTGAAGACAGCACAATCATTTAAACCTCCATATCCATTCACCAAAAATATTGAAGACCTTATGCATTAATAAGAGGAAGAATGATTCTTCAAATAATGCTTTACATTGTCGAAGAATAAGAAAGCAAAATGGCAAGAAAGGCATGAACGCCATATGTCATTTCAATAACTCAACTAGTAATGTCAAAATTCACCATGTCTAATATTCCAAAATGCCTTCTGAGTGAAAAGTCACGATACAAAATGATGGTGCATGCTACACAGTGAGTCATTGTTATAATATGAGCCTTGTAATGAATTTGCATTACTCATCCATGAATCTGAAATGGGGAATTGAGTAAGGTTTTCCTGCAAAATAAATTGTAATTCTTTATCAGAATAAGAAAGAAAACACTCTAAAAAATAAAATCAAACATATTCAATATATGAAAAGATAATACTTGAACTTGTTGAGTTGAGGATTGTTTTATGCATGGAGTCTCCATTAGAGTCTTCTGAAAACCAATAAATATACTAAAATCAACAGAAGAGATAAAAATGGAAATGCAATGATAACGAATAAGAGATAAATATTTCTAACCTTTTTCATTTTTCCACTAGAATTTCGCTTACGACATTTCTCAATCCCACTTTTTATTCTTCTTGGAGCCCCTTTTGTCTTTGACACTTGAGGATCAAGCAGTGATTTTTCACACAGAATGTTGTTACCAACATTTTCTTGACAAATATCATTACCTCCTTGATTGAAAGTATTCTTGTTATATTTCAAATGTTGATTAATGGTTGCACATTGTTTCAAGGTCTCTTCAAGTGCATGGCATGCAAAATTGTAACTCTCATTAGTTAATGATCCTTCCTCCAGCAATTTATTGACCTTCTGAACTAAGTCATCATATCTCTCCTTCTTGGAAAGAGCCTCTTCATTCACTTTCCTTTTACTATTCTTACTTCTGATATCCTTGGTCCATCTTCTTAATATATAGTGTGATTTTTCTTGTTTTCTGCCTTTTTGTGCCATGGATTGTGTTGCTTTTGTCTTTGCTTGCTCCTCTCTCATGGCTTGAGTTTTTTTTTCTTTGGTTTTGGGTTTATGATAGAAGATATGAATGTATGATAGGAAACCGAATAATGATGTTATTATTTGATCATCTACTTTCACTCTGACACGAGGAGTGTAATAATTTTGATGCCAATATATGTCTAGTAGTATTGCACCTCACTTATTCGACAAAATGCATAGGTTAAGTTCTCTGGTTGATTATAATGTTGACATATATTTATTAGTTCATGGTTGCTTAACTACTGTTTTGGTTATTATTGTTTCACTCTGCATGTGCTGGTAAATTTTTGTTTGCAAAGGGGATTAAGATTATCGCCTCTCTAAGCTGTACTTTGGTAGCTTCTATATATGTAGCAAAAACTTGTTATGTTATGCAGGAGAAAAGAAGCAATAAATAAATAATTAAGCTTGAGCACAAGACATGAAGGGGAGTCCATAAACCATAATCATGCCAAACCACATTATTTGGTACTGCATTTTCTAAAATCTCTGGTGATTCTCTTTGGTTAATTTGATTCTCATATTTTGTTTCATAGCTGACATGACAGGGAAGGGGAGGAGAAACTAGAATGTTTAGAAAATTGTTAGAAGTAATGTTTTAAGCTTTGTGCTAGATTCATTTCTTTTTATGTGTAGTGAACAATAGCTAAAACGCAATAGCATGTGAAGATTGTTTAGACGGGGTTTAAGCATAGTTGTTTTGGCAATATAATTATTATAGGGTTATCATTGTGATTATTTGTTTATTTTATTTTATTTCTGTTTAAGTGAGGTTTGAACTACCACCACTGCATATAGCCTGAATAAAGTAAACAAAACATTTTAGAATTAAATGAAAATAACAATCGGGTAGTGGAATGGTAATTCCTCTGCAAATAAGAGAATCTCATAAATGGGATTTTTCTACTGTCATATTGACAGATTTATTGGGCGTCAATGCTTGTTGATGCAAGCCAACTTGATATAGACATCAACAACAAGTCTCATTGGAATTATGTACTTGTAGTAAAATATAAATGGATCATCGATGTAGGAGTTGTCTTGGAGTACCTTTGGATCAACAAGAAGTTGAAGATGAATGCATAAGATTAGATCTAGGCTGTGCAAACATTCATATATTGGTGGTTACTTATAGCTCATGGTCATCAAACATCTTATTAGTATCATATAATTTGACATTTAGCTATGAAGCATCTTTTGTTAATGTGAGTGCTATTTCAGTGTTGTGTTTTTACTTTATTTGAGTGTTCATATTTCCCAACTTTTCATTTTTTTTATCTCACTCTTCTCTGTTTCTGGTTTGTAAATTTTAGTGACCTTACGAACTTCCATTAATCTTGGGATGTCTTTTTCCTTTACCTCTACCATCTTGCATCATGTTAAAGTTTTTGACTTAGAAGTTGCTGTGTAACTATAGGGAGCTAGTGGTCATGGTGTCATACTTGGTTTATTTGTTGTTTTTAAACTTGGATACTGGCTATATTTTTCATTCTGTTGAACACAGTCCTCCTGAGCATAGTTGCACATTGACATATGTATCTTGTTGTAGAATCTGAATGCTACTTTTTTTTTACCATGAAACCTCTTGAATCATAAGATATGGTAACCACGTGATAATTAGTTTACTATTCATAACATAAAAGACATATATATAGATACCGTGACCTGAAGCTTTGTTTTACTTGTTCAAAATATGAGCTGGTCATGTAAAGAGCATATGCATGAGAGCCATGACCACCAAATTGTTTTACAAGAATTTGCAATTGTCATGTTGTACTCATGACTACTGTATTTGCTTTGAAGTGAAAGTTTGTATTGAATAAAACTGTTGTGATCTATATTTGCTCACTTTGATAACTCCAACTAAATTTAATCCACGTCAAGCTAAGATTACAGCCTTGCAGTTGGGATTTTAAAGAATGCGCAGATATAGATCTATTATATTTCCTGTTATCTACCATTAATAACCTTCTCATCCTTATTAATAACCACCTAGTCAATTTTTAGTGTACAAAGCTAACTTAGTTGTTTAGTTATCTTTATGTGCAAAGCTTTGATTCATGTTTTAACTTACACATGAATTTTTGTTCACAGGAGGTGCCTAAGGAAGAAAGTGATGATGACATGAGATTCAACTTGTTTGATTAGGTCTTTCTTTTAGTTGTAGCCAATCTAGGACTCCTCTTAATGAGGGTGGCTGAAACTAGTTATTTTATTCTATAAAATACAAGATCACGTATTGGAGCTTATAGGAAGCAAAGTTTAGAAGGAAGTCTTGTGTTGCTAACACTTTTATTTTGTCTGTATCAGTTACAATTTTTTTTTATCTTGAATCCGGCCTAATTCATAATGATTTTGGATATCTCTACTTATCTTGCGGACATAAGGGGGGAATTACATTGTGAAGATGATGACTTGGCAAGATTTTGTGTGTTCTGAATAAAATACTAGTGAAAACATAAATTCTTGTTGGTATGCCTTTGACCATTACACCTAATTCGTGAGGTGAAATGTTCCTTTAATAGAAGGGGAATTTTTTCACTTTAGCTCTGTTTGTTATAATATGTGTTGGAAATTCATGGGTACTCGATAGTTCTAAAAGAGTTAGCGAGACCCCCTGGATAATAATATTAATAAATTAGGAGATGAGAGTGAAATATATTTAAAATGGTACAAGAGTTTAAATTGGCTAATTTTTAATTTTTTACAGTATTTATTAATTATTACTATTTAAAAATGTTAATATTTACTTATTTGCCACATTTTATATTGAAATATCAATTTTTTAAATAAATATTCAAAAATAAAAATTTATGATTGAAGGTAAATAATTTCCTTTATCCAAACAAAAAAAAAATTGAAATACAAGGTATTTGAATTACTCTATCTAAATAAAGAATTTAAAATATAAGGTATTTGAATTACCCTAACCAAACGAAGTACTTTCAAAATCAAAGTAATTCAATTGAAGTAATTCAATTGTCTTGTATTTCAAATTCCTTGAAATTTTGAAATACCCCAACCAACCACACACTTAATGGTTTTCTTGCATACATATTTGTCAAAAAATGAGTTGACGCTCTCTGATCTTTGAGTAGTGGACATGCATGCCACCAAAAAATGTATTCTTCATGTAAACGGGAATCCAATGCTCTCGTTCTTCATATAGAGATTGCATCCATTCATCCTCTAAAAGCTGAAATTTTTCGATCATTTCTTGCCATTTATACACAAATTGTTGCTTTGACCAAGACTTGTAAATGCATGTGTTAAGATGTCTCATGAAATCGTCATGTTTTCTTAATACATGACCAACCTTCTCAGGTACCTTTCTTAAAATATGCCAAAGACAAAAGCGATGTCGAGTATTGGGAAATACCTCTTTGATAGCTACTTTCATTGCTTTGTCTTGGTCCGTTATTATTGCATATGGAGGCTTGCCACCTATAGCTCTAAAGCCATGTCTTCATTAACCAAGTGAAAGTTTGTGATGACTCATTTGCTAGTAATGCACAACCAAGTAATCTTGACTGAAAATGATTGTTTACGCCAATGAAAGGAGCAAATGGCATTTTGTACTTATTTGTGATGTAAGTTGTATCAAATGAAACTACATCTCCAAAATCAGTATAGTCATCTCTACCTTTTGCATCCACCCAGAAGATATTTCTTACACGACCTTCATCATCCAAATCAATGGCATAAAAAAATCTTGGATTTTCTTCTTGCATAAGCATAAAACACTGCAACATTGCATTTGCATCTCCCGACTCTAAATCCAAACGACGATCTTTATCCAAGTGATTTCTAATATCTTTCTCCAAGCCGCCAATGTTTTCATATCCTCCATGTTGTTTTGCCATTTAAGCATAAATCTTGCTTGTTCTAACTCCAACAGCATGCAAAGTTTCAATACACTGTTTTTTAGCTGGATTGATACTCCTGTGGCAAGGAAAATAATGCACATATCCAGGAAAAAGCTCATGATTGTGATCTTTGATGAAGCTTTCGACAAACCATTTTCCACCATACCTTCTTTTAATTCGGAAGCTAGCCATAGTATGAAGCACGGGTCGGTTGGATATTTTTTAATGAATTTTTAATGGATCATAATGGATTAATGGATCGTTTTCAATCCATCCATTACAATCCGCATAAAAATTTATCCAATCCATCCATTTGCCACCCCTAAGCCATACATTCCACCTTGAAACAAGGATGTGGATTAAGTGCAGTTGATTCTTTTTTCTTTCCATATCTTGTGCAAGCATATTTCACATCAATAAATTGTCGAGAAATCTTTGAACGACGACTAGTTTGAATTGACACCCCAAATCCCACACGTTTAGCATAAGATTTGTAGAATAAATAAGCACTTTCTTGTGACTCAAATTCCATTCCATTGTAAGGTTCCTCACTACCATCAGCTTGAAAATCATCACCACATAAACCATTATTCTCTGCATTCCCATTAAGGATATCTTCTCTAACTTCGTCAGAATTTTGAATAAGTGAATCTCTTGCATCAGTATCATTCCCATCATTCTTTACATGGGTTTTTCAATTAAAATTACGGAGACCATTAAATTGGTACCTTGCACTAATGATAAGGGAATGAAATACATATCAAATAAATTTAGCAATCGTTGTTAACACAGTTTACATCTAAAAAAACAAAAGAATGATGCAAATAGAGAAAGGAACCTGAGAGCATGGAGCGTGAAGAGATGCAGGAAACGTTACAGGATTGGATTGCATTATGATTAATCCAAGATGGGAGCAGATGACACCGACGACACACTGATGAAGGCTGAGCATGCAGAAGTTGGCGGTTCAACAATACGAAGAAACAGAGCTTCAGAAGTGGTGGTTCTTTTTTATTTTGAGAACATATGTTTCTGTTTTTAAAAAAATTAAATTTCAATAACCTGATGGGTAAACAAGTTAAGAGGTGGTGAGGTGGACGAATAGTAAAGAGTGTGTTTAAAAGGCTGTGATAGAGGATGTGATGCTAGCATTTTAGAGGATTATTTTGTATTTCTTGGTCTTGTATTTTGGAGGATTATTTTCCTTAACCAACTTTGGGTGCTATGAATACCGGCCATGACATTCTTGTCTCGTCTTTGTTCACCCTTGTTCTGTGGAAGACTGTCTTATATTTCTCATTGTTCAGTAAGTAAGTAAGTATATATATATATATATATATATATATATATATATATATATATATATATATATATATATATCATAAAACAATTATAATTTATTAGTTTTTCACCAAATTAATCAAGGAGTAAGTCTTGACGTGCTTATCAATACCTTTTTATGTATGTTCAATTTTATTAATCTAATAATTTAATTAAAAGTTCTTATTGAGTTTATAAAATCTACAAATTTCATAAAATTTAAGAATTTTTTTAATACTTCGTTGTGTGACTTTATTTTAAACTATAATATTTTATTTTAAAATATTTAAGTATAAATCAATTTATAAATTACATACCTTAAAATATCTAACTTTTCTAAATTTAATATACATGATCATTAAGATAATCATGTAATTCAACAGTTATTATTATTATTATTATTTGAATTGATGTAATTCAACAGTTATTATTAGTATTATTTTCTATAAGTGATTTATAATGGAACTCTTCACAAGGAAACAGAAAACAGAATGATAATAAGATAATAATTCTATAATTATTTCTAAAAATAGGAATATGTAAAATGAAAACAAAACAAATAGGCTCTATTCATGCTTCTAAAATTTGTTATATTAAGCTAAAATGGTTTCAAAATAAACAAGAGCAACAGTTATTATTGATAGAAGCAAATACACAGACCATTGAACATAATATATCTTGGGTTATTATTGTAGGAAAATAACCTTAAAAGTAATTAAAGAAGAGTGTAAATACATAAAGTACATATATAGCATTTATTTATATGGAAAGTGCTAACACCAAACCTAACACCCTTTGCATATTCACTTTTTAAAGCCATCTGCTCTACATGAAAATTTTATACCATCATAATAAGTATGGTATTCAGGATAAATTATTAAATATCTATTAAATATTACTTCTAAAAATAATTAACTAGAAAAACTAACAATCAAGAAAATATTTAACATTGCAAATTAAAAATGAGAATAATAAAATTCTCCTGTCGTCCTTTATCAGCATGAGTGTTTAATGTTTATAAATTATGAACCTCAGGGCATTAATCTGATGTAGAAAGCGTTAGACCCGAAATCTTCATTCGCAAAATCATTCATCCACATTCGCTTTTTTTGGAATACATCTACATACACTTTTTAAATAACTATTCTTAAAAAAAAATTGTGATTTTTTAATATCAAAGTATAAACATCATATGTGATATTATATGTGTTTATTTTTATCTTTAACTTATTTTTTATCATCTTTATATATACGCATCTCAAAAATATATAAAAATATAGAAGGGTATATCATATGATATCACGTCGCCATTTTGATATTCAAAAAGCATAGTTGTTCTTAAAATTTATTTCTGACCCTGTAAAAGGGTTTGTAAAACCCTACCCCCTAAGGCTAGGTGACACATTTGTAAACTAAACTAATTACTTAATTAGATATAATTGATAGATTCATTTATTATTTAGAAATATTTATGTAATTAACCATTTGTTTAAATTAAGAAAATTATTTTTGCATATTATACTTTTACACACTTTTTAATTATTTTAAATAAAAATAAAGAACGAAAAATATTGTGCATCGTTTTAATATTTAAAATAATAAAAAATAGGGCAGAATAATACACAATTAACATTACCTGAATTTATTTAACCCCTATGTATTATTTATTTTTAAAAGTTTTTATGTTTATACTTATCTGTTATTTTAAAAAATAATGAAGTACTAATTATTTTATAATTTTTAATAACTGAGAAAAGAATTTGTGAAATGAAAATATTTTGTATATTTAACTATAAATAATTTAATCAAATAAACTTACTTTTGTTTATCGTCAATGTTATTTACTAGTGTAATAACCCATGCATGGGTGCCTATAAGATTTTTTTTCCAAAAGCGTCATAATGCAGATTTATTGAAATATAAATCATATTATATTAATGAGAACCTTTCACTCTTTTATGTATCATATAATTTCAAAATCAATTCTCAATGATGATTATAATTTACTTATCTACCGTTCAGCACAAGGATCAAGAGGTTCGGATTAATAATAAAATAATATAAAAATCCGAACCAATCAAAATTGGTTCGGTTCGGGATTGGTTCGATTCGGTTGGGTTTGGTATGGACCCAAAAATATTACAATATACATAAAATTAAAATATATATTAAAATATAAAATTATTAAATATAATAAATATTAAGAATTAATATATATATATATATATAAATACTAAAATATAGTAATTAGTTCGGTTCCAAAATTCCTGAACCTGTTAAATGAACCGATTACCATTGGGTTTGGTACCATTGGTTTTGTTGCCAATTGATAGTGTGATATAGATATTGAATATTAATATATATATATATATATATATATATATATATATATATATATAAATATACAAACCAATTTAATTGGATCGGTTCATCGAATTATTCGTTCGGGTTTACGCCGCTAAAATATTAAATATAATAAAATTAAAATATATATTAAAATATTATACATATTACAATATATATAAAATTAAAATATATATTAAAATATAAAATTATTAAATATAATAAAATTTAAGTATTAATATATATATATATATATATATATATATATATATATATATAAATCCTAAAATATAGTAATTAGTTCGATTCCAAAATTCCTGAACTTGATAACCGAATCGATGACCATTGGGTTTGGTAGCTTACCTGACTAAAAACATTTAAAAAGCAAAAATTTGTAAAATTTAAAAAATTAACAATAAAATAATATAAGAAATCCGAATTAATCAAAATTGGTTCTGTTCGGTTGGCAACTCCTTCTACTGTTACATGAACAAGTGTTTAACAACGGGATCGATTATGATCTCAAAAAATAAAAATAAAATGGGATTGATTATTAAAAGAATTGAATAAATATATTCTAAAATAATAATCAATCATATATTATGTTTTTAATACATAATGTTCAATCCTTGTACATAAAAATAATAATTAAATAAAGTGTAATTTCTATCAAGGTAATTAAGTTATTAATATATTTGTATGTAACATGTTTGATCCCTGTTTAATGTATTAATACTACATATTATATTAAACATTATTCATTTACTATTTAAAACTCAAATTGATTACAAGAATTTGTTTGTTACTGAAAATATATATTTAAAACTTTACTCTAAAAAATGTGTTGCAATTTTTTTTTTTGGACTCCAATTTGAATTTTCTCTTGAAAATGATAGAAATATCACTTCACAATCATTTTTTTAAGTATTCTACAACCTCTACTATAATTTATTTTGTATTTTATCATTAATTCTATGTTAGCGACAAAAATTAATCTCATAATAAATCAACTATTTATAACGCCCAATAACAATTATTAACTTACTATGTGTTGTAACACCTATATATATATATATATATATATATATATATATATATATATATATATATGTTTTTATATGCTTGTTATATTTGTTTTTGATGTCTAAGTTTATGTTTGGGGAAATTTAGCCTTAGAAAGGTTTAATCCTTTTAGAGTCCTAGTAACCTGTTTCACCGTTTTGGTTATATCTTGAGTTTTAGATGTCCGATTGAGGGGATGATGCGTTGGAAAGCTAAGAGGATTATCTACAAGTCTTATTTTATGTGTTTTGGCCAATTCGATCGTTTAGTTGGCCTCGCGCCGCAATATATACTAATATATTAGTTAGTTTACCATCAAAAAATATTTGTATATTTGTATATAATTCATCTCGTTCAATAATATACTAATATATTAGTTAGTTTACCATCAAAAAATAATTTTTTGTATGTTATGATGTTTTAGATGACATTGACATGTTAATAATTTTATTTTTTTTGTATTTTTTTAAAATAATTTTATTAATTTTTGGCGGGCCAACCCACCAACCCAATGTTAAACAGGGTGGGTTAAGCTATGCAACCCATTTACCACAGCGGGTCAACCCGCCCCACCTCGCCCCGTCCCGTTTTCGACGGGTCAATGGCGGGACGGGGCAAAATGGGACGGGTTGACCCGTTTTGCCATCTCTATGACCAAAGCACAACCACCCCCCGATAATAAAATCCAAACGCAAAAAGAAGAAAGACAAATCACCACTACCCACCAAAAGCAGAAACCAATATAAAGATAAAACCAAGAATAACGTACAAGCAATCAACCATGATACTTTGTAAGCAAATCCAAATCAACAGTAAATTTCACTTATATTCACAACAAATTAACTGTTAAACTTGGGTAAACAACAACATTTGAAACTCATTTAATACTGTTACTAACTTTATTAACAGAGATGACTAACTTGGGTCAATAGAGATAAGCTAAGGGATCAAAATGAACATTTTAAAAGTTAAGGGATCAAACTGAATCTAAAAAATAAGATAAGGGATCAAAATGGTATTTTAGCCATTTTTTAAACTTGCTATTAAACTCACCTTGCATAAGTCACATGCGAAAAAGGGTACCTTTTTTTATCGCTTGCATTTTAAATAAAATGTCTTTTTTATTTATGAGGTAAAAAAAAATCTTAAAAACTTTGAAGTAATTAAATGCAAGGATAGATAAATAAAAATTAATTCATCCATGTTAAAATATTGAGATGACTTGAATTTTGTTAATGGGCCTCCCCCAAATTATAACCTGACCTAATATTCTTGGAGCTCATAATTTAAGGAGAGAACGTGTGTGGTCTATCGGTGAAGCGGAGGGCGAGGGCAGATAGGTCCGAGCCCAGAATATTAAGGATCCAATTGAAGAGTGAATCAATTTTTTTTTTATAAAAAGGGGAATTCACGTAACAATCTATGATGTTGATATTTGAATTTTCGTCCTCAAGTGTCTATATATAAATTGTAAGGGTTTATCGTATAGTGCTATCCTGGATCCTGTAAAAGAGTGAATTATTTTTGAAATAAAATCTTTTTTCAAAACTATTTTGAAAATCAAAACCAAAAAGATTACATCAATCAACCAATCAAGCATTTTTTAACACTACGTAGCTTTGGATTTCTCATCGCATTGGGGAACACGTAGGATAGGAGCAGAATTAAGTATTCAGTCAACCCAAAATTTTATTTCCTTTTTGTATGTGTTTATTTTCTTCCTTTTCTAGTTTTAAAAATGGAGTAAAAATAACATTTCCAAAGGTTATTAAAACTCTATTTGCATAATCAACTTTGGGTATCGTTCTTAAAACGAGCAAATTAGAATGCTAGCACATTTCATACTCGTAACCGACTTCCGAGCTCGATCTCATTTTTAAGACTTGTTTTCCTTAAATAAATGGATTTTCTAAGGTTTTACCAAATTACAATTTTTTGTGGTCACTCCTCAAGTTTTATCTTCTTTTTTGTGCTGTCATTTGGGATGATCGCGACAGTTGGTGTGTGGTTACGGCAAAATTTTCATTATTGATGGTTGTTCATTTCATTGTATACGAAATACTTGTACCTCCTGAGATATATTTTTTCAGTAAAATAATTTTCAGTCAAACTTTACCTTGTCGATAATTTTATTATTATCATTTTTAGTGAAATAAAAAATTAAACATGACCTAAATGTTTCTTCATTAAATAAAAAATTAATTATAGATATGAAATTTAAAATAACTTCTGCAATGACAAGGTGTATATTTACCTAGTAAAATTGTACAATTATGAAATAGGACAAGTAGCTGGCTATCATCTTAATTTACCTTTACTTGTCAAAAAAAAAAACACTTAATTTACCTTTAAAAATCATACAAAATATCCCATAGTAGAAATAGATCTTATTTTTGTTATCACATTCATTTGGTGAATTATCCAACCACAACGAAAGGAACATGCACAGTGTGACCTTCAATGTCTATTATTTAGCAATTAGCAATAATACGTACTGCTTCATTTACTGAGGGATCTTGTTGAGCTTACAGTAAGCATAATCCTTATATTTCTTAGTCTTTTATTTTGGAGGATTGTCTTGGTTAATCAGCTTTGGGTGAGGGCCAACTTCGTGCTCTGCTTGGGGCTCTATAAATACTGTCCACGACATTCTTGTCTCCTCTTTGTTCACCGTTGTTCTGTGGAAGACTGCCTTATATTTCCCATTGCTCAGTATCTATATCATCACATATTATGAAACATTATCACTCATTAGTTTTTCACCAAATTAAGCTAGGAAGTCTTGGCATGTTTATTAATAACATCTTATGTACATTGAATTTCATTAATAGAATTGAAAATTCTTATTAAGTATATCAAATCTACAAAAATTATTAAAAATCATTAAGATAATCATGTAGTTCAACAATTATATTTGTTAAATTTGATGTCCATATACAATTTTTTTATAAGCAAAACGATATATTAAGAACATTACAAGGTGTACTCAAAACCCATATAACCAATCTTATAAAAAAACTCATATAACCAATGTGGTGTTGGTCCAAGTGGTAAGGCGGCTTAGGCCCCTAAAGCATATGGTCCTGAGTTCGATCCCGGGAAACATCCTTGGGAGGGGTCACCCGTTTAGGCGCGTCACAATACTCTGGGAGATTAGTCTCCCACCTATCGGGTGGGAGGACACTCTAGGAAACCAAAAAAAAAAACCGTATACAAGTAGGGTCCATACAAAGTTATTAAGCGAAGTGGGTGTCGAAAACTTCATCATATAGAAAATGGATCACTTCCATATATTTAAATTTATAGATATATAGAGAGAGGCCGTTGTACCTCCATTTGGTCACCAATGTGAATGACAAGGGCGTCGGGCACATACTTGACGTCGTACCAGTTGCCATCTCTAGAGGCTTGAAGGCCCTGCACCTCATTGGGCACCAGAATGGTTATGTATGACATGTTATGTGGTGGCACACCCAGAACGAGATCAGGGCATGGACAAGGTGGGTAGTAATTGATCTTTAAAAGGTGAATCATGTCATCCCCACCCACAACCTCCTTTAGCTCATGTTCTTCAAGTCCTAGCCCCATTGACATACTTTTGAACAGTTTGTCTACCACCCCATGTAGGTATTAACGGTATTCCTCATTGGCCTCTCTGCCAGAAAATCATGTGTTATTATTCAAATTCAACGTGTTAGAGATACATACACATCACCATTGGCATGTATTCGACATGCATTCGAGCAAATTTTTTTAGTATTCCAAGGTATTCTCCATATGCAACTGCAGAAACTAATCGCTCGAGGTACTGGATGATATTGAAGGGCTGACCTCTCCCAATCAAATTTTTTCAATGCGCAAGAGCCAGGAATAGAACACCTGATCATTTCCTTAAGGAGCCTGAGCCCATTACCACTTCAGACCGACCACATGTTGGTACATACATTCGAGCAAATGCATCCCAAAACCTATAGTACTACCTCTTGTCCATATTATAATAGACAAAACCTTAAATCACACACATCAAAGTAAAGTCTTGAAATGAGTTAATTGTGATTAATACTCGTATAGATTTCGAAAAATACCCCTTCAATATTGATGAACCAACTCACTTGCATAAAAATTGATATATTTCATAAAATAAATCATAATATAAATAAGGGTAATATTGAAAATTATTATTTAATATATGTGAAAATTGATACATGTTTATAATATTTTGGACCCAAAAAATGGATTCATTTGTTTCTTATAATATGGACCGAAGCCTGGAAGTAGTATTATTTTCTATAATTGATTTATAATGGACCTCCTCGAAATTTTTTTTTTGGTTAATATCTCCATCAGCCGCATGAACACATTTGATGGCCTTAAGGAAAATTAAAGAATATATCTTTTTTAGTTCTTAAACATGGGCTCTTAAATATTTACACGATGTTTTTTTTTTATAAGCAAAATATTTACACTATGTTATATAGTAACTTTTGATTTATATTTTCTTGATTACCCATAAGTGATTTCCTTTGAAATTTAGTTCATTTATGTATTTCAACTTATTATTATATCATTACTTAATCCATATATAATCCTTATTATTCTAACTTCTTTTTCAATATCTTCACCAAAACACAAAAACCTTCTTTTAAAACTAAATACTTTTTCCCTCATGAAAATATTTATTATTTGAGAATATCATTTTTCAGAAGAAGAAAAAAATTAGATTTGTATTCAAATAACGACCATCATTATTTTTTTTAAAAAATTTACATTTCAAATATTTTCTTCAATATGAAAATATAAAAATTTAAATATTGTTATCAATATTATAAGCTTGGGTCAATTTTTAAAATTATTGTATATTTATTTGTTAAAAATTAATATAATCTTATATGTAACTGGATTGTAACCAAGTCCCCCTCTCCCAAAATTTTCCTTACCCTCCGGCGTTAGATTTTCTTTATTTTTTTTTTTTATCAAGCTTGGTTTCCTCTAACCAACTCATTCCCATGAAAAATTGATATGTATCTTGTAAATATAAATCTTATGATAAATAAGGTTGATATTAGAATTTAATATTTAATATATGTGAAAATTAATGTATATTTCTAATATCTTGGATCAAAAAATGGACTTATTTATCGATATTAGGTTGATTTTAGATTGTTGATGGTTGATTTGATTTTATTACTTTTATTGAATTGATTTTGTGCTATATTGGTGATATGAGAATATTTGGATTGATATTGTGTTATGTATGATCTGCCTGGTTTGTATTATTATGCTTAGTGGTTTTTAAGCAAAGATATATATGTTGTCTAAGAGATGATTGTTTTGGGTGTGAGGATAATGATGATTTAGAAGTGCCTAACCTAGATGATGTATGTTAAAGAGGTGTTATGGCATAGAATATGTGTCAAGTTCTAATGGAAGGTTAAGGCACTAGGATGTTGCTAAAACGGGTTGGTGAGATTCAAGTATAGGTGTTGTTGTCCACAATCGTGTATTGGTAATATAATACACAAGGACAAAAGTGTATTGGTAATATAATACACAAGGACGAAAGTGTATTGGTAAAATACACAAGGACATCTGTGTATTAGTAATATAATACACCGTGTATTGGTAATATAATACACGTAAAACCACTTCTGTGTATTGGTAATATAATACACCGTGTATTACCACACCGTGTATTGGTAATATAATACACGTAAAACACTTCTGTATATTGGTAATATAATACATGTAAAAATCAAGAATTATCGCGAGACCATTTCCACCTTAGGAAATAGGTGTGCAACTATGGTGTCTTTGAGTAGCATGAGATTGGGGGTAGAGGATGATATATTAACTTGAGGGTGATCTATTAGTTATGTACGTTGTTTGTCTGTGACAATTACTGTATGATTTACTATGACTCTTTTTCGCTTTATGATGATAGAACTGTTTCTTATCCCCTATGTTTCTGTATTCTTGTGGGTTACTTTACTTACATTAGAAGACCCGATGGAGGATTATGTTGCTGAGGAGCTGGGCGGGGCTCTGTATGGAACGGAGGTTGCTGAGGAGTTGGATGGAACTCCTTACGAACCAGATGCTGGAGGTCGATCTGTGATCCATGGCGAGTAGAGTATAGATAGTATGGCCAGTGTGTCTAAGAAGGAGTATTTTAATATGTTTCCGCTAAGTATGACTTTTATTTTAAGTTTATGCCTGTGATGGATCCTACTGAGAGGATTCCATCAACAGTGTTTTGGTAATGTAATAAATAAACAGGTGTGTATTTATATATTACAACCTTGGTGTGTTTAATTTGCAGAAGTTATATGATTGTTTAAATAAAGTTTTATTTTTTATGTACTTTTCATGCTAAGCACGCGATTAAGGAATTAATTAATAAGGTTTTAAGCTAATAAAATACCGTGACACAACGGGGTGTCTCAATTGCACCTTTTGTTTTTTGGCATTAGAAATTGAAACAACCATGAGTATTAAAGAATAGGCTAGAAAGCAAGATTTTTAAAGAGTGTATTACATTGGTAAATATTTATATTTTTTAAAGATAGAAATCATACAAGAAAACTCTTTTTTTTAGAGAACAATAAAACTTATTAATTTATGGATTATAAAAGGTATATATATATATATATTAAACAAAGATGGAAATTTTGAATGAAAGCGTAATAAGATTTAAATATAAATACTTATATGATATTGAATAAGTTTTTTTACACAAAAGCACATTGATTTATAACATATAAATAAATGGATTTAATAGACATGCACTGACAGTGTAAAAAAGTTTTATACAGTCATCCAATCATAATAATGAAGAAGACACCAAACCAAGTAAAGACAAGTTAGATAACTTATATATAATAATATACCTTGGTAGCCGAGTGGCCAAGGGGGCCTTGATGCTTAATGGTCAAGGTGTTGAGCTCTGGTGCCTATGGGCCAGAGTGTTAATAACTAAAGTGAAAAGGTGTTGTTCTGTACCTTGGTAGCCGAGTGGCCAAGGGGACCTCGATAGCCGAGTGGTCGAGGTGTTGAGCTCTGGTGCTTATTGGCCAGAGTGTTATTGTTCTGTACCTTGGTAGCCGAGTGGCCAAGGGGGCCTTGATGCATAATGTCGAGGTGTTGTTAAAATATATTGGACCTTGGTAGCTGAGTGGCCAATGGGGTCTTGATGCTTAATGGTTAAGGTGTTGAGCTCTGGTGCTTTTAGGCCAGAGTGCAAGTGAAAAGATTATGTGATAAAAGATTAAAGACTAAAGATGAAAGATAACATTGATGTTGATGATGAACTTGGGTAACCGAGTGGCCCAAGCGGAGGTGGTGATTGTTGGTTGTGCACTGTGTTGCTCATTCATGGAGTAGTGGAGTAGCGTTGCATCGCATGACATACCTTGTTTGAAATTATATATATATATATATATATATATATATATATATGATATTGATGTGATGAGATGATTATGTTTGATATTCTATGTTTTTATGATGCATGTTCATCTTGCTAACTGCTTCCATGCCGTTAGGTTAATATACATGTTTCTTACTCCCCGTCTTTTGTTGTCTGCTTGCATGTATGGTTTTGGATATGCAGAGGACGATGAGCAGCTTGCTGAGGAGTGACTCTGAGGAGCCGCTACTCGTAGTGAGGATTCTTTAGTTTATGTTGTTTATCCGAGATGTTTCGGACTATGGTTATTCCATCTCTGTAATATGACATCGGGGTTGGGTTTCGTTTATGTTTTCAGTTATGTTTCTTTAAAATATGTTTTATTTTCCGCGTTTGAGAAGTTATGTTACAATGCGGCAACCTCTGCCCGGTTTTTATTGTTATCGATATAATATGCATGTGTTCTCTTTCTTTTAATTTTTTATCACCCTTATGTGTTATGAATACATACGGGTACAGGTGTCACAGAGCCTATAAAAAAAACTTACTAATTGTTGAACAATATCATCCACATTTAAATAAATCAAAATTATTTTTTAAAAAAATAATATTAAAGATAATTAATCTATACAATTTTTCATAAGCAATATATATCACTCATGCAGGTCACGGGTCACTACTATTTTATTCTTTCAGGCTTCAACTATAATTTTTCAACTATTTTATGCCTTAATTATAATTTATTTTGTATTTTATCAAATATTCTACATTAGCGATGACAAATAATCTCATAATTGATCAACTATTTATAACGTTCAATAAAAATCAGAAACTTACTAAGCGTTGTACTTTATCATCGACATTTGAATAAATTAAATTTTTTATATTTTATTGTCTATATTTAAAGATAAAATATATTAAAGTTGAGAGATTTTTATTCAATTTTTCATAAGTGATTATACCCGTGCATCACACGGGTCGAGAACACTAGTATAAATAAAATATTAGACCAAATCCAGTATTGCTATTACACCAGCCTATCCGCAACCACCATCCAACCAAGATGACATGACCAAATAGAGGTGGCAAAATGGGTTGGGCCCGACGGGTTAACCTGTTTAACATTTTTTGCGGGTTGGGTTGAGGTTCCCAACCCACCAACCCATTTTGATCCGCCCCGCCTAACCCGCCAAAAAAACGGGTTAAGGATGGGGCGGGGCGGGTTAGCCCGCCAACCCAACTTTAAAAAAAAAATTTTATTTTTTTATGCTACATAATTTTAAGTTTGCACACATGTAAAGTTTTTAGTTGCTCTACTATGTTCACTCATTATTTATATATGTATTTATATATTTTAGTTTACAATTACCAACCCATCAAGATTATATATATTTGTATATAATTCATCTCGTTCAATAATATACTAATAATAGTTAGTTTACCATCAAAAAATATTTTTTTGTATGTTGTGATGTTTTAGATGACATTGACATGTTAATAATTTTATTTTTTGTATTTTTTTTAATAATTCTATTATTTTTTGGTGGGCCAACCCGCCTACCCAACGTTAAACGGGGTGGGTTGAGCTATGCAATCCATTTATCATGGCGGGTCAACCCGCCCCGTCTCATTTTCGACGGGTCAATGGCGGGACGGGGCAAAAGGGATGGATTGACCCGTTTTGCCATCTCTATGACCAAAGCACAACCACCCCCAGATAATGAAATCCAAACACAAAAAGAAGAAAGACAAATCACCACTACCCACCAAAAGCAGAAACCAATCTAATGATAAAACCAATTAAACCAGCATCTATTAGAGAAATCTCAACCAAAGTCTTCAGAGCCTCTGTAACAATCAGAATGACACATTTGGAAACATTTGACACCACCAACCAAGAACAGCGTACAAGCAATCAACCATGATACTTTGTAAGCAGATCCAAATCAACAGTAAAATTCACTTATATTCACAACAAATTAACTGTTTAACTTGGGTAAACAACAACATTTGAAACTCATTTAAAACTGTTACTAACTTTATTGACATAGATGACTAACTTGGGTCAACTTAAAAATTAAGGGATCAAACTGAATCTAAAAAATAAGATAAGGGACCAAAATGATATTTTAGCCATTTTTTTAACTTGCTATTAAACTCACCTTGCATAAGTCATGTGCGAAAAATGGTACCTTTTTTTTATCGCTTGCATTTTAAATAAAATGCCTTTTTTATTTATGAGGTAAAAAAAAAATCGTAAAAACTTTGAAGTAATTAAACGCAAGGATAGATAAATAAAAATTAATTCATCCATGTTAAAATGTTGAAATGAGTTGAATTTTGTTAATGGCCCTCCCCCAAATTATAACCTGACCTAATATTTTTGGAGCTCATAATTTAAGGTGAAAAAGTGTGTGGTCTATCGGGGAAGCGGAGGGAGAGGGTAGGTAGATCCGAGCCCAGAATATTAAGGATCCAATTGAAAGAGTGAATCAATTTTTTTTATTTATAAAAAAAGGGAATTCACGTAACAATCTATGATGTTGATATATGAATTTTCGTCCTCAAGTGTCTATAAATTGTAAGTATAGTGCTATCTTGGATCCTGTGAAAGAGTGAATTATTTTTGAAATAAAATCTTTTTTCAAGATTATTTTGAAAATCAAAACCAAAAAGATTACATCAATCAACCAATCAAGCATTCTTTAGCACTACGTGGCTTTGGATTTCTCATCGACCTTGGAGAACACGTAGGATAGGAGCAGAATTAAGTATTCAGTCAAACCAAAATTTTATTTCCTTTTTGTATGTGTTTATTTTCTTCCTTTTCTAGCTAGTTTTAAAAATGGAGTAAAAATAACATTTCCAAAGGTTATTAAAACTCTATTTGCATAATCAACTTGGGGTATCGTTCTTAAAACGAGTAAATTAGAATGCTAGAACATTTCATACCAAGAATGAGACTTAGAGCTCGATCTCATTTTCAAGACTTGTTTTCCTTAAATAAATGGATTTTCAAGGTTTTACCAAATTACAATTTTTGTGGTCACTCCTCTATTTTTATCTTCTTTTTTGTGCTGTCATTTGGGATGGTCGCGATGGTGTGTGGTTAGGGCAAAATTTTCATTATTGATGGTTGTTCATTTCATTGTATTCAAAATACTTGTACCTCATGCTCAGTTTTTTGTTGAGATATATTTTTTCAGTAAAATATTTTTCAGTCAAAATTTACCTTGTCGATAATTTTATTATTATCATTTTTAGTGAAATAAAAATTAAACATGACCTAAATGTTTCTTCATTAAATAAAAAACTCATTATAGATATGAAATTTAAAATAACTTCTGCAATGCCAAGGTGTATATTTACCTAGTAAAACCGTACAATTATGAAATAGGACAAGTAGCTGGCTATTATCTTAATTTACCTTTATTTGTCCAAAAAACACACACTTAATTTACCTTTAAAAATCATACAAAATATCTCATAGTAGCAATAGATCTTATTTTTGTTCTCACATTCATTTGGTGAATTATCCAACCACATCCAAAGGAACATGCACAGTGTGACCTGCAATGTCTATTATTTAGCAATTAGCAATAGTACGTACTGCTTCATTTACTGAGGGATCTTGTTGAGCTTACAGTAAGCATAATCCTTATATTTCTTAGTCTTGTATTTTGGAGGATTGTCTTGGTTAATCATCTTTGGGTGAGGGCCAACTTCGTGCTCTGTTTGGGGCTCTATGAATACTGGCCACGACATTCTTGTCTCCTCTTTGTTCACCGTTGTTCTGTGGAAGACTGCCTTATATTTCCCATTGCTCAGTATCTATATCATCATATATTATGAAACATTATCACTCATTAGTTTTTCACCAAATTAAGCTAGGAAGTCTTGGCATGTTTATGAATAACATCTTATGTACATTGAATTTCATTAATAGAATTGAAAATTCTTATTAAGTATATCAAATCTACAAAAATTATATAAAATCATTAAGATAATCATGTAGTTCAATGGTACTCCTCGGGATTGGTCTCTCACCTATCGGATGGGAGGACACTATGGAAAACCAAAAAAAAAAAAACCCATATACAAGTAGGGTCCATACAAAGTTATTAAGCGAAGTGGGTGTCCAAAACTTCGTCATATAAAAAATGGATCACTTCCATATATAAAAATTTATAGATATATAGAGAGAGGACATTGTACCTCCATTTGGTCACCAATGTGAATGACAAGGGCGTTGGGCACATACTTGACGTCGTATCAGCTTGCCATCTCTAGAGGCTTGAAGGCCCCGCACCTCATTGGGCACCGGAATGGTTATGTATGACATGTCTCAGATGTGGTGGCACACCCAGAACGAGATCAGGGCATGGACAAGGTGGGTAGTAATTGATCTTTAAAAGGTGAATCATGTCATCCCCACCCGCAGCCTCCTTTAGCTCATGTTCTTCAAGCCCTAGCCCCATTGACATACTTTTGAACAGTTTTGTCTACCACCCCATATAGGTATTTACTGGTATTCCTCATTGGCCTCCCTGCCAGAAAATCATGTGTTATTATTCAAATTCAACGTGTTAGAGATACATACACATCACCATTGGCATGTAATCGCTCAAGGTACTGGATGATATTGAAGGGTTGACATCTGCCAACCAAATTTTTTTAATAAGTAAGAACCAGGAATCGAACACCTGACCATTTCCTTAAGGGGTCCGAGCCCATTATCACTTCAGACCGGCCACATGTTGGTACATACATTCGAGCAAATGCATCCCAAAATCTATAGTATTACCTCTGGTCCATAATATAAATAAGAGTAATATTGAAAATTAACATTTTATATATATGAAAATTGATGCATGTTTATAATATTTTAGACACAAAAATTGGATCCATTTGTTTCTTTTAATATGAACCAAAGCCTGGAGGTAGTATTATTTTCTATAATTGATTTATAATGGACCTCCTCGCAATTTTTTTCCCGGTTAATATCTCCATCAGCCGCATGAACACATTTGATGGCCTAAGGAAAATTAAAGAGTATATCTTTTTTAGTTCTTAAACATGGGCTCTTAAATATTTACACAATGTTTTTTTTATAAGCAAAATATTTACACTATGTTATATAGTAACTTTTGATTTATATTTTCTTGATTACCCATAAGTGATTTCCTTTGAAATTTAGTTCATTTATTTATTTCAACTTATTATTATATCATTACTTAATCCATATATAATCCTTATTATTCCAACTTCTTTTTCAAATTCTTCACCCAAACACAAAAACCTTCTTTTAAAACTAAATACTTTTTCCCTCATGAAAATATTTATTATTTGAGAATATCATTTTTCAGAAGAAGAAAAAAAATTAGATTTGTATTCAAATAACGACCATCATTATTTTTTTTTTAAATTTACATTTCAAATATTTTATTCAATATGAAAATATAAAAATTTAAATATTGTTATCTATATTCTAAGCCCGGGTCAATTTTTAAAATTATTGTATATTTATTTGTTAAAAATTAATATAATCTTATATGTAACAGGATTATAACCAAGTCCCCCTCTCCCAAAATTTTCCTTACCCTCCGGCGTTAGATTTTCTTTATTTTTTATGAAGCTTGGTTTCCTCTAACCAACTCGTTCCTATGAAAAATTGATATATATCTTGTAAATATAAATCTTATGATAAATAAGATTGATATTAGAATTTAACATTTAATAAATGTGAAAATTGATACATATTTTTAATATTTTAGATAAAAAATGGACTTATTTATTTGTTATAATATGGACCAAAGGTACTAATAACTAATTTAATCAGTTATATTAACTTTTGTTTATCGTCAATATTTACGGATGAATATCTTACATATCATGGATGTTTTAGTTTTTTTTGTTTTTTGACAAGACATATCATGGATGCTGGTTGTGGTGCTATACTTTGTGCTGATTGTGATTGTGGTGCTGATCGATCACAATTAGTAGCTGGATAGCTTTTATTTCTATGTCGGTGTTTTGTGGTTTTGGTTCTGGTCCTTGTTTGATTTGTTTTTCGGCTTTAGCTTTTGTAAAGTCAATACTATCCTTGTTTTGGGGTAGTCTTTCATTTACATTTGTTGCTGTCACTTTGACCTCTCTGTACATGGGTTTGAGTATCCCGGATGCTCTATTTAATTCCATCTTTGGTATATCAAAAAACATATCATGGATGTTGAAAAATCCACTTTAAATAAGTAATGCATGGAATAGTAGCAGTGATGGGCAAGAAACGAAAGACGATGGCAATAAATATATGATCATGGGTCAACCAGAAAATGGCAAATTAGCAATGGTGAAGAGAGATTGTCGTGTATGCATGTCAAAAGGAGAAGGTACGTATTTAAGAAGAGGAAGACAATTTCAAACTAACCTGTACGAAGGAGGGTTCTTAGGCCAGAAACTGTAATTAATGGAGCAAGTTGGCCATATAATGTGGAATAAATGGTCCACCCAACCTTTCTTTCCGTTCACCTCTTTCTGAAGCTTTGTGCCGTAACCTTCTAAACTCTCAGACCCATTAGGCTTAGCATATTTCTCTTTTTCTTCTTGTGGTAACTCAAAGAACTCTTTTCCCACACCTTGCAATTTGCTTATAACATGGCTGGGTATTTCATGGTTCACAACTTGGAACATCCCCCACTCTCTACTTGCATCCATGATCTCATGCACGAGTTTCCCTTCATCTGGGTTGCTGAAATCAATGATGGGAACCTCGAGTTTCACACCATGAACCGTTGTGATGCCTGGTTGCTCTGTCTCTGGCCTAACAAACATGGTAGGGATCATAGCAGCATCTTTGAACTGGGAAGCTGCGTTTTGCACTCTGAGTTCCTCCATTTTGTTGCTAGCTCTTTTTGGCTTTCTTAACCCTGTTTTGAAGCTCTTGTGCTATTGAATTAAATAGGAAGTTACCTTGTGAGAAGAAGTTGGATGACTTTTCATCCATGAGCAATAAATAAATGACCTGCTCAGTTCGACTTCTCATGTCACACTTTTTCAAAATTTTCTATTATTAAAGTTGCATGACTTGCATCCATGAGCAATAAATAAATCAGTTGGACTTCAATTTGTCTATTGTTGATTGACAAAAATTTTGAAATTGGATGGATTCCCGATGAAGATATCAATTAAATATTTAATAATTTAACGACGATTGAATTGATATTAATTTTAAATTTTTAATATAATATATATCACAATATTGAATAAATTAAATAATATTCAAAATACTATCACAACAAACTAGATTGCCTCCAGCCATCTAGCAGTCCAGCAAAAAAATAGAAGTGGAGGATTTTGATTATGAGAGAGAAAATAATAAATAATAAAGAGAGAGAATAGAGTTAAGAGAGAAAAAAAGATGATGGAGGAGATGATTGCTGGAGACAATCCAGATCCCACGTTAAAAGTCAAATTACCTAAATTTCACTTAAAATATTATAAAAGAAGTACGCCTATCATGGATTCACGGCACACTTTTTCATTGACTTGTCCAATCTTCTTGCCTGTAGAAGTTTTTCAAATTTTTTCTATTACTAAAGAAAAGCTTCTTTGACAAGTTACTAGCTTTATGTCTATGTTTTATTTTATTTTTTATGATACAACTCTTCTCTTACACTATGGCTTCTCTTACTCAGTCACTCTTCTCTTACAAGTTTTTCACATTTTTATTATTAAAGATAAAGCATCTCTTATCACAAGCTATATGTCTTATGGTGTTTTTTTTTTTTATTATACAAATCTTCTCTTACACGTTTTAGAGAAAAAACTCAGAAGTTTTCCCTTATACGCCTCTCTCATTTTGATGAGTTTTTTAATTTTTTTATTTATACTTGTAATTTATGTAATGAGAAATGCGACTGCTACGCACTATCCATATTTTGACTTGTGTAATAATGTATTTGAGGTATTAAATTAGTATTTTAAACAGCAAGATAAAATCAAATAAAAAGCAAAAGACCAAATCACTTATTCCATTATAAAATGCTTTTAATTAGATTGGATCAAATTTATCTAAATTTCATCACAAATATGTACCTTATTTTCATGTTCGGATTTGATGATTTTTTTCCTCCTTTAAATCGATTCAAACCGAATAAAGAACATCCCTAACTTTTACTTTTGGTAAAGAATTTTTCCATATGTTTGGTGTGGGCTATCAAATGGACTAGCCTAACCCGTTTAAACCCACTCATCATGGATCGTGCATGGTTAAATAAATTGGCTCAAAATCGATAACTTTAACACGAGGAAAGGTGTGACATGATCTGTGGATATAAAAGGAAGGGGCTGAAAAAAGAATACGTGCGGAAAGAAGGTAAGTGAATCCAAGCAACAAAAGGTTTGCATTTTGTGAAAATAATAGATTATTCCTTTCCTAATACATAGCTGCAAGTTTAACCAGGTTCTATCCTTCATAAACATTAAATATCACAGCAGACCTGCAAAGTGCAGACATATGATATGACGCGTGACAGTAACTCTCATTTTAGACTTATGCTAATCACATTCAATATTTTTTTTTAGAAAAAAAAAACTTTCAAATATATCAAATTAAGACATTGTGTATAAATAAATACTTTATGTATTTCTTTCTTTTTTAGTATAATACCTATTATGGACGATGACTTTGACTGTTTGACCAAATATACTTTCGTTGAAAAATGAATTATCTCAAATGACAATCTGATTGGTTTAGATTTGATAACTTGGATGGTATATCATTGTATCACTTTGATGAATGATATACTATAACCTTCACCTATATTAATATACCTTCTTGAGAATATGATAATGTTATTCGAGAAGAAGAGAGACTAATTAAAACTTGCACCAAACCTTGTGGTCAATAAAACCAAATAAAACCTTCAACAATGAAGTTAAAATACAAATAGAACTAAAGAGTACCCCTTTTAGCAGGTGAAAAAATAAGCACAAATATCCTCTTTGCTGTTGGTCCTATGTCTTCCAATAACAATTAATGCCATAAAGTAACCCCAAGTGTCGTTTGTTTCAGCCTCTATAGCAACAATAACAAGTAGGAAGTTATTGTCTTTTGGATTTTGGACCCTTAGACATCACTACCAACAATGTCAAAGATGCCAAATACCCTTTGAAGTTTCTCTCACATATATAATAAGTTGTCGGCTAGTGAACCCCTAACTTCGCTATAGAAGAAAGCAAGCCATTCCAAATCACTCCCCATGAGCTTAACCCTTCATCTCAGCTTGTCATTCTTCAAATACCCCACACTCCTCCAATTCAACAAAGAACATTCTTTAATTTCCTTCTTAAACTGATCAAAGGAATTGAATTCTATTCGATCTTTTCATTTGTAATCCCGCGGAAACATCTCTGCAGGGTTGTGCTAAGGGCACTTATGTTTCCTTCCAAACAATATTCATCCATAGACAAGGACTCATTATCATAATCAGGGTCAAATTTAATATTACCTATAAAATGGCTCTTTTGGGGGGTCCAATGGTTCTGTGGGTGTAATATGAGTTTGCAAGTCCTAATTCATGACTTTTTTTTTTGGCTGCAGTGAGTTGGAACTAAGGTTAGGTGGTCCTACTTCGTGCTAGATTTCATATTCTTTGCAGTCAGTGTAAAAATAATCCTTATGTTTACCACATACCATCATCACCCCTGAGAGATCACTATCATCACTTTCGTCCTTACCTCCCTATTCTCTTCCATCCATTCTAAAACTCGAATACCATCATCTTTACTAAACCGAAAAAATAACAAATATTTCTGCTTCTTGAATAATATAGTACTCAACAAACTTAGCAGATGCAATTAATTCACTATTAAATTTCAACTCTTGATTGATTGTCTCTTGTGCTAGCCTAGTTGGGATGTCATATTCAATTACAATGCTTTTGCATATTATTTTGCTTTTTAAAAAAAATCAACTCTCTTGAGTCTTGACCCACAATCTATATCTCTATCAGGTCCCAAACACCATATTTTAACTAAAAACTTTGAAACCTTATCTTTCTAAACGCTCTTGTAGGCTTTGCTTGTGAGTTAGGATGAAAATGAAAGGGAGGAGATCAAAGGACAAAGAAAGGATTTGGATTCCCAGCACTCACGCATTCACAAGATCACAAGATACATCGTTGGATCAACATTGTTTTATTTTTTTTAATGCACGTTCAAATGCATCTAATGGTCTATATCAATGCGTGAATACGTGAAAATAGTGAATGCATGGAATCCAAACCCGGAAGGAAATGGGAGGGAGGGAAGGAGGGGAGGATTATTTCTCTCCTTGTTTGGGAGTATGTTTTATGTGAGTGAAAAGAAATGAAGGGTTTATAACATGCTTTTACAACTTTACTGAATACGTGAATGCGTGAAAATAGTGAATGCATGAATCCAAACCCGGAAGGAAATGGGAGGGAGGGAAGGAGGAGATGATTATCTCTCTCCTTATTTGGGAGTATGTTTTATGTGAGAGAAAAGAAATGGAGGGTTTATAACATGCTTTTCTAATTTTACCGTTATTTGAAAAAATTAACATAAGTAATATTCCTTAAATAATATTAATGCAAAAAAATAAAAAAGTATTCTCCAAAAATATCCCAAATTAGTAATATAGGTTAGTTTTCCTCCAAAATACCCCAAATTGGGGGAATCCGAAAAAAGTGGCAAGAGGGATTTGGAGGATTTATTAAAATCACGAAAACTTTCTCCTCCAACTTTCTAAACTCACAAACAAGGGTATCCTTTCAATAAACCTTCCATTTTACTTTCTTTCCTTAAAAAAAAAAACTCACAGACTAGCAGTAGTGATGAATGGTCTATGAAATAGACCAATTCGTATTCCTAGTAAAGTATTCAAGGTCAAACCTACCATGCATTTGACCTCTATGATAAGCAAACTTGGTGAATTTATTTACCGTTGACAAAATCATATTTTAACAAAACCATTGGAACCTATCTTCTTTTTTTTTTTACAAAGGAGGATTCAACCCAAAGAAACTAAGCTAGGATAGAACGGGGAAAAGATATTCCTGCTAAATCACACCAAAGATATTGACCGCACCCAATAGGCGGATAACCAAGCCAGTGAACACCAAAATCTAAGCTATCCGAAAAGTTTTCTAACAAATCGGCAACACGGTTTCCCTCCTGGTAACCATGAGTGATCGTGACTGAATGGTGGTCCTGCATGAGCCTCCGTATCGAACGAACCGGCATGAAAATGCTATATGTATTGTGAATAATTGTTTATGTGTTTTTGAGTGATGACAAATCAAATAAACAAGTTACGTTCCTAAATATATTGTATAAATAATTTAGAAATGTACGAACATTGTTAACTGTGTGCTCAAGTATGCAGACAAGTGAAAAGTGCTTCACTCGTCTAATACCACATGTCTAGTGATAACAGCAAAGGTGCTCTATCTCCTTGACACATGTTTATGAACCTATCTACTGAAGTGTCGACAGATGAATGATGTTGTGGATTAGACAAACTGAAATCAATGAAACAAACACCGCAGCATTACAAGAACAACACAGCAGAGATGCAGTACTAACACAGCAGTAATGAAAATGAACACAATCCCAGAACCAAAGAAAAAACCAGCAAAGAGAAAGAGAGGGAAGGAAGGAAAGAATCACACCAAGAATTTACGTGGTTCAGTCGGTGGGGCTTACATCCACGAGGAGAGAGCAAAACGATATCCACTATGATTGAAAAACAAGTACAAGATCAAGCTATGCACAATAGACTAACACACCCCTGGCCTCTTCACCTCTCGTCAAGAAAACAAAACCAGAAGAAGAATCCCAGCCTTTCCTTCTCTCTATTGTTCACACACCCCTTGATCACTCTAGCACTCTTTCTTTTCCTCTCACAAGTTTCAGAATATACAAGTATACAATATCTCAATCTCTCTTTCTATCTTATTCTGCATAAGCTAAGCCTATGTGTATATATAGAAGAAAACTTCAGCTGCAAGTCTGCTTCAGTTCGATCCATCCAATTTTGTTGCAACAGAAAATCAGTTATGGTTGCAACTGTCATAACTGATTTTCCCTCCAATGGATTCCTTGGCTTGTAACTGAATTTTGAGACACCAACTAACAATTCTCCACCTTGTCTCTAAATCCATTCAATCATAATTCTCCATAGCATTGCTCTCTCACCAATCTTCATCTTCTTACTGAAAACCAATCAAGTCCAAGCTATGCTTGGACTTGGATAAGGGTAGGGACTTGGTTAAGGCATCGGCTGGATTGTCTTCTGTTGAAACCTTCTCAACAAGGACTTCCTTTGCCTCAATTACATCCCTTATAAAATGAAGCTTAATATCAATATGTTTGGATTTATCATGGTAGACTTGATCGTTTGAAAGGTGAATAGCACTTTGGCTATCACTGTAGATGGTAACACAGTCTTGTGTTAAGCCGAGTTCACCAACAATTCCTTTTAACCATATTGCTTCCTTCACACCCTCAGTAAGAGCAATAAATTCAGCTTAAGTGGTGGACAGAGCTACAACTGATTGTAAGGTTGATCTCCAACTCACTGCAGTGCCAAAGACTGTGAATATGTATCCTGAGAGTGACTTCCTGGTGTCAATGTTGCCAGCATAATCAGAATCTACATATCCTCTTATCACATCCTTAGCAGGAGAACTTCTTCATTTGAACAGAAGCCCAGAATTTGAAGTGCCATTTAGGTACCTTAGTATCCACTTCATAGCCTTCCAATGAGTTAGTCCAGGGTCTGCCATGAATCTGCTCACCACATTCACTGCATAGGCCAAATCTGGCCTGCAGGACACCATTCCATACATGATGCTG
Source organism: Sophora flavescens (assembly GCA_030762895.1). Lineage (NCBI taxonomy): Eukaryota > Viridiplantae > Streptophyta > Magnoliopsida > Fabales > Fabaceae > Sophora > Sophora flavescens. The sequence goes on along the minus strand of CM061065.1, from coordinate 173,523,401 downwards.
CCAACAGCATTTGCATATGGAATTGATGTCATCTTTTGCCTTTCTTCTTCTGTTTTTGGCCCTTGCTGAACTGACAGTTTATCAAGTTGTCCTAGTGGAGTTCCAACTGTCTTAGACTCATGCATTCTGTATTTTCTAATCACCTTTCGCATGTATCCTAGCTGAGACAGCAGAAGCTGTCCAGTCTTCCTGTTTCTGGTGATATCCATGCCAAGGATCCTCTTGGCCTCTCCAAGTTCCTTCATCTCGAATTCAGTCTTCAGTTGATCCTTTATCCTTTTGATTTCTGATCTTCTAGAGCTTGCAAGAAGTATATCATCTACATAAAGGAGTAAGTAGATGATCACTTCTCCATCCTCTTTGAAGGTGTATACACAGCTGTCATAGCTGCTTCTTTGGAAGTTCATCTTCACCATGAAGTCATCAAATCTCTTATTCCATTGCCTAGGACTTTGTTTTAGGCCATATAGAGATTTCTTCAATAAGCACACCTTGTCCTTGCATTTGTCAAAACCCTCGGGTTGATGCATATATATAGTTTCCTCTAGATTTCCATGAAGGAATGCAGTTTTGACATCTAGTTGTTCTAGATCCAGATCAAATTGAGTAACCAAGGCAAGTAGGATCCTTATTGAGCAATGTTTGACTACAGGAGAGAAGATTTCATTATAGTCAATGCCCTCAATTTGAGAGAACCCTTTTGCCACAAGTCTTGCCTTGAATCTGACCTTGTTTGCATCCTGAGTATCTTCCTTCGTTTTGAATATCCATTTGCAGCCTATTATTCTTTTGCCCTTTGGTGGATCAACTAGAGTCCAAGTCTTGTTTCGTTCAAGGGATTTCATCTCTTCTTCCATTGCCCTCCACCATTCTGCACTATTTTCACTTGTTACTGCTTATGTAAAGTTACTTGGTTCATTTTCTTGAGCTTCCTCTCCAATGCTTAGAGCATAGCATATAAGATCTGCTTGACCAAATCTTCTTGGGGGAACTATATTTCTTCTTGCTCTATCTCTGACCAAGTTGTAATCATTTGCCATTGGTGGAACTTGATGCTTCTCTAGTTCTGTTTCTTCTTGAGCAGGTTGAGTCATGGCTCGACTTGTGGATAACTCCACCTCAACTTGGGTATTATCTGATGCAGCTTCAGGTGTAGTTGACTGATCCTTTGTAAGCATGGCCATCCTAGTCTCATCAAAGACTACATCTCTACTGATTATGCACTTAGGTTCACCATGTTCTAATCTCCACAGTTTGTATCCTTTTATGCCAGCAGGGTAACCAATGAACACACACCTTATTGCCCTTGCTGCAAGTTTGTCCTGTTTGACATGAGCAAAGGCCAATGAACCGAATATTCTCAAGTTTGAGTAGTTTGCAGGTCTGCCTCTCCACATTTCTACAGAGGTTTTGAACCCTATTGCAGAAGATGGACTTCTATTTATGAGATATGCTGTTGTTACAGCAGCATCACCCCAAAATCTCTTTGCAAGTCCAGCACTTAATAGCATGCATCTCACTCTTTCCAGGATTGTTCTATTCATCCTTTCTGCCAAGCCATTCTGTTGTGGAGTTCCTGCAGCTGTCCTGTGCCTTTGTATACCTGCACTTCTGCAGAATTTACCAAATTGCTCTGAAAGATATTCCAGGCCATTGTCAGTCCTTAAATATTTCAAGTTATCACCTGTTTTAGTTTCTGTTTGAGTGTACCATTCCTTGAATTTTTCAAAGGTATCACTCTTATTTTTAAGTATATAGATCCAAACCCTTCTAGAGTAATCATCAATAATAGACAGGAAGTAGGAGCCACCTCCATGAGTCATAGTCCTGGCTGGACCCCAAAGGTCTGAATGAGCATACTCAAAGATTGATTTAGTAGTGTGTTGTCCAGTTTTAAAACTGACCCTATGTGCCTTTCCTAAAGTGCAGTGATCACAGAATTCAAGCTTGTGTACCTTGTCACCATTTAGAAGGTTTTGTTTACTAAGTTCTATCAAGCTCTTTTCACTTACATGTCCAAGCCTCATGTGCCACAGCTTTGATTTATCATGATAAGTGTGACTAGCTACTGCAGCCTGTGCAATAATGGTGGCACCATCTAATATGTACAATCCATTTCTCTTTATGCCTTTAGCTACTGTTCTATCATTCATAGAGATTTTAAGCATACCTTGTTCAATTTTAGTTGTATAGCCTAGGTTATCAAACATGCTTATTGAAAGTAAATTTCTTTTCAGTTCAGGCACATACCTCACTCCTGAGATCACTATCTCATTCTCATTGAACATTTTCAAACGAATTGTACCTGATCCTTGGACCTTGCATGGCTTGTTATTCCCTAGCAAGACTGCTCGACCATCTTGTAAGCATAGGGACTCAAAGTAATCCTTTCTTGGACACATATGAAAGGTGCATCCGGAGTCAAGCACCCAATCTTTTCCTGACTCTAAGTCTGACAGCACCAAGGCCTCTGCTGACTCATAACCAGAAGACTCATAGCCCGAGGAAACAATAGCTGCATCACCTGCCAGTTGAGATGGCTTTATTCCTTTGTTCTTCCTCTCAGGGCACTCTTTCTTGAAGTGACCCTTCTTGTGACAATGGAAGCACTTATACTTGGATTTGTCTTGATTCTTTGATTTTGATCTATTCTTGCCTTGCTTTCCATTCCTTCTTTCATGTCTTCCTCTTACAACATCCAAGCTTTTTGCTTTTCCTTCTGCCTGGACTTCTTGCTTCTTTTGGAATTCCTTTGTCCTTATGGATGATTGCACTTCATCAAGAGTAATTGTTTGATCTCTGCCAAACAGAATTGCATCCTTGAAGTGTTCATAGGAGCTTGGTAAAGCACTTAGCAGAATTAGTGCTTTGTCTTCATCATCCATTGTTACCTCAAGATTCTCAAGATCATCAAGATCTTGTTATAGTCTGCAATCTGTTCTGCTACAGGTCTGTCTTCACTCATCTTGAATGAGAAGAGTTGTTGCTTAAGGAACAAACGATTTGCCACAGACTTGGTCATGTAGAGAGACTCAAGTTTGAGCCAAAGTGCAGCTGCAGTAGGCTCTCTTGCAGCCTCCCTGAGAGGTTTGTCTCCAAGGCATAAGATAATTATGCTTCTTGCCTTGTCGATCAACTCCCTTCTTTCTGCTGTAGTCAGTGTTAGAGGAAGTGCAGCTTCTCCCCTTAAAGTGTCTCCAAGACCTTGCTGCACCAGCACAGCCTGCATCTTTATTCTCCATAGGCCAAAATCATTCGATCCAGAGAACTTTTCTATATCAAACTTTGTCGAACCCATACTGAAATCTTGTTCTTTCACTCTTCAGTTCCTTCCCACAGACGGTGCCACTTGTTGTGGATTAGACAAATTGAAATCAATGAAACAAACACAGCAGTACCAAGAACAACACAGCAATACCAGTACTAACACAACAGAACAGAAATGAACACAATCCCAGAACCAAAGAAAAAACCAGCAAAGAGAAAGAGAGGGAAGGAAGGAAAGAATCACACCAAGAATTTACGTGGTTCAGCCGGTGGGGCTTACATTCACGGGGAGAGAGCAAAACGATATCCACTATGATTGAAAAACAAGTACAAGATCAAGCTATGCACAATAGACTAACACACCCCTGGCCTCTTCACCTCTTCTGTCAAGAAAACAAAACCAGAAGAAGAATCCCAGCCTTTCCTTCTCTCTATTGTTCACACACCCCTTGATCACTCTAGCACTCTTTCTTTTCCTCTCACAAGTTTCAGAATATACAAGTATACAATATCTCAATCTCTCTTTCTATCTTATTCTGCATAAGCTAAGCCTATGTGTATATAGAAGAAAACTTCAGCTGCAAGTCTGCTCAGGTTCTGATCCATCCAATTCTGTTGCAACAGAAAATCAGTTATGGTTGCAACTGTCATAACTGATTTTCCCTCCAATGGATGCCTTGGCTTGTAACTGAATTTTGAGACACCAACTAACAAATGATATTAAGACAAGTGAATGATATTAAGACAAGTAAAGTATCTTAAGTATGAAACATCTTGTCCCGAAGCATCTCAATTCAAGAATCTATCTCGAAGTGTCTCTACCCAAGTGTCTATCTAGAAGCATCTTATGAAGTTTCTGAAGACTATTCAATTATAGATCAGACTACTGCTTATAAAGAACAGAAGTGTAGAAACAAAGGAAGCTAAGAATGGAGTCAAGCGTCTACACAAAGTGTCTGCTATTATATTCAAGCGTCTGTGCCATCATATCTTCAGCTACACTCATTCAAATCAGGAGATCTTGGTCTCATTAAAAATATAAGAGAAATATCTACAACTTTCATGAAGAAGTCGAGACCTGAATCAATCTCCATCTAAGTGAAATATCCTCTTCAAGTTGGAGATGTGATACAGTTTGTGATAGCCAGAACATTCAAGCGTCTGCTGACAATATATGGAGATGTAGATGTCCAAATGAATCGATCTTGGTGTCATTGGGAAGCAAAGAAACATATCTACAACTTTGATGAATACGTCGAGACCAAATTCGATCTATATCAGTGTCAGGTTGCATTCATAATTTGGTGACGTGATGCTGTTCCGACATACAGACCTTTGAAGCGTCTGATGGCCATAACTTGAGTTGTACATGTCCAAATCGGATGAAACTGGTGCCACTCGAAAGTTAACATACAGGGCTACAACTATTATGCAGACCTTAAAGCCTGAATCGACCCTTAAGAATGTTAACATTGCAGAATACAAAAGATGACGGAGTTTAGGAGCTAAAGGAGCAAGCATCTAATGAATACTAGCCAAGCATCTTATAGGCTCATCTAAGAAGTGTCTAATGAAGCTAACCAAGTGTCTTCCCAGTATAAAACAAAGCTGAATTAGTTTAATATATATTTGGGAAAGCAGGAAGTGCCAACAATTAAAGATATGTTGACATGCAATGAAAGATACGTATTGAAGTTTCTCTTCTACCAAAGTTGCATAGCTATTTAATATTATATATTATCACAAAAGTGCAACATTCAAAAAGGTGTGCAGTTAGTCGGAATAACTTTATTTATAAAAGACACTTACAGCTGTATGTTGAAAGAAAAGAAAAAGAAGAAATATATCACTGCTTCAAAAAGACAAAAGCTTTTCAAGCAAAACCACTTTATCTAAAGTGTGGTCAGCATCAAGTAGTTTTGTGCAATGGTCAAAAACTCCAATGGGTATATTTTGTCAAGCCTATATAATGAAAACCAAAGAATAAGAAGAGTTCCTGGTGCTGCTACTGCTGCTACACCTGATGAAAAATGAGAGCATCACTATCTTTAGCTCAATAGAAATCATTCTCAATGTAAACATTCCATATTCACTCAAGTGAGTGTTATGAGATATTTCTTTTTAAGTTCTGAAGTGCTTAAAAATATATCCACTCTTGTGAGTGTAGGAAGAACTCATCTCTGTACTTCATTGTAAAATCACTCTATGAGTGTTGTGAGATTTTCTCTATGTAATCTTCATCAAAATTCAGTAAGCCTGGAGAGGCTAGGTGAAAATAATACTTGCAACAACCTGAAGAGGTTGGTTAAGAATAATACTAGTTGAGCTTGGAAAGTCTGGTTAAGAACAATACTCAATAAGCTTGGAGAGGTTTGGTGTGCAAAGACTACTCGTTGTAATTATTTGATGTGACAGTGGAGAAAACTCAGCTGCTGCTGGGGATTGGATGTAGCTCATGGTTTTTATGAGTGAACCAGGATAAATTTTGTTGTCTATCTCTCTTTACCTTTATCTCTTTATCTTTGTTGTTTTATATATGGAATTCAGATATTATGAAGACCTTAAAGCCTGAATCGACCGTTAAGAATGTCGAAATTGCAGAATACAAAAGATGATGGAGTTTAGGAGCTAAAGGAGCAAGCATCTAATGAATACTAGCCAAGCATCTCACAAGCTCATCTAAGAAGTGTCTAATGAAGCTAACCAAGTGTCTTCCCAATATAAAACAAAGCTGAATTAGTTTAATATATATTTGGGAAAGCAGGAGGTGTCAATAATTAAAGATATGTTGACATGCAATGAAAGATACGTATTGAAGTTTCTCTTCTACCAAAGTTGCACAGCTATTTAATATTATATATTATCACAAAAGTGCAAAAGTCAAAAAGGTGTGCAGTTTGTCAGAATAGCTTTATTGATAAAAGACACTCACAGTTGTCTGTTGAAAGAAAATAAAAAGACAAAAACTTTTAAAACAAAACCACTTTATCTAAAGTGTGGTTAGCATCAAGAAATTTTGTACAACGGTCAAAAACTTCAACGGCTATATTTTGTCAAGCCTATATAATGAAAACCAAAGAAGAAGAGTTCATGGTGCTGCTACTATTGCTACACTTGATGAAAAATGAGAGCATCACTATTTTCATCTCAATAAAAATCATTCTCAACGTAAACATTCTATATTCACTCAAGTGAGTGTTATGAGATATTTTTTTTCCAGTTCTGAAGTGGTTAAATATATATCCATTCTTGTGAGTACAGGAAGAACTCATCTCTGTACTTCATTGTAAAATCACTCTAGAGTGTTGTAAGATTTCCTCCTCTATGTAATCTTCATCAAAATCCGGTAAGCCTGGAGAGGCTAGGTGAAAATAATACTTGCAACAGCCTGGAGAGGTTGATTAAGAATAATACTCGTTGAGCCTGGAGAGGCTGGTTAAGAACAATACTCAATGGGCTTGGAGAGGCTAGGTGTGCAAAGACTACTCGTTGTAATTATCTGATGTGATAGTGGATAAAACTCAACAGCTGCTGCGGACTAGATGTAGCTCATGATTTTTATGAGTGAACCATGATAAATTTTGTTGTCTATCTCTCTTTACCCTTATCTCTTTATCTTTGTTATTTTATGTATTTCAACAAAGCTTTCTAACTGATTTTAAGCTTTATGTTCTAAATCTTTTTCAAATGTTTTTATCCTCTAGATTTTGTCTAACTGGTTGACGTTTAGTCTGAGATGGTCAGACAAGTCATTGCTCATTAGACTAGTGAAATACTTTAACTTCCTTATTTCCAATCTGGTCAAAAATAAGTTATTAGTTGTGTTAGATTGTTTTAAAATTAGCTTCTCTTAACCATCTACACTTTCTTTATTTGAAAAATTCTGATTTATATTTTGATGTCTTTTAAAAGTTTAAAATTTATATTATCACCCAATTCACCCCCTCCTATGTGATGGTTACCTTGACCCAACACAGCGAACTACATGGGATGCGCGGGTGAGCATTCCCCTAGAACAAGTTGCACATCAGAGGATGAGTCACACTCTATCTATCCACAAGTTTTCTATATTTTTTTCCTGGGATAAACTAAGAGCCGTATAAATAAATGCCCCCAAAGCTCCGAGCAAGTGACCGAAGCTGCTGCACCATTGGAACCTATCTTTGTCAATGCTCCTACAATTTCTTCGAATGATCAATGGTCTATGTCACAGACCGAATCCTTGGTTTTCCCAGAAAAATATTCAATGACAAACCTTCCATGCATCCAACGACCCCTATGGTGCAAGGTTATATTAAATCTCTAGTCAGCCATTACTTCACAAATAAAATACCTATAAAAAGAGCACACACACACAAAAAAAAAAACTATGAATAAAATATCCACCTTAAGATTATAAATTTATAATACAAACTAAAAACCCAATACTACGAAAAAACAAACACTTCTACAGGAGATAAGAGAATGGAACATTTTTGTGTAAGTATTCAATTCCAATCCAATTCATCTCAAACTGTTCAAATCGAACTAAAAAATCGATAAATAAACATACTGAAAAATGAAATTGATGAGAAATGCCTCTTAAATCGGCATTTTGGAGATGCAAAGCCTGCTGACAAAGACACAATCATCGATTATATGCTCGTGGTCATAATCGATTATCGTGGAGAACAAACTGTTAGCGGGAAAACAGATTTGTTGATAGAGTATGCAATCGATTACTGTAATATAATCGAATATGGTTCGATTCAAGTATCTATAAATAAAAAGTCATATCATTCAGTCGGATATAACAAATCAGAATACACACTATACACGTTTATATTTGTGTGGCTTCCAGAGAGAGTGATTGAAAGGAGATTTGTAGGGGATTTGTGTGTAGGAGAGTTCTTGTGTAGAGCAATTTCTATCTTAGAGAGAAAATCTAGAGATTTGTTAGAGATTGAGAAAGGTGCATAGGAGTATAAATGTCAATTTTGGACGTAGTTCTTGGAGACGTGGTGTGAATCACATGGGTGTACAAGAATTAATATAGGCAAGGACTGATGAGAATTTCTATTATAAAACCTTGTATCTCTTTGATCATTATGGTGAAGTTGGCTTATCTTTCCCGTGGATGTAAGCCTCACTGACTGAACCACGCCAAATTTCGGTGTTCATATCTTTTATCGTTTTATTTTCTACTGTATTTGTTTGTTTTCTTGTTTGATGTTGTGCTCTGTATTCTTTTAATGCATTGCTTGTTCTTGCATAGTTTCTGCTTTGGTTTCTTTCCTGTACTAGTTGTGGACATCTACTTTCAAATACTATTCATAACAATCTTATTTTATTTTGTGATTTCTTCACTATTGTGCATGATCTTGCACTTGTGCACAGAGGTGTGTTTTGTGACCAAAAAACACAACCGAAATAATTGAAACTCTTTGTTTGGATCGATTAGATTTTTTATTCTAACTTTTTGCAACTGATTCATTCCAAACCTAACCGTAAGCGACACATCATAAATTCTATGTTTGAAATAAATCATGAGACATGAGTGTCTCATTTGAATCCTTTTCTTTTATTTAAAAACAAGATAATGTTATTTAATAAGATATTTTTCATAAAGATACTTGGTATGTCTAATTGTTTAACATAATTTAAAATTATTGGGGACTAAAATGTCCCAAATAAGTATTTTCTATTTCTTATGGATTAAATATATCTTTACGTTTTTTGCCATAGATGAATTTGGGTCTTCCCTCTAACTTTTTTAAATAGACAAATAAAAGTAAGCAGATAGAATCATATGTCAAATATCAATCAATTTATTATTATCATTACTATATTTATTATATAAACTAGCGGCAAGACAGGCACGCATTTCTAATGTTTTTACTCGTCTTTATTATATAGATTTATCCAACTTTACAATGTGACGTAATAATGTAAACATACATTATATACATCACTGCGTTAATAATATCATGTTACAGATAAATGTAAAAATAAATAAGATACATATTCTAATAAAAACAAATCCAATGTACCAAATATAATTTAGTTGCAACTATTATTTGACTTTGACATCTCAGCATTTAGATTTATAAGGAGATTAAGTATGGATCGATTTTCAGGAGCTTTTTGCATTTCCCTGCATTAGAAACAAAATAAATTTATAATGTTAATTTTTGTTAGATAAAAAGTAACAAAGCATATATTTTTTTTTATAAAAAAAAACATAATTTACTTCTAATAGTTGCTTACCTTGTCACGATTCTCAAAAAATCTTCATACTTTTTATCATCTTTAATTTTTTTTAATAAACTACAAATTAAATAAAAAAATGTAAGACTAAAATTTGGAACATTCATTATCATAATCATTCATAACAAATATAATGTATTATTAAAAGAACATATTACATCCTCAAGTAAGACCATTTTTTGTTTCAAATGTATTGAGTTATCACGACTTCTTTTACTTGGTAATGTAGCTTCAAGTTTTCTAATAATTTAAAATAAAAAAAGATAGTATTTTAATAAATTGTGGAAATAATAAAACTTATTATATAGTTAATATGTATATTATCATATCGAATACAATACAAAATACATTATCTTTCTAACCTTTGAGCCCACAATTCTCTTTTTACCATGTTCCATAGCTGAGTCTTATCTGCTGTTACTGTGGAACCCCACCCAAAAGAGTATATCTTTAGATGATGTACCTGATTATCAAAAGATTAGAATATCGGTATTTTATACAACGACATAATATGAAGTATTCTAATATAATTTTATAATTCACCTTGTTGTCAACTGGGCATAAAGATGCGATTGATCGCTCAGCCTTCAATATTTTTCATAGTTTTTGAAAGTCATGATCCTATCATTTTTTAGTCGAATTGTTAATAGATTGATATGGAAAAATGTTTAAATAAAAGTTGTTCACGTGAACCTATCTGCTTGTCACAGCACATGACCGAAATATTTGTCATCATCTCTTGCAATAAACGGTAGCTCTCCTTGAACTCTAGTTCAACTGTACATTTTAAATTTATAAGATGATTTTTGGTTGTTTTGGGTAATATTAGTGTAATGCATTATATGTATAGATGATTTAATAAATTTAAAAATACAATACCAGAGTCTGAGATAACAAAATATCCTTGAAGACAACATTTCTGGTGAAGTGCCCATCTTCCCCTTCAATTTTTCTTTCTTTTATCAGGATTTTTGTGTCATTTTGAGATATGCCTCTTGATAATGCCACATATAATTGACCATGACTGAACACATGTCGTGGAAGATAAATCCCAACATTGGGAATAGTTTGTCCCTATGCCTTATTTATAGTTATTGCAAAACTCAGTTTAACAGGAAACTGCTTCCTAATAAGTACAAATGGAAGTCCCGCGCTCTCAGTTGTCTTTAGTTTAATCCTTGGCAAGAAAGCTCTCCTTCCAGCATGGTTGCCTGTTATGATTTCTACATCCAACAGATTCATAAATACACCTCGACATAGTAATCGTGAACCATTACAGAGGCCAAATTTAGGGTCAATGTTTCGTAACAACATCAGCGGTGCTCCTTTTTTTACCCTCAGAATATGCGGTGGCAAACCACCTGGAGCAATGGAATTTAAATATTCCTATTGATATAAGTTTCTTGTGTCCCCTTCGACCTCATCAAAAGACAACAAACTTTGCTCTTCACCTGGGAAATGTTCGATAATAATGTCATTTAGTTTCTGAACATCCTCATTTTTTGGTGTTAGTATCGCTCTTTCCACCATATAAGATGCATCCCAACCACGATCTTTTAATTTGGGGAATGTTTGTTGTGTAAGTATACGTATCGAACTTTCTCCTTCCCATGGAATTGCAATTTGTTGGGGTACCCTCACCATATCATTATCCTTGTAGGTTCAACACCATCTCCTATCCGCATAAGATAGTCGGCAAAATCTCGATCTTGTAATGCACGCATGTTTTGGCGTAGATTCAATACATTTGTATTAGCCCATAGATGAGATTTAACGATACATGCAGAAATCGTCTGTGCCTTAGTCCCTTTTGGAACAACAGGAAGTACTTGGCGGAAATCCCCTCCCATAATCATCACTTTCCCCCCGAATGGAGCATCACAGTCAAGAATATCCTTCAAGATGCAGTCTAATGCTTCTATAGCATATCTACTTGTAATGGGTGCCTCGTCCCAAATGATTGCTATTGTTTCTCTTATTAGCTTCACGAGATCAGATTGTTTACTTATTGAGCAAAAGGACCCTTCTTCTGTATTGATGGGTATCTTAAATCGGGAATGTGTCGTCCTACCACCGGGTAATAATGTAGCTGCTATACCAGATGATGCTGTCGCTAAGACAATTTGACCCAAATGTCTTAATTTTCCAATTAAGGTGCGATAAAGGAATGTCTTAGCCGTTCCTCCTGGCCCATCCACAAAGAAAACCCGACTCTGCTTACGTTGGATAACATCCATAATGGTATTGTAAGCAAACAACTGGTCATCATTTAACTTCTCAACGAAACTCAAATCTTCAATAGGAACTTGGACCGATAGCTCTTCCTGTATAACTGACACGGACTCGGCAAGTGTACCGGTTCGTTGCAAGTAATAAAACGGTAAGACCGGATATCGTTCTCAGTGATCGTGGACAATTACCACTTCGCAAATTTGACTACTATCTAGGCGATCGAATTTTTGGAGTGAAGGTTGTTCTAACATCTAACAAGCAAACAAGAAGAAAATGTTTTTATTCTTTTTGGATTTTTTTCAAACAGTTAATGTGAAAACAGAAAGATGAATAACAATGAGATAGAATTGCTAGGGTTAGACTAAGCTAATCCTCCCTTGATTGTTATGAAATGATAACTAACACAGTTCCTACTTCACTTATGACAATCGAATCTTTTCTAATATACTCAAGCCTAATGTCTTAGGTGCATTGAGTCTAATATCCCAAATTAAACCCTAATGTCTTAGGTGGATTAATCAGAGAAATTGCATTAAGAATAAATATTCATAAGATTGCAAGCAGCCAACACCTATGTCTAGATTCTTGGACTACTTGGCATATAATTCATGAGCATGCTTTAACATCAACCTTTCAATTGTCTATTAAAGCAACTAATCATTCCTAAGATGATCAAGCCTAGAAAAGCATTAAGCATAGAATTATACACTCATAAAGAAGAAGGAAACTGTATTAAAATCAAGTCATTTTACAACCAAGTTCAGATAGCAATAGTCTAACCCCAACAAAGGGGAGTTTAGCTACACATAATTGAAGACAAAACAAAAGAGAGAATTACAGAGATAAACAAAGGAGAGAGCTCCATGGAATGATGCACAGCAGCCACAGCAGCAGAGGATCTAATTCTAGGGTTTTCTCTCAATGAATTTTCTTCTGTTCTGCTCAGTTCTTTTATTACTCGTGGCCGGTCACGGCCGTGATAGCCATCACGGCTAGGCCGTGACGGGTTCTGACTCTTGCAGTTCTGGCAAAACTACTCTTTCGCGAGGCGAGCATTTATTTCGCGACGCGAGCCCACTTTTGATGCCCGTGATCCCCATCACGGCCAAGCCGTGATTGATTCTGAGTTTTGGAGGTTTCTGGGTCACGGCCGTGATGTACATCACGGCTAGGCCGTGATCGTCTCTCGACTTTGGTGGTTTTGGCACAATCACTCTCTCGCGAGGCGAGCTATCATTCGCGTCGCGAACCAATTTTTCACGCCCTTGATCTCTATCACGGCCAAGCCGTGATCGTCTCTGACTTTTGGTGGTTTTGGGTCATGGCCGTGATAGCCATCACGGCCAGGCCGTGATGATTCCCGACTTTTGGCCCCCTTCTTCTTCAGTTTTCAGGTCTTCTCTTCATCTCAGCTTCCTCATGGCTAAAACTTGGGCATTTAATCAAAAATCCCTGCAAAACAACACACAATACCACCTTATCCGTTCCAAATGAAAAACTAAACAAAATCCAACTAAAATGGCCTAACTAAATGCAAATGCATGCAGAAATGTACATGGAAAATGAGGTGAAATCACACTCATCAAATCACCCCAAGCTTAAGACTTTGCTTGTCCTCAAGCAAAAACCAAGGCCATAAGACCGAAATAAACAAAGCATGGATAGTGAACTAAGAACCCGAGTAAAATGATCCAAGTGACAGGCATTCAATTATTTCAGCAAGAGACAATCTATTCAAGTCCAATTAGGGGCTTAGTTTCCCTAGACTCACATTCTCACTGATTCGGGTACTCTATCTCACTTGAAGCTCACCCCAAGCTTGTTCATTTGCTTGGCTCTCTTTCTTGCCTCACTCACTCAAGTGTTAAGGGAATATGACATTTCACTCCATTTTCCTCAAAGAATGATTCCTACCATAAGCTTGACTATCAACCAAATCTTCACTTTATTAATGAAAACATCTAAGAATCAAGAGGTCTTATTCTTAGGTTGCAATGAGGCCATGGGATCAATCATTAGGTGGGGTATTCAAGAAAAGGACATTTCAAAAGGCTAAACCAAGTATCAAGCATTTCAACACATGACACCTTCTAAAATACCTTCTTGGGTTTTTCATTCATTTTTTTCACCTTTCCTTCTTTCTTTTCTTTTCTTTTTACTTCTCATTCCTTTTTGTCATCCCCTTCTACATTTTTATTTCTTTTTCTCTTTTTTTTTTGTTTGGAGAAGGGGAGATTTTGCAATTCAAGAGAAGTAAATTTTTTTTCAGATTCATTCTTTTTTTTTTTTTTCATCATCCCAAACTTTCAACTACATTTTCTAACCCATTTTTGCACAGTACTTTAGAAGGTCCCTCATAAGCAAATTTAACACAACATTTCAGGGTACCAAGAAAAGCATGCTATTCATTCAGGCTCAAAATGGGCAACTACGGGTAGCATTATTCATTCAAAGCTCAGAAGGCCAGAAAAAATACCTATTGCCTCAATCCTTTTCAAAAATGTTCTAAAAAAATTTTCAAGTTTCGAAATGGTTTCAAGTCAAGTTCTAGAGAAAAACAATCCAAGAGGAACACACTCTACACAAAGAACGGGGGCAGATTTAGTGAGTACCCCCTAATGGCTCAAAAGCTCACATTTATCAGTTCAAGAACCAGCGAGAAACATAAATCCATAGAAACACATGCTAATCATCAACTATCCAAGACCATCTCAAGCATATTTAATGAAGCCACATCACAAGAATAGAAAATCAGGGTCCAAAAATTCACTATCACAGAAAAGTTGGCACTTAGCTCTTACAATTATAAGCTCAATCTAAGCAGGGGGTAAATCAATCATGCGATCATGCAAACTTAAGCCTATATGAATGCAATATTTACAATGCAAGCAAAAAGATTACCCCTACCCCAAGCTTAAAGACTTACATTGTCCTCAATGTAAATAATTAAGTTTAGAGAGGGGAGAAAACTGGAACAACTCATAAGGTGGTAGTGGTGTTGAATCACATGCTTTCTGGTTTTGTTTCCTCCTGCCCTTCTTCTCCTCCTTCCTTCAACATCTGAAAGCACTCAACAAACTATTAACAAACCTCTTGAGCTTCTCAAATTATTCAAGAGGAGAAATCAAAAACAAAAGAGAAGATGAAATTAAAAATTGGGTTGCCTCCCAATAAGCGCTTCTTTAACGTCACTAGCTTGACCGATGATTTTTTTTTTTTAAGATGGTGGTGCCTGAAGAGTGACGGAGACCGCCTGACGATCAAACTTGCCTCCAAGGTAGTGCTTTAGTCTTTGTCCATTAACAGTGAAGGTATCACCGGATGATGGATCTTCCAATTTAACTGAACCAAATGGAAAGACAGACTTGACATAGAATGGGCCTGACCATCTTGATCTCAATTTGCCCGGAAAGAGCTTGAGTCTTGAGTTAAACAGCAAAACTGACTGGCCTTCTTCAAATTTCTTGGGAAGAATGTACTTATCATGCCAGAACTTTGTTCTTTCCTTGTATATCCTAGCACTCTCATAAGCCAAGAGTCGGAACTCATCCAACTCATTCAATTGAATCATCCTCTTGTCCATGGCCAGCCTTGTATCAAAGTTCAGGGCCTTCACTGCCCAAAAAGCACGGTGTTGTAGCTCTACCGGAAGGTGACATGATTTCCCGAACACTAATTGGTAAGGTGACATACCAATAGGTGTCTTATAAGCCGTCCGATAGGCCCAAAGTGCATCATCCAATTTCTTCGCCCAATCCTTCCTTGCATTGTTCACGCTTTTTTCCAAAATTCTCTTCAACTCCCGGTTGGACAATTCCACTTGCCCACTGGTTTGGGGATGGTATGGTGTGGTAACTTTGTGGTTTACCCCAAACTTGGCAAGAACTGCATTGAACTCATTATTGCAAAAGTGGGTACCCCCATCACTAATGATAGCCCTAGGGGTCCCAAACCGGGTAAAAATATTCTTCCTCACAAAACTGATCACAGTTCTTGCATCATCTTTCAGAGTTGGCACTGCTTCCACCCACTTGCTCACATAATCAACTGCCACCAGAATGTACTTGTTGTTGTAAGATGACGGGAAAGGGCCCATGAAGTCAATCCCCCATACGTCAAAGAGCTCCACCTCAAGTATACCCTTCAAGGGCATCTCATTTCTCTTAGAAATACTACCGGACCTCTGACATTTATCACAATTCATCACCCAAGCTCGGGAGTCCTTGAAAATAGTGGGCCAAAACAGCCCGCTTTGCAAAATCTTCATGGCGGTCCTCTCACCACCAAAGTGTCCTCCATAGGGTGAGTTGTGGCAGTGGGTCAACACCCCATTAATTTCTTCTTCCGGTATGCACCTCCTCAGAATTCCATCTGAACCTCTTTTGAAAAGATATGGCTCATCCCAAATGTAGAACTTGGCATCATGAATGAGCTTCTTGCTCTGTTGCGCATTGAAGTCCTTAGGAATCTTATTGGCTGCCTTGTAATTTGCAATATCCGCGAACCAAGGTGCCACTTGCACCACAAACAACTGTTCATCTGGGAATTCCTCTTGAATTGGCAACTTTGCTTCTGCTTGGACATCTGCTTGTGGAAGCCTAGACAAATGGTCGGCTACCACATTCTCCACTCCTTTCTTGTCCTTTATTTCCAAATCAAACTCTTGGAGTAGTAGTATCCACCTAATAAGCCTTGGCTTAGCATCCTGTTTAGTCATAAGATATCTCAAAGCAGAATGATCGGTGTAGACTGTAGTTTTACAACCAATCAAGTAGGATCTAAATTTATCAAAAGCAAATACCACAAAGAAGCAATTCTTTTTCAGTCGTAGTGTAATTCAATTGGGCATCATTAAGCACACGACTGGCATAGTAAATGACATGCAACACTTTGTTTTTTCTTTGGCCCAAAATGGCTCCCACCGCATAGTCACTTGCATCACACATTAGCTCAAAAGGTAAACTCCAACTGGAGGTGCAATGACCGGTGCGGTGGTGAGTTTTTCTTTCAAAATTTTGAAGGCATGCATGCAATCATCATCAAATATAAAAGGAGTATCAGCTACCAAAAGCTTGCATAAGGGTTTCACAATTTTTGAAAAATCTTTTATGAACCTTCTATAAAAACCCGCATGCCCTAGGAAGCTTCTAACACCTTTCACATTTAAGGGAGGAGGAAGTTTTTCAATCACTTCAATTTTGGCTCACTCATCCTACATCCACCGTGATGAAATTTTGTGCCCAAGAACTATACCCTCCCTAACCTTGAAATGGCATTTTTCCCAATTTAAAACGAGGTTAGTTTCTTGGCACCTTTTTAGAACACAGGCAAGATTATTCAAACAGTTATCAAAAGAATCACCAAATACAGAAAAATCGTCCATAAATACCTCAATAAATTTCTCA
The DNA here is from genome assembly GCA_030762895.1 of Sophora flavescens. Lineage (NCBI taxonomy): Eukaryota > Viridiplantae > Streptophyta > Magnoliopsida > Fabales > Fabaceae > Sophora > Sophora flavescens. Next base: position 173,506,251 of record CM061065.1, on the reverse strand, counting down.
TTCATATCAGAAAATATGGATAGCATGCACCTTTGAAAAGTGGCGGGTGCATTGCACAACCCGAAAGGCATTCTCTTGTATGCATAGACTCCATAAGGGCAGGTGAAAGCGGTCTTCTCTTGGTCCTCTGGGTCAACCACAATCTGGTTATACCCGGAGTATCCATCAAGGAAACAATAGAAAGCATGGCCCGCCAACCTCTCTAGCATCTGATCAATGAAGGGCAATGGAAAGTGGTCTTTTCTGGTGGCCTCATTCAGTCTTCTGTAATCAATGCATACCCTCCATCCAGACACGGTCCTAGAGGGAATAAGTTCATTCTTTTCATTCGCTACCACTGTCATCCCCCCTTTCTTCGGCACAACTTGGACCACACTCACCCATGGACTATCGGAGATGGCATAGATGATGCCCGCATCCAACAACTTCACAATCTCCTTCCTCACAACTTCTTTCATATTCGGGTTGAGTCTTCTTTGCGGTTGCCTAACCAGCTTGAATTTTTCCTCCACACGGATTTTGTGCATGCAAAAGGAGGGGCTTATCCCTTTTAAATCGGACATAGACCATCCGATTGCAGATTTGTGCTCCCTAAGCACCCTCAACAGCTTCTCTTCTTCCAAGGAATTCAACCCACTACTGATGATAACTGGGAATGAAGAGTTCATCCCAAGGAAAGCATAGCGGAGATGGGATGGCAATTCTTTTAACTCTAGCACCGGTGGGTCACCTTTGTCTTCAATTCTCACATCTTCCACCACTTTGTCTTCATCAGTATTCACAACCAGACAAGCCTCCAGAGATTTAATCATGAGATCAACTTCTTCTGCACATACTTCTTCTTCTACATCCTCTACCATTAGAGCTGCTTCTAACGAATCCTCAAACTTATGGTGCAAACTCTTGTCAGATAATGAATCAATGAGGTCTACTATCATGCATGTGTCCTTGTCGCTTGGGTGTTTCATTGCCTCAAACACATTAAAGGTGACCTTTTCGTCTTGTACCCGAAGCACCAATTCCCCTTGATTGACATCGATCAAGGCTCTACCTGTTGCTAGGAATGGTCTCCCAAGAATCAGAGGAGTATCACCATCTTCAGCCATATCTAACACCACAAAATCTGCTGGAAAAATGAACTTATCTACCTTCACCAACAAATCCTCCACAACACCATAGGGATATGTAATTGAGCGGTCGCCGCTATGAAGAGAAATCCCTGTTGGTTTTACCTCACCAATCCCCAGCTTCTTGAAAATGGAGAGCGGCATCAGATTAATACTTGCCCCTAAATCGCACAATGCTCTCCCTATGCTCAGATGACCAATCGTGCATGGGATAGTGAAACTTCCCGGGTCCTTCATCTTTACTGGTAACTTCTTTTGAAGTATAGCACTGCACTCTTCAGTAAGCATAACTGTCTCCTCCTTCCACCTTCTTTTGTTTGTAAGGATCTCTTTCATGAATTTTGCGTAGGAAGGCATCTGCTGTAGAGCTTCAGCAAACGGGATGTTGATTTGTAGCTTGTTGAATACATCCAGGAACTTAGAAAACTGCTGATCTTTTGCCTTTTTCTTCAACCGTTGGGGGTACGGGATTCTGAAATATGGGGGCAGCTCTTTGGGATTATCAACCTCTTCCAGAATCTGTCTTGTAGTCTTCTTCTTCGCAAATTCTTCATCAACCAATTTCTCCCTCTGCGGTTCTTCAGCTTCTACATCAATAGGGATAGAGGTAGTATCTTGGGTAGTTCCGGGTTCTTCATTGTTTACCTCTTCAAACTGCACCTTATCAATTCCAGCATCACTTGTCTTTTCTTCCTTCTCTTTTTCTTGTGGATTTAACACTCTCCCACTTCTTGTAACAATGGCCTTACAATCTTCCCTTGGGTTCTTTTCAGTATCCCCAGGTAATTGTCCTTGAGGTCTCTCTGCCATCTGCCTTGCTAGTTGGCCCATTTGATGCTCCAAGTTCTTGATTGAGGCATTCTGATTCTTTATAGTCTCTTGAGTAGCTTGCATGAACTGGCCTAGAAGGTTCTCCAATTTGCTTGAACTCTCTTGAGGAGGCTTTGCTTGAGTACTTGAACTTTGCCCTTGTCTCCAACTAAAGTTAGGATGGTTGTGCCACCCCGGATTGTAGGTGTTGGAGTAGGGATCATTTCTAGGCCCTTGGTTGCCCATATAATTTACCTCTTCTTGTCCAGAACTTCCAACCACATTGATCTCACAGTTTCCATTTGCATGGTTGCCTCCACAAAAATCACATACTGAGGCACCTTGAACTTGAACAGCTTGCAGTTGAGAATTCTGCAGTTGAACTGACCCCAATTGCTTGGTAAGAATAGCCATTTGTGCTTTGAGAGCGCCAATTTCATCCAGCTCTAGAACACCTCTATTGACCATTGACCGAGAACTAGGCATTTGATAGTCATTGTTAGCCATGTTCTCAATCAAGTCCTTTGCTTCTTCCGGTGTCTTCTGACTCAATGTCCCTCCTGCAGCTGCTTCAATCATACTTCTTGAATTCCTGTTAAGCCCATTAACAAATGTTGCAACCTGCTGCCATGTCTCTAGTTCATGATTTGGACAAGCTGTGAGTAAAGACTTGAATCTCTCCCAGGCTTCATAGAGTGACTCACCATCCCTCTGTGCAAAGGCATTGATCTCTGATCTCAGCTTAATCATTCTTGACGGAGGGAAGAAGCGAGATAAAAATTTGCTGACCAAATCGTTCCAGGTGATGATGCTTCCATGAGGATGAGATTGAAGCCATGCCTTAGCTCTATCCCTCAAAGAGAAAGGGAAAAGCCTTAACCGAATGGCCTCATCGGAAGCTCCGTTTAACTTGATGGTGTCACACAGCTCAATGAAAGTACCAATGTGAGCATGAGGATCTTCACTCTCCAACCCTCCAAACTGGTTTTGCTGCACAAGGTGGAAAAGTGATGCCTTGATTTCGAAATTATTGCAGGCCACTGCAGGTCTCACAATCGGAGTTCCACATCTATCAACTCTAGGGGAAGTGTAGTCCCCCATTGTTCTCCTTGGTGCATTCTCTTCTGCCATGGTGACAGCTGCTACTTCAATTTGTGGTTCTTGCACACTGGGTAACTCAACTTGTTGCTCTTGTCTACTAGAAGATGCTCTTTCTCTGTTATGTCTTGCCTTGGTTTTCTTCCTATTCCTTCTGCAGAGTCTCTCGATCTCAGGTTCGAATTGGAGTTCACCTGGGTCGATTGTACCTCGCATACACTGAACAAATGGAGTAGCACATAACAAACAGAAAAAACAGCACTTGCAGAAATTTACAGCAGAGAAACAGAAAATAAGAACGAAAAAAAAAAAACACAGTAGGAAAACAGTAAAAATGCCTAAATTAGGAGTCCCCTTTGGTACTCGTGATATTGGCACACCGATTCCCCGGCAACGGCGCCAAAAACTTGACACGGACTCGGCAAGTGTACCGGTTCGTTGCAAGTAATAAAACGGTAAGACCGGATATCGTTCTCAGGGATCGTGGACAATTACCACTTCGCAAATTTGACTACTATCTAGGCGATCGAATTTTTGGAGTGAAGGTTGTTCTAACATCTAACAAGCAAACAAGAAGAAAATGTTTTTGTTCTTTTTGGATTTTTTTCAAACAGTTAATGTGAAAACAGAAAGATGAATAACAATGAGATAGAATTGCTATGGTTAGACTAAGCTAATCCTCCCTTGATTGTTATGAAATGATAACTAACACAGTTCCTACTTCACTTATGACAATCGAATCTTTTCTAATATACTCAAGCCTAATGTCTTAGGTGCATTGAGTCTAATATCCCAAATTAAACCCTAATGTCTTAGGTGGATTAATCAGAGAAATTGCATTAAGAATAAAGATTCATAAGATTGCAAGCAGTCAACACCTATGTCTAGATTCTTGGACTACTTGGCATATAATTCATGAGCATGCTTTAACATCAACCTTTCAATTGTCTATTAAATCAACTAATCATTCCTAAGATGATCAAGCCTAGGAAAGCATTAAGCATAGAATTATACACTCATAAAGAAGAAGGAAACTGTATTAAAATCAAGTCATTTTACAACCAAGTTCAGATAGCAATAGTCTAACCCCAACAAAGGGGAGTTTAGCTACACATAATTGAAGACAAAACAAAAGAGAGAATTACAGAGATGAACAAAGGAGAGAGCTCCATGGAATGATGCACAGCAGCCACAAAGAAGCAGAGGATCCGATTCTAGGGTTTTCTCTCAATGAATTTTCTTCTGTTCGCTCGCTTCTTTTTTTATTACTCGTGGCGGTCACACGGCCGTGATAGCCATCACGGCCAGGCCGTGACGGGTTCCGACTCTTGCGGTTCGGCAAAACTACTCTTTCGCGAGGCGAGCATTTATTTCGCGACGCGAGCCCACTTTTGATGCCCGTGATCCCCATCACAGCCAAGCCGTGATTGATTCTGACTTTTGGAGGTTTCTGGGTCACGGCCGTGATGTACATCACGGCTAGGCCGTGATCGTCTCTGACTTTGGTGGTTTTGGCACAATCACTCTCTCGCAAGGCGAGCTATCATTCGCGTCGCGAACCAATTTTTCACGCCCTTGATCTTTATCACGGCCAAGCCGTGATCGTCTCTGACTTTTGGTGGTTTTGGGTCACGGCCGTGATAGCCATCACGGCCAGGCCGTGACAGATTCTGACTTTTGGTCCCCCTTCTTCTTCAGTTTTCAGGCCTTCTCTTCATCTCAGCTTCCTCATGGCTAAAACTTGGGCATTTAATCAAAAATCCCTGCAAAACAACACACAATACCACCTTATCCGTTCCAAATGAAAAACTAAACAAAATCCAACTAAAATGGCCTAACAAAATGCAAATACATGCAGAAATGTACATGGAAAATGAGGTGAAATCACACTCATCAATAACTCTTGGAACAGGATTACCTTCAGCGGTCTCCAATGATAATTCAGGCAAAGCATAATCTGTGATTTGTTTTCCATGTTGAAGTAATAGGTCATTCAAATCCCTTAATAGCATGTTAGTCAATGATGGCCCATTCACAGTGGATGTTGAGGATAGTCCTCTACCATGTGGGTGTAAAACTCATCCCATAGGCTTCTTACATCAGTTAGTTCACAAAAGACTAATATAGTAGCAAACAATCTCCGTAAAGCATATGGCATTCGTAGACTTGATGATTCAACTAAGCATTCGCGAATACTGTTGTCTTGTTCTAAGAAACCCTATTGCTCGGCTCCTTTTTGGAATGTGGTGTAGCATGTGTTGTTTACTATGAGCAAGTAATCCCAACTGGTTGGTCCTCTTATATGAGATAATAATACACGCAAATAGAATTTCTCCCTGTCTGAAGGTGACACTGTATAGATTCGTCCAATAACTTTCCTTTGCATTCTTTGTCTGACCCATTATTTATTTCCTTTTTTCCACAAATAGTGTTATAGAATCTCCATGTATAGATAACACCTTGCTTGTGGATCTCTCCGGTTCAGGGCAAAGAATTGTGTGAGCATTGTTATGGAGTTACGCACATCATTTAGTACATCGTCGATTCTTTGATTTGTACGGTATCGCACTTGATGGTGATTTGGTAGGTGGATTTGTAATCTTTCAACACTTGGATACATTCGGTAAATGGTGAATGAAAATATTCTCCATAACGCCTCTGGAGCACAAATCCATCTTGCATCAATATACTGCTTGACCTCATCCATATGAACCTCCATGGCAACTCGATCAGGACCTTTATAGACATATTTATACAGGTACTTGATACTCTTGATACTACTGTACACTTCAACATTTATATGACAGTCATACTTTAACAGCAACCATGGGTTATAAGGGACCACCCATCTATTATCTATAGACATATGTCTATTCAAAGTTACTGGACCATCATTCCGTCTTCTATACCGTGGATATGAGTCAATACCTTGTCGTGTCTCTTGGATGAACTCTTTTGGGAACCCCTTCTTACATTGGCCATCCTTCATACATGATGATATTGGATTCAGTCTACCGCACGGTCCATGAATCATGTGTTTTAGAACTGCAGCATGTAATTGTGGTTCTTCTTCAAATTTTGGTGTTTCCACTCTAACAACGCTATCATATTCTTCTGGGTCATGTAATCTGTCATTAGGTTCCATGATCAGTAGCATATGCACGTGAGGCAATCCTCGTTTTTGGAATTCAGTTACATACATATAACTTATGACCTTTCCTAAGACCCATTTTTTAATTATGTCATGCTTCAATTGCTCAAACTTTGAACGGAAGATTCTTGTCAGCAAGTCTGGACGATCTTGTGGAGTTTGAAATAGGCCAAGTTCAGATGATATTTCAATCCATGAAGGATTGCATGTCATGGTAAGAAAAATATCAGGTTTGCCGTCGTGAAGCACAATAGCCATACCATCTTCATACCGTTGTGTCATGTCTCGACAGCTACCAATAAATGATGAAGGCAATATGGTTCTCGGTCCGATATTTTCTACAGAGAGTAATTGTACGTGTTGATGGTGTTTGATGTATTCGACATATATTTTTGTATAAATAATTTTGATATATGCTATGAAGAGTACCTGTAGCAGTTTCTCCTACATGCAAAGCATCTTGCAAGCCTTGATACAATTCAGAGTGAATTTTACTTTGGTGAGTTTGGACCCACCTTAACCTTGCTGCTTCGATCTTGACATAGTTGTCTACAACATATTGTTGTAGTAGTCGTCCCGATGTTAGCAATATGGAATAATCATTGGAACGAATCTACAATCCATGAAACCATTAATTACTAATGAAAATTTATTTTGTGTCAATTATTATATTTTATAAATGAAAATATTGTAGAAATTACATTATGTACCTGAAGCATGTAACTGTAATATTCTAGACATGTTATAGGTTGTCCTTCATCATTTGTGGTTTCGCGGTCCCATCCAAACATTCTGTAAGGGAATAATAGAGGATATTGTAATGGATCATCATATCCCGTAGTTTCTTTAACATTTATTAGATTCCCAACATGACTCATCACGATGATATCCCTTTCAGTTGAGATTGATACCGCGTCTCCACCAACGACAATTGTTACGACTTGGGATGCAGTTGGCATATTATACTGTGGTTGATTAGAAGGGCGCTCCTTGATGAGTAGACTACAATCATGTACATTTGGACGCTGTGCAAGTTGCCTTAATGCGTGCAAATATGGATTGCAACCATGGAGCATTTGTTGCAACTTTTGAACAATATTTTGTTGAAGTTGAGGGTTTTCAAGCATCCTGTTTTGTAACTCATGCTCTGTATCGTAGATGTACATTTGTAAGAATCATGGTCTTGAACCCTCAGTTGGATAGAATCCTCCTATCTTATGATAAATTGCACCTTGAGCACGAAAACTATATATGCCACATCCTGTTGCAGCGACATTCTCATCAATATGTACACCCATTGAAGTGAATGAGAGCACATGATTATAACTCCTAATGTGTTGTCTAAAATGTCTTCCTTCGACTGAACTATCTGAAAATATTTCTAGCAACTCTGGAGGTGCATCTACTTGTTCTAACGATATCTTCCCACCAGAGCAGCACATGTCACGTGATTCATGATAAAATAATCGTGCATTGCAACGTGTACATGTGCTTGGGGGTGGCAAACGGGAAGCGCCATTGTTGAAGTATTAAGAAAATCTCTAGCACTATTATGTTTTGGTCAGAAATAAAACTGCAAATCTGCGTTTTAAAAAAATACATAACAGTTTTTTAAATGTGCATATTATTTTGTTTTTTTAGTCATATAAGGACAATGTTCTAGATCTATTTTCATCAAATTTAGAAATTAAAATCACTGAATTTACATAATAATAATTTATTTTCAATGTATGAAATTCAATAATATCGTATAAATTACCAAAAATTTATAAATTAATATTTCTGAATGTCCATCACTTGTTCCAGCTTCATGGACATATGTTCCTTGAAACCACAATAAAGGCAATATTAGGTTCTGCATTATTTATTGTTGAAAAAAGAATTATTAAATAATAGAAGATCATAAATTTTTTATGTATAGAGACATTCAAAAGCATTAGAAATACGGACAGACAGACACGACAGTAGTATTTAATTAATATATAAAATTTAAATATAAAATATCAAAAGGTACAAACCGCTAAAAATTTAAATATTAAATTTTCTAAAAGTCCACCACTAACCATGTCCACCACTTATTCCAGCTTCATTGTCATGTGTTCCTTGAAACGGTGTTGAGGCAATAATAGGTTCTACATTATTTATTGTTAACAAAAAAAAATAATTAAATAACATAAGGTAATCAAATTTTTATGTATAGAGACATTCAAAATGAGAATCAGAGATATAACATTTATTTATAACAAATATAGAAACTTTGTTGATAATGATAAGTGTTAAGCTTCCAAATTTTATAGATAATTCATTTTTACTTATTTATAATTTAATAAAAGTTATCTATACTAATATATATTTTGTTGGCAAATTACGATATGTAAGTGTTAATAATTATTTGAAAAGGAATAATAATCAAGTTTTAAAATTTTAATATAAAATACTAAATTCAAAGATGGCATAAAATTTCAAGTTTATATTTTCTAAATGTCCATCACTAACCATGTCCGCTACTTGTTCCGGCTTCATGGTCATGTGTTCCTCGAAACCTCGTTGAAGCAATATTAGGATCTGCATGATTTAGTTTTGAAAAAAGAATTATTAAATAAGATAAGGTAAGCAAATGATTATATATACGGACATTAAAAAATGAGAATGAGAAATATCACATTATTTGACGTGCAAAAATAGAAACTTTGGTGATAAGAATAAGTTATAGGCCAGAACTTTATAGATAAACCAATTTATACCTTTGTAATTTAATAAAATTGGTTTAAATAATTTAAATATTTAAATTGACCCTAATAATGTGAGGGTTGGGTTAAATTTTTAATATGAAGTAATATAGTTGCTAATTACCTTAATGATTAAATTTAAATAAAATTAATAAATGACTAAATTATTATATACCTTTTCTCAAATATATATATATATATATATATATATATTTTATACCCGTACTATTTTGTTGATCACTGGTTGATCGTGCAAGACGTCGCATATCATTGTTCTTGACTCCATAGCAACTATATTCCTTCCACGTCTATAATTTTCTCGTCGTCTAGCTGATTGTTCTTGTCGTTGCTCTGCGGTCATTCTCTGCCTTCTGCTTCTTGTAAATTGCCTCCACATCTCTTGTTAATGTTCTTGAGATCGTTGATTGTTAATATTTTTCATGTCGAAATAAAGCGTAATTATTTATAAAAAGGCATTAATTAAATCTTTTAAAATAATTATGTTTTATTTTTTTTTTATTAATTTTTTTAATTATGAAAATAGTTTTACAGAAACTTCAATATGGTAAAGTGATTAAGTAGGAGTTAGCTAAGCACATTACAAAAAAAATTAGTAAAATGACACAAAACGACCATAATATTATTTGGTGTATTTTTTGAGGCAAATATTTTATAGAAATATTAAAATATTAATGTATTTGCGTTAAAAAAAAGCTATTAATGTAATGTGAGTTAGTGTTTTTAGTTAAATTGTGTATATCTATTTATTCAAAAAAAATAAAAATAAGATAAATATACACACATATAATATATATATATATATATATATATAATATTTTTAACTAATTTTATTTTGTGTCTAAAAAGTAAATAAATATAATGTAGATTAAAGCATTTTAAGTTTTTAGTTTACTACCCTTTAAAAGAAAAGTTTTAAGTGTACTATTTTTATTGCTACAACTTAGGCATACAATTTGGTTATTTTAAACTCAGATTAATCAATTTGAAGGGATGTTTAAATGAATTAAAGATAATTATTATATTTAACTTGAAATATTTTGTTAACCTTTAAAGCAAATCATGTCATCCAATGAATAGTTGATTTTGAGGCCATGATAAAGGACAAACTCTAAAAATGTGAATATCATTACCATATCCCATTGTAGTAAATTTCCCATTTAATCATTGTAAAAAAAACCATTTAATCAATACTAAATGTGAGAAAAATAGTTGAACACCTGGAAAATAGTAGTTGTAATTTTATGATAGTCTTATTAATTATTTTAAGTGTATATTTTAAGGATTAGCAATTCTGGTTGTGTATATTTTAAGTTTTAACAAAGGTTAGTGGTATATCACGGGCACTAATTTTTCCCCAATACTTCCACTCTTTAATTTTTTTAACTTAAATACCCTACAATATTTCATCAATACTTCCACTCTTTAGTTTTTTTTTTTTTTATAAAAAAATGAGTTAGTTTTATTGATTCATTAGAGCCAGATGCAGTTATGGTTTTGAATTGAATGGTTAAAGAAAAATTGAGTTAGTTTTATTGAGTGAGTTGCGAAAGTATTTAAGTTAGTGGGTTATATTATATATATAATTTTAGGGGTATATTTGTAATATTTAAAATTTGACACAAAAAAAACTGTTTTTTTTTGCTACTCTGTCATTATCTTATTGTATAGATGTATAGATATATATACATACATACATATATATATATATATATATATATATATATATATATATATATATATACATATATCTTATTTTAAATCAATTTTATATTTTTATAAAAATTAAATAAATAATCATATAGATATATACATATTTTAAAATAACATTTAAAAATGCAACAACAATAGTTTTTTGTTTTCCTTTATCAGGTGCATGAACATAAATTACTATTAAAGTTATCATAGAAAAGCAATTGCAAGGAAAATAAGTAAATTTGTAAATATGACTCATTTGTAGAGGGCCAAAAGCATACCTAAATAATATAATAATTTTGAAAAAAAAAAAATAGACTACGGAGCTATGTTGAGAATACTAACATTTATTTTTAAAACCAATAATTGATAGATATTGAACTTAACAAAAACTAATAATTGATATTGGTAATGGTTATTATATATTGTAGTCCGAACCATGATTTTGAAATAATTATTTAATACTAATTTTAATTTTTGTAAGATCTTAGTAATGATTTTAAGTGTACTATAATTGTTGCTACAATTTATGGATTACAATTTGATAAATTAAATTCTGGATTAATATTAGTTTAACTGTTTTATGACCTTATTAATGGTTTTAACTTTAAAGTGTACCTCCTTTTGAAAAAAAAAGGTATAAGTGTAATATTTTTATTGCTACAATTTAGGCTTATAGTTTGGTTACTTAAATTTGGATTACTTAATTTCATGCCATGGGAAAAAAAATAGATTAAGTACATCTTTAAATGAATTAAAGATAATTATATTATTTATTTCATTGGACGCAGACCCGCAAAATTAAGGGGTTACCACATGCTAATAATAATCAAGAAGTTTTGTAAAAAAAATAATTATTATAATCAAGAAGTGAGGAAAGACACTGCATCTATATTAGAAAGAACAGAAAGGCATATAGATGCATAGGTATATATTAAAAAATAAAAAAAATAAGGATAACCAAGGCATATACATGAAGCATCAAAGGAAAGAAAGGCAAATACATGCCCCCCTATGTGCAAAGCATCCTGCACAAATGTGTTTAAAAATTGTATTTTTTTTTAAAAATTTATACCAAATTGTCTATTTGATGGTTTAGTAATTAGGTGATAAGATGGGCCAACATAGTGAGTACATTGTATAAAAAAATTAATACAAAAATTTCAAAGAAAGTAAAGTAGATAAGGGTTAGTGAGTGTGATGAACAAAACCCAGTAGTCTTACACTGAAATAAATGAAGAACAACAATGTGTTTGTGTAATAGAAATCGTTATGGGTTCCAGTGATTATCAGATGAAAGACGATCCGCGGTGTGAAGCGTCTGTGTCATGGTGGGTATGTAGGTGTTTTGATGCAGAGGTGGACGTCTGTCTCCCTTGTTGAATCTGCGTATTTGATGTGTGGCGGTGTATGGCGGTTAGCGGCGGTCTTAGGCGAGTTGGGATCTTTTGATTTTGTGGGTTCGGTGGCAGTGAATAGTGTGCTACGTCCCGACGATGACGGTGGTATCGTCAGTTATAAGGTGAGTGCCTGAGTGGGAGGGTGAGGAATTGATCAGTCTGTTTGAATATATAGAAAAAAAGGCTTATCCATTATCACTTTGCAGGTGTTATATTTTGAACTGGTTATGATCTTTTTATGTTACTTGTTATTTTTGAATCAATTCAGTTTCCTTTTAATTTGAATTCTTAATTGTTGATAACCACCACTCAATTTGAATCCACGTGAAGCTCTGTACTGTGGAGATTTAAGTGATTCAGTTTTTATATTTTTGTAAACTGTCAAAAAATATAAAGTTAGCAGGGGTAATTTTGTAAATAAAAAAAATTGACACCAAAAACTGTTTTTTTTTTTAAACTCTCCCATTATCTAGTAGTATAGATAGATAAAGTTTTCTGATGGAGAAAGTGCAGGTTTGAGTAAGTGTAGAATTGAGGTTTGTAAATCAATATCGTCAGTTATAAGGTGAGTGATTGAGTGGGAGGGTGAGGAATTGATTTTGAATATATAAAAAAAGGCTTATCCATTATCACTTTGCAGGTGTTATATTTTGAACTGGTTATGATCTTTTTATGTTACTTGTTATTTTTGAATCACTTCAGTTTCCTTTTAATTTGAATTTTTAATTGTTGATAACCACCACTCAATTTGAATCCACGTGAAGCTCTGTACCGTGGAGATTTAGGTGATTCAGTTTTTATATTTTTGTAAACTGCCAAAAAATATAAAGTTAGCAGGGGTAATTTTGTAAGTAAAAAAAATTGACACCAAAACTGTTTTTTTTTTTTAAAACTCTCCCATTATCTATTAGTATAGATGCAATTGCCTTGAAACAATTATATATTAACACTAATCATAAATAGCGTGTCAATTGATTTTTCACTAAAATATTTTCAGTAAAAAATTACCTTTGAGAGATAATTTTTATTATTAGCATTTTTTAGTAAAATAAAGCAACTTAAACATGACCTCTCTTTTTTTTTGAAGGAACTTAAACATGACCTAAATTTTTATTCAATAAATAAAAAATTAATTCAGTTAAAAAAAGTTTATAGATGTGGAATTTAAAATAACTTGTGCAATGCCAAGGCATATATTTACCTAGTGAAATTGTACAATAATGAAATAGGACAAGTAGCTGGCTATCATCTTATTTTACTTTTAAAAAACATACCAAGCATCCAACATTAGCTATATATATGGATCTTATTTTCGTTCTCATTTGGTGAATTAACCAACCACTATCGAAAGGAGGGGAATCCAAGCATCACACCCTTTTAAACACATTATTTACTATTGGTCCATTTTATCCCTTCTTAACCTTCTATCCTTTCACCATGTCATCAATTTAAATTATTGGTTAAAGTAATACTTTGGTTCCTGTACATGACATGAATTCTCGATTTGGTCCCTATACATAAAAAATTATTAAAATGGTCCTTATACATACAAAATTTGCAGAGAAGACAGCAAATGGGATTTAGACACCAAAGCCTTGAAGATGGATGCTTGTTATATGTTTTGATTCTGTAATATTGGTTTTTACAATATTTTGCCATTGATGTAAAGTGGTTGAAACTTGGCATATCATGGTAATAATATATCATTGTTATTGAAAGTATGTGTAACTATCTTGTTTTCAGATTTCACCATTTCATTAAGATAAAGAAATTTGCAACTGAAATGCACCCAAAGGCTGAAGACAGCACAATCATTTAAACCTCCATATCCATTCACCAAAAATATTGAAGACCTTATGCATTAATAAGAGGAAGAATGATTCTTCAAATAATGCTTTACATTGTCGAAGAATAAGAAAGCAAAATGGCAAGAAAGGCATGAACGCCATATGTCATTTCAATAACTCAACTAGTAATGTCAAAATTCACTATGTCTAATATTCCAAAATGCCTTCTGAGTGAAAAGTCACGGTACAAAATGATGGTGCATGCTACACAGTGAGTCATTGTTATAATATGAGCCTTGTAATGAATTTGCATTACTCATCCATGAATCTGAAATGGGGAATTGAGTAAGGTTTTCCTGCAAAATAAACAGTAATTCTTTATCAGAATAAGAAAGAAAACACTCTAAAAAAATAAAATCAAACATATTCAATATATGAAAAGATAATACTTGAACTTGTTGAGTTGAGGATTGTTTTATGCATGGAGTCTCCATCAGAGTCTTCTGAAAACCAATAAATATACTAAAATCAACAGAAGAGATAAAAATGGAAATGCAATGATAACGAATAAGAGATAAATATTTCTAACCTTTTTCATTTTTCCACTAGAATTTCGCTTACGACATTTCTCAATCCCACTTTTTATTCTTCTTGGAGCCCCTTTTGTCTTTGACACTTGAGGATCAAGCAGTGATTTTTCACACAGAATGTTGTTACCAACATTTTCTTGACAAATATCATTACCTCCTTGATTGAAAGTATTCTTGTTATATTTCAAATGTTGATTAATGGTTGCACATTGTTTCAAGGTCTCTTCAAGTGCATGGCATGCAAAATTGTAACTCTCATTAGTTAATGATCCTTCCTCCAGCAATTTATTGACCTTCTGAACTAAGTGATCATATATATCTCTCCTTCTTGGAAAGAGCCTCTTCATTCACTTTCCTTTTACTATTCTTAATTGATATCCTTGGTCCATTTTAGGTGATGGAACAACAATAACACCTACAGCTTGGAGTACCATTAATGAATGCCTACAAAGATATCCATTATATTCGAATAAGCAACATAAGCAAGAAATTTTCTCTTTTGATGCATCTCACTCTACAACAAACTCTTCATGTTTCTGAAAGTCTAAGACTTTAAAGGTGGTAATGTGACCATCTTCATTCTTTTCCATTAGATGACATCCAGATAATCCCAAAACCGCAACTTGGAATTTCTTGAAGACTTCATGTGTATAAACCAATGACATTTGCTTCTCAAAAGGTTATGGAGTCTTGAGATTAGGTTTCTTGTGCCATGTATTAAAATTAGCTTGCATTTCTGCTTCATCTCTATCTTGTAAAGCAACTTTTTATTTCTCAACAAATTCCTTTACGGTGTGTTTGGATAAATGATTCTAAGAGAGGAATGTAATTTTTGAGGATATTTAAAATGTCATCTATTAAAATATTTTGTTTGGATACTTAACCCCAGAAAAATTTAAATTCCCAGCATTTCTACCGAGTAATTTTTTTCAACTAAAATCAAGAATTTCAAATTCCACCTACTGAGGTGGGATTTCAAATTCCCGGCACTTCCATAGCCTTGCCTTCTTCACCTATAGTCATCGACTCATTGTGCACTTCTAGTTCTTCTCCCGTTGTTGCACTTTTTCTTAGCTCCAAAGACAACATTTCTCCATCACTATTCTTCTCCTGATCTCCATAGCTATTCATTCTTCAACTCCATAGCTATTCATTCTTACCTCCATAGCCCGAGCTTGACGATTTGATATTTGAGAGCTGCTCTAGGTATCATATCTACTCTTTCTTTCTACATCTTTGGTTATTTTACTTCATGTTCTTCAATTTTTGATTGTCTCTGCAAAGTTTGTTTACATTGTGATATTGATTTTGAAAGATGAGTTTATGTGATTTTTCTTGTTTTCTGCCTTTTTGTGCCATGGGTTGTGTTGCTTTTGTCTTTGCTTGCTCCTCTCTCATGGCTTGAGTTTTTTTTCCCTTTGGTTTTGGGTTTATGATAGAAGATATGAATGTATGATAGGAAACCGAATAATGATGTTATTTTATCATCTACTTTCACTCTGACACGAGGAGTGTAATAATTTTGATGCCAATATATGTCTAGTAGTATTGCACCTCACTTATTCGACAAAATGCATAGGTTAAGTTCTCTGGTTGATTATAATGTTGACATATATTTATTAGTTCATGGTTGCTTAACTACTGTTTTGGTTATTATTGTTTCACTCTGCATGTGCTGGTAAATTTTTGTTTGCAAAGAGGATTAAGATTATCGCCTCTCTAAGCTGTACTTTGGTAGCTTCTATGTAGCAAAAACTTGTTATGTTATGCAGGAGAAAAGAAGCAACAAATAAATAATTAAGCTTGAGCACAAGACATGAAGGGGAGTCCATAAACCATAATCATGCCAAACCACATTATTTGGTACTGCATTTTCTAAAATCTCTGGTGATTCTCTTTGGTTAATTTGATTCTCATATTTTGTTTCATAGCTGACATGACAGGGAAGGGGAGGAGAAACTAGAATGTTTAGAAAATTGTTAGAAGTAATGTTTTAAACTTTGTGCTAGATTCATTTCTTTTTATGTGTAGTGAACAATAGATAAAACACAATAGCATGTGAAGATTGTTTAGACTGGGTTTAAGCATAGTTGTTTTGACAATATAATTATTATAGGGTGATCATTGTGATTATTTGTTTATTTTATTTTTGTTTAAGTGAGGTTTGAACTACCACCACTGCATATAGCATGAATAAAGTAAACAAAACATTTTAGAATTAAATGAAAATAACAACCGGGTAGTGGAATGGTAATTCCTCTGCAAATAAGAGAATCTCATAAATGGGGTTTTTCTACTGTCATATTGACAGATTTATTGGGCGTCAATGCTTGTTGATGCAAGCCAACTTGATATAGACATCAACAACAAGTCTCATTGGAATTATGTACTTGTAGTAAAATATAAATGGATCATCGATGTAGGAGTTGTCTTGGAGTACCTTTGGATCAACAAGAAGTTGAAGATGAATGCATAAGATTAGATCTAGGCTGTGCAAACATTGATATATTGGTGGTTACTTATAGCTCATGGTCATCAAACATCTTATTAGTATCATATAATTTGACATTTACCTATGAAGCATCTTTTGTTAATGTGAGTGCTATTTCAGTGTTGTGTTTTTACTTTATTTGAGTGTTCATATTTCCCAACTTATCATTTTTGTTATCTCACTCTTCTCTGTTTTTGGTTTGTAAATTTTAGTGACCTTACGAACTTCCATTAATCTTGGGATGTCTTTTTCCTTTACCTCTACCATCTTGCATCATGTTAAAGTTTTTGACTTAGAAGTTGCTTTGACCAAGACTTGTAAATGCATGTGTTAAGACGTCTCATGAAATCGTCATGTTTTCTTAATACATGACCAACCTTCTCAGGTACCTTTCTTAAAATATGCCAAAGACAAAAGCGATGTCGAGTATTGGGAAATACCTCTTTGTTCGATAAAATGCCCCTGTGACAAACAGAAAACCAGAATACACAGACTAAGGCAATTGCAGTATACACAGTATTGAAAAACAATTCAAGAAGGCAAAGATTAATGAAATAGGAAAGAACACACCCAAGATTTGATAACGGAGTTCGGCCAAATCAATGCCTACGTCTCCGGGACTAAGCACAAGCTTAATCCAGTCTTATTTAGAGCCAATCCAAGTACAAATGGAAGAAGATCTTCCTTTCACTCCTCCTCTTCCTCACTGATCCCTTAGCCCCAATTACACCCAAGTTTCCCTAGTAAAACTAGCCTATTCTCTCCTTGACACTTTGTAATTTTTCAGCTAAGACTTGATCATCTATCCTGAGGCAGAGGGAATGCTTTATATATATAGCAATACAAAGGGAAGGGGTTAACCAACTATCAGAATATTATGCAGTAACAGAAATAACAGAATCTGTTACTGCATAATAACTAACTTAGATATGCCATATAATCAACAATCTCCACCTTGGCATATCTCTACATTGACTCTTAACATGACTAGAATTAAGAAGTGCTATCCTTGCCCAAACTTGATCAGCAGTCTCCGATCTTCAACAAGTTCAAGCAATGCCTAAACTTGTTCAAAGAAACAACCTTTGTGATGAAATCTGCAGGATTTTCAGCCGTGTGAACCTTGTTGATTTGGACTGCTCCCTTAGAGATAACATCTCTAATCCAGTACATCCTTATGTCAATGTGCTTTGTCCTTTCATGGAAGGTGTGATTCTTACAGAGGTGAATAGCACTCTGATTATCACACAGCACATGGATGTTGTCTTGAGCAATTCCTAACTCATTCACCAAGCCTTTCAGCCACAGGGCTTCTTTAACAGCTTCTGTAACTCCTATATATTCAGCTTCTGTTGTTGATAAAGCAACAATGTGTTGGAGTGTTGCTTTCCAACTTATGGTGTTTCCAAACAAAGTGAAAACATATCCAGTTAGTGATCTCCTTTTGTCTCTATCACCTGCAAAATCCGAGTCCACATAGCCTGTTGCTCCACCTTGCTTCTGTCTATCTGTTCCATACATTAAACCAGTGTTGCTGGAACCTTTTAAGTATCTAAGAATGTGTTTAACTGCTGACCAGTGTGTTTTCCCAGGATTTTCCATGTATCTGCTCACCAAACTGACTGCATATGATAAATCCGGGCGAGTGCACACCATGGCATACATCAAGCTGCCAACTGCACTTGCATAGGGCACATTCTTTAGTTCTCTGATTTCCTGTTCTGTTTTAGGACAGTCTTCTGCAGAAAGCTTGAAATGAGCTGCAATTGGAATGTTGACAGGTGTGCAATCTGTCATGTTGAACCTGTTCAATACTTTCTCCAAGTAACCTTTCTGGGAAATGGTGAGGATTCCAGTTTCCTTGTTTCTTGTAATTTCCATTCCAAGCATCTTTGTGGCACTCCCCAAATCTTTCATTTCAAATTCTGCTTTTAGTAATCCTTTGAGCTTTTCAATTTCTGTCATGCTTTTACATGCTATCAACATATCATCAACATATAATAGAAGATAGATATATTCACATGGCTTCAGATGTTTATAATAAACACAGCTATCAAAGTTACTTCTATAAAATTGAAGTTTTAACACAAAACTGTCAAACCTTTTATACCATTGGCGTGGGGATTGTTTTAATCCATACAGAGACTTGTGAAGTAAGCATACCATATGTTCTTTCCCCTTTGCTACAAAACCTTCTGGCTGTTTCATGAATATCTTCTCCTCGAGTTCACCATGCAAAAATGTTGTTTTGACATCCATTTGTTCAAGATGGAGATCAAATTGTGCTACTATAGCTAGCAACACCCTTATGGAGCAGTGTTTTACCACAGGGGAGAAGATTTCATTGAAATCTATGCCTTCTCTTTGAGAGAAGCCCTTTGCAACCAATCTAGCTTTGAATCTAGGATGTTCAATTCCAGGGATTCCTTCTTTCTTTTTGAAAATCCATTTGCAGCCAACCAACTTTGCTCCTGCTGGTTTTTCCACCAGGCTCCAGGTTTGGTTTTTTGAAAGTGATTCCATCTCCTCTGTCATAGATTGGAACCACTTATCATGATGCTTGCCATTCATAGCTTCTTTGTATGATCCAGGCTTTTCATCATCATCCACAAAACATGCTGCATTAAGTGCATAAGCAATCATATCAAGATAGCCAAACCTGTCGGGAGGTTTGATTGTCCTCCTTTCTCTGTCCCGACTAGTACATAGTCATTCGGTCGATGATTTCGAATTACTATCATGCTGTTCATTTGTGTCTTGCACTGAAGTTTCAACAGTCTGTTGGCCTTGGTCCATTTCTGCATCATCATCAAACTCCACCTTGAGCTTGGATTCCTCTTGATGTTCAGTTGTATCCTTGCATTTGAATTCAAACTTTGATCTGTTCATGTCAGTTTCATGGAAAATGACATCTTTGCTGATTATGCATTTTCTCTTGTCATGGCACCAGATCATGTAGCCTTTAACTCCATCAGGGTATCCCATGAACAAACCTTTCTTGGCTCTTGGATCAAGTTTGCCTTCATTTACATGATAGAAGGCAGGACACCCAAAAATTCTGAGATTCTTGTAATCTGCTGGACTGCCATTCCATAATTCTTGTGGAGTCTTGAACTCAATTGCTTGTAGAGGAACTTGTTGAGGAGATAGCAGTCGTGTGGACTCGCTTCTCCCGAACTGCTTGGACAGCCCTGTATTAGACAAAGATACACCTAACCCTTTCCAACAAAGTCCTATTTAGCCTCTCTCGCTAAGCCATTTTGTTTGAGGGTATGCCTTCTGATGTTGTTTCTATAAATTCCATGGTCTTTGCAGAAAGCATTGAATTTTTCTCCACAATACTCCAGGCCATTATCTGTTCTTAAAGCCTTTATTTTCCTTTCACATTGTTTCTCAACTCTAGTTTTCCAATGTACAAAGGTTTTAAAAGCTTCATCTTTGCTTTTTAATAGGTATATCCATACTTTTCTGCTATAGTCATCAATGAAAGTGATGAAATACCTATTGCCTCCATGAGATGGAGTTCTTGATGGCCCCCATAGATCAGAATGTATGTAGTCCAGCTTGTCCTTGGTTTTGTGTGTTGCAATGTTGAACTTTACTCTTGTTTGCTTGCCAAGCACACAATGCTCACTTGCCAAGCACACAATGCTCACAGAATTCAAGGCCATCTATCTTGTCACCACACAACAGCCCTTACTTCTGTAGTTCTTGGAGACCTCTCTCACTGATATGAGCAAGTCTTTGATGCCACAAACTTCCCTTGTTTGTATTGTTTTCAGCAGCCACAGAGGAAGTGCCAATTATAGTTTCTCCTTTGAGAATATACAAGCCATTCTTCCTGTGTCCCTTCATTATCACCCGAGAGCCCTTTGTTACCTTCAGTAGAGAATCTTCTGCCTTGAAGCCAAAACCTGCTTCCTCCAGGGTCCCAAGTGAGATCAAGTTTCGTTTCAGATCAGGTACATGCCTCACATTTGTCAATAGCTTCTCGGTTCCATCATTGAGTTTGAGCTTGATGGATCCAATGCCAATAACCTTGCAAGTGGCATTGTTTCCCATTATCACTTGACCTCCCTCAATCTGTTTGTAATCAATGAACCACTGCTGGTTGGGACACATGTGAAAAGAACAACCAGAATCCATCACCCATTCTGATTGTGTTTGGCAGGTTGCAGCAACTAGCACATCTGCACTTTCATACCCGTCTGAAGCCACTGATGCATCTCCTCTATCTTCCTTTGAATGCTTCTTCTTGGATCCTCTTTCTGGACAATTCTTCTTGAAGTGACCCTCTTTATGACAAATGAAGCACTTCCATTTTCCTTTGGATTTGGATCTTGCCCGATTCTTTCCTTTCCCTTCTTTCTTGTCAGGTCTGCCTCTTGCTGTTAGATTTTCCCCGGTGTCACTCTCCTTGTAATCAGCTTTCTTGGACAAGTCTTTTGAGATTAGAGCTGCCTGCACCTCCTCAAGGGACAAGGTTTCTCTCCCATAGACTAGAGTGTCAGCAAGATGTTCATATGAACTATTCAGAGATCGTATCAAGAGTAGGGCTTGGTCTTCATCATCTATTTTTACATCGATGTTCTCTAGGTCAAGAATCAACCTATTGAACTCATCCATATGATCTTCAATGGATGTGCCGAACTGCATCTTGATGTTGTAGAGCCTCTGTTTCAGATACAATCTATTTGCCAATGACTTGGTCATGTAAAGATTTTCGAGCTTCAACCACAGAGCAGCAGCGGATTTTTCTTTGGATACCTCTCAAAGGACTTTATCCCCCAAACACAGTATGATGGCACTGTGTGCCTTGGTCAGAAGATCCTTCTTTTCTTTCTCAGACATCGTGTTTGGCAGCTTTCTTTCCCTTTCCAGAGCCTCTTCCAGTCCCTGATGTACAAGCATGGCTCGCATTTTTAACCTCCATAGAGCGA
The DNA here is from genome assembly GCA_030762895.1 of Sophora flavescens. NCBI lineage: Eukaryota > Viridiplantae > Streptophyta > Magnoliopsida > Fabales > Fabaceae > Sophora > Sophora flavescens. The sequence goes on along the minus strand of CM061065.1, from coordinate 173,484,415 downwards.
AATCATTCTTCCCATTGAATTTGTCAATGTCGAATTTCAGCATCTTGCCCAGAACCTTGCAGAGAAGCTCTTGATACCAGTTGTTCGATAAAATGCCCCTGTGACAAACAGAAAACCAGAATACACAGACTAAGGCAATTGCAGTATACACAGTATTGAAAAACAATTCAAGAAGGCAAAGATTAATGAAATAGGAAAGAACACACCCAAGATTTGATAACGGAGTTCGGCCAAATCAATGCCTACGTCTCCGGGACTAAGCACAAGCTTAATCCAGTCTTATTTAGAGCCAATCCAAGTACAAATGGAAGAAGATCTTCCTTTCACTCCTCCTCTTCCTCACTGATCCCTTAGCCCCAATTACACCCAAGTTTCCCTAGTAAAACTAGCCTATTCTCTCCTTGACACTTTGTAATTTTTCAGCTAAGACTTGATCATCTATCTTGAGGCAGAGGGAATGCTTTATATATATAGCAATACAAAGGGAAGGGGTTACCAACTATCAGAATATTATGCAGTAACAGAAATAACAGAATCTGTTACTGCATAATAACTAACTTAGATATGCCATATAATCAACACTCTTTGATAGCTACTTTCATTGCTTTGTCTTGGTCCGTTATTATTGCATATGGTGGCTTGCCACCTGTAGCTCTAAGCCATGTCTTCATTAACCAAGTGAAAGTTTGTGATGACTCATTTGCTAGTAATGCACAACCAAGTAATCTTGACTGAAAATGATTGTTCACGCCAATGAAAGGAGCAAATGGCATTTTGTACTTATTTGTGATGTAAGTTGTATCAAATGAAACTACATCTCCAAAATCAGCATAGTCATCTCTACCTTTTGCATCCACCCAGAAGATATTTCTTACATGACCTTCATCATCCAAATCAATGGCATAAGAAAATCTTGGATTTTCTTCTTGCATAAGCATAAAACACTGCAACATTGCATTTGCATCTCCCGACTCTAAATCCAAACGACGATCTTTAGCCAAGTGATTTCTAATATCTTTCTCCAAGCCGCCAATGTTTTCATATCCTCCATGTTGTTTTGCCATTGAAGCATAAATCTTGCTTGTTCTAACTCCAACAGCATGCAAAGTTTCAATACACTGTTTTTTAGCTGGATTGATACTCCTGTGGCAAGGAAAATAATGCACATATCCAGGAAAAAGCTCATGATTGTGATCTTTGATGAAGCTTTCGACAAACCATTTTCCATCTTACCTTCTTTTAATTCGGAAGCTAGCCATACATTCCACCTTGAAACAAGGACGTGGATTAAGTGCAGTTGATTCTTTTATCTTTCCATATCTTGTGCAAGCATATTTCACATCAATAAATTGTCGAGAAATCTTTGAACACGACTAGTTTGAATTGACACCCCAAATCCCACACGTTTAGCATAAGATTTGTAGAATAAATAAGCACTTTCTTGTGACTCAAATTCCATTCCATTGTAAGGTTCCTCACTACCATCAGCTTGAAAATCATCACCACATAAACCATTATTCTCTGCATTCCCATTAAGAATATCTTCTCTAACTTCGTCAGAATTTTGAATAAGTGAATCTCTTTCATCAGTGTCATTCCCATCATTCTTTACATGGGTTTTTCAATTAAAATTACGGAGACCATTAAATTGGTACCTTGCACTAATGATAAGGGAATGAAATACGTATCAAATAAATTTAGCAATCGTTGTTAACACAGTTTACATCTAAAAAAACAAAAGAATGATGCAAATAGAGAAAGGAACCTGAGAGCATGGAGCGTGAAGAGATGCAGGAAACGTTACAGGATTGGATTGCATTATGATTAATCCGAGATGGGACTGGGAGCAGATGACACCAACGACACACTGATGAAGGCTGAGCATGCAGAAGTTGGCGGTTCAACAATACGAAGAAACAGAGCTTCAGAAGTGGCGGTTCTTTTTTATTTTGAGAACATATGTTTCTGTTTTAAAAAAAATTAAATTTCAATAACCTGATGGGTAAACAAGTTAAGAGGTGGTGAGGTGGACCAATAGTAAAGAGTGTGTTTAAAAGGCTGTGATAGAGGATGTGAAGCTATCATTTTGGAGGATTATCTTGTTGAGCCTACATGATCCTTGTATTTCTTGGTCTTGTATTTTGGAGGATTATCTTCGTTAACCAACTTTGGGTGCTATGAATACTGGCCACGACATTCTTGTCTCGTCTTTGTTCACCCTTGTTCTGTGGAAGACTGTCTTATATTTCTCATTATTGTCCAGTATCTATATATATATCATAAAACAATTATAATTTATTAGATTTTCACCAAATTAAGCAAGGAGTAAGTCTTGACGTGCTTATCAATACCTTTTTATGTACGTTCAATTTTATTAATCTAATAATTGAATTAAAAGTTCTTATTGAGTTTATCAAATCTACAAATTTCATAAAATTTAAGAATTTTTTTAATACTTCGTTGTGTGACTTTATTTTAAACTATAATATTTTATTTTAAAATATTTAAGTATAAATCAATTTATAAATTACATACCTTAAAATATCTAACTTTTCTAAATTTAATATACATGATCATTAAGATAATCATGTAATTCAACAGTTATTATATTTTTTTTTTTTTGAATTGATGTAATTCAACAGTTAGATTTGTTAAATTCGATGTCTTACACGTAGAAAAAATGGATCCCTTCCCTACACACACATATAGGGAGAGAGTGAAAGACTATTATACCTCCATTTGGTCACCAATGAGAATGACAAGAGCATTGGGCACATACTTAACGTGGTACCAGTTACCATCTCTAGAAGCTTGAAGGCCCTGCACCTCGTTGGGTACCAGAATGGTTATGTATGACATGCCTGTATGTGGTGGCACACCCAGAACGAGATTAGGCCATGGACAAGGTGGGTAGTAATTGATCTTTAAAAGGTAAATCATATCATCTCCACCTGCAGCCTCCTTTAGCTCATGCTCTTCAAGCCCTAGCCCCATTGACATACTATTGAATACTCCATGTAGGTACATACAGTATTCCTCATTGGCCTCCCTTCCAAAAAATCATGTGTTGCTTTTCAAATTCAACATGTGTTAGACCATTGACATGTATTTGATATACATTCAGGCGGGGTTGGGTTGCTGATCAAGTGATTTGAGTTAAGGGTAAAATGAGTTGGAGGAGTAGGAGGTCAAGGTTCAAACCTTAGCAAAGGAGAAAAATCAACATAACAACTAACTACTAACATTTGTTTATCAAAAAAAATTATTTATGCATTCGAGCAAAAACGTCCCAAAATCTGTAGTATTATTTTTATAAGTGATTTATAATAGAACTCTTCACAGAAAACAGAAAACAGAATGATAATAAGATAATAATTCTATAATTATTTCTAAAAATAGGAATATGTAAAATGAAAACAAAACAAATAGGCTCTATTCATGCTTCTAAAATTTGTTATATTAAGCTAAAATGGTTTCAAAATAAACAAGAGCAACAGTTATTATTGATAGAAGCAAATACACAGACCATTGAACATAATATATCTTGGGTTATTATTGTAGGAAAATAAACTTAAAAGTAATTAAAGAAGAGTGTAAATACATAAAGTACATATACAGCATTTATTTATATGGAAAGTGCTAACACCAAACCTAACACCCTTTGCATATTCCCTTTTTAAAGCCATCTGCTCTACATGAAAATTTTATACCATCATAATAAGGATGGTATTCAGGATAAATTATTAAATATCTATTAAATATTACTTCTAAAAATAAATAACTAGAAAAACTAACATTCAATAAAATATTTAACATTGCAAATTAAAAATGAGAATAATAAAATTCTCCTGTCGTCACTGTCAGCATGAGTGTTTAATGTTTATAAATTATGAACCTCAGGGCATTAATCTGATGTAGAAAGCGTTAGACCCGAAATCTTCATTCGCAAAATCATTCATCCACATTCGCTTTTTTTGGAATACATCTACATACACTTTTTAAATAACTATTCTTAAAAAAAAAGTTGTGATTTTTTAATATCAAAGTATAAACATCATATGTGATATTATATGTGTTTATTTTTATCTTTAACTTATTTTTTATCATCTTTATATATACCCATCTCAAAAATATATAAAAAAATAGAAGGGAATATCATATGATATCACGTCGCCATTTTTATTTTCAAAAAGCATAGTTGTTCTTAAAATTTATTTCTGACCCTGTAAAAGGGTTTGTAAAACCCTACCCCCTAAGGCTAGGTGACACATTTGTAAATTAAACTAATTACTTAATTAGATATAATTGATAGATTCATTTATTATTTAGAAATATTTATGTAATTAACCATTTGTTTAAATTAAGAAAATTATTTTTGCATATTATACTTTTACACCCTTTTTAATTATTTTAAATAAAAATAAAGAACGAAAAATATTGTGCATTGTTTTAATATTTAAAATAATAAAAAATAGGGCAGAATAATACACAATTAACATTACCTGAATTTATTTAACCCCTATGTATTATTTATTTTTAAAAGTTTTTATGTTTATACTTACCTGTTATTTTAAAAAATAATGAAGTACTAATTATTTTATAATTTTTAATAACTGAGAAAAGAATTTGTGAAATTAAAATATTTTGTATATTTAACTATAAATAATTTAATCAAATAAACTTACTTTTGTTTATCGTCAATGTTATTTACTAGTGTAATAACCCATGCATGGGTGCCTATAAGATTTTTTTTTTCCAAAAGCGTCATAATGCAGATTTATTGAAATATAAATCATATTATATTAATGAGAACCTTTAACTCTTTTATGTATCATATAATTTCAAAATCAATTCTCAATGATGATTATAATTTACTTATCTACCGTTTAGCACAAGGATCAAGAGGTTCAGATTAATAATAAAATAATATAAAAATCCGAACCAATCAAAATTGGTTCGGTTCGGGATTGGTTCGGTTGGGTTGGGTTTGGTATGGACCCAAAAATATTACAATATACATAAAATTAAAATATATATTAAAATATACAATTATTAAATATAATAAATATTAAGAATTAATATATATATATATATTTATATATATATATATATATTAAAATATAGTAATTAGTTCGGTTCCAAAATTCCTGAACCTGTTAAATGAACCGATGACCATTGGGTTTGGTACCATTGGTTTTGCTGCCAATTGATAGTGTGATATAGATATTGAATATTAATATATATATATATATATATATATATATATATATATACAAATCAATTTAATTGGATCGGTTCATCGAATTATTCGTTCGGGTTTACGCCGCTAAAATATTAAATATAATAAAATTAAAATATATATTAAAATATTATACATATTACAATATATATAAAATTAAAATATATATTAAAATATAAAATTATTAAATATAATAAATATTAAGTATTAATATATATATATATATATAAATAAATCCTAAAATATAGTAATTAGTTCGATTCCAAAATTCCTGAACTTGATAACTGAATCGATTACCATTGGGTTTGGTAGCTTACCTGACTAAAAACATTTAAAAAGCAAAAATTTGTAAAATTTAAAAAATTAACAATAAAATAATATAATAAATCCGAATTAATCAAAATTGGTTCTGTTCGGTTGGCAACTCCTTCTACTGTTACATGAACAAGTGTTTAACAACGGGATCGATTATGATCTCAAAAAATAAAAATAAAATGGGATTGATTATTAAAAGAATTGAATAAATATATTCTAAAATAATAATCAATCATATATTATGTTTTTAATACATAATGTTCAATCCTTGTACATAAAAATAATATTTAAATAAAGTGTAATTTCTATCAAGGTAATTAAGTTATCAATATATTTGTATGTAACATGTTCGATCCCTATTTAATGTATTAATACTACATATTATATTAAACATTATTCATTTACTATTTAAAACTCAAATTGATTACATGAATTTGTTTGTTACTGAAAATATATATTTAAAACTTTACTCTAAAAAATGTGTTGCAATTTTTTTTTTTTGGACTCCAATTTGAATTTTCTCTTGAAAATGATAGAAATATCACTTCACAATCATTTTTTTAAGTATTCTACAACCTCTACTATAATTTATTTTGTATTTTATCATTAATTCTATGTTAGCGACAAAAATTAATCTCATAATAAATCAACTATTTATAACGCCCAATAACAATTATTAACTTACTATGTGTTGTAACACCTATATATATATATATGTATGTGTGTGTGTCCTAGTAATCTGTTTCACCGTTTTGGTTATATCTTGAGTTTTAGATGTCCAATTGAGGGGATGATGCGTTGGAAAGCTTAGATGATTATCTACAAGTCTTGTTTTATGTGTTTTGGCCAATTCGATCGTTTAGTTGGCCTCGCGCCGCAATATATACTAATATATTAGTTAGTTTACCATCAAAAAATATTTGTATATTTGTATATAATTCATCTCGTTCAATAATATACTAATATATTAGTTAGTTTACCATCAAAAAATAATTTTTTGTATGTTATGATGTTTTAGATGACATTGACAGGTTAATAATTTTATTTTTTTTGTATTTTTTTAAATAATTTTATTAATTTTTGGCGGGCCAACCCACCAACCCAATGTTAAACGGGGTGGGTTGAGCTATGCAACCCATTTACCACAGCGGGTCAACCCGCCCCACCTCGCCCCGTCCCGTTTTCGACGGGTCAATGGCGGGACGGGGCAAAATGGGACGGGTTGACCCGTTTTGCCATCTCTATGACCAAAGCACAACCACCCCCCGATAATAAAATCCAAACACAAAAAGAAGAAAGACAAATCACCACTGCCCACCAAAAGCAGAAACTAATATAAAGATAAAACCAAGAATAACGTACAAGCAATCAACCATGATACTTTGTAAGCAAATCCAAATCAACAGTAAATTTCACTTATATTCACAACAAATTAACTGTTAAACTTGGGTAAACAACAACATTTGAAACTCATTTAATACTGTTACTAACTTTATTAATAGAGATGACTAACTTGGGTCAATAGAGATAAGCTAAGGGATCAAAATGAACATTTTAAAAGTTAAGGGATCAAACTGAATCTAAAAAATAAGATAAGGGATCAAAATGGTATTTTAGCCATTTTTTAAACTTGCTATCAAACTCACCTTGCATAAGTCACATGCGAAAAGGGTACCTTTTTTTATCGCTTGCATTTTAAATAAAATGTCTTTTTTATTTATGAGGTAAAAAAAAATCTTAAAAACTTTGAAGTAATTAAATGCAAGGATAGATAAATAAAAATTAACTCATCCATGTTAAAATATTGAGATGACTTGAATTTTGTTAATGGGCCTCCCCCAAATTATAACCTGACCTAATATTCTTGGAGCTCATAATTTAAGGAGAAAAAGTGTGTGGTCTATCGGTGAAACGGAGGGCGAGGGCAGATAGGTCCGAGCCCAGAATATTAAGGATCCAATTGAAAGAGTGAATCAATTTTTTTTTATAAAAAGGGGAATTCACGTAACAATCTATGATGTTGATATTTGAATTTTCGTCCTCAAGTGTCTATAAATTGTAAGGGTTTATCGTATAGTGCTATCCTGGATCCTGTAAAAGAGTGAATAATTTTTGAAATAAAATCTTTTTTCAAAACTATTTTGAAAATCAAAACCAAAAAGATTACATCAATCAACCAATCAAGCATTTTTTAACACTACGTGGCTTTGGATTTCTCATCGCATTGGAGAACACGTAGGATAGGAGCAGAATTAAGTATTCAGTCAACCCAAAATTTTATTTCCTTTTTGTATGTGTTTATTTTCTTCCTTTTCTAGTTTTAAAAATGGAGTAAAAATAACATTTCCAAAGGTTATTAAAACTCTATTTGCATAATCAACTTTGGGTATCGTTCTTAAAACGAGCAAATTAGAATGCTAGAACATTTCATACTCGTAACCGACTTCCGAGCTCGATCTCATTTTTAAGACTTGTTTTCCTTAAATAAATGGATTTTCTAAGGTTTTACCAAATTACAATTTTTTGTGGTCACTCCTCAAGTTTTATCTTCTTTTTTGTGCTGTCATTTGGGATGATCGCGCGAGTTGGTGTGTGGTTACGGCAAAATTTTCATTATTGATGGTTGTTCATTTCATTGTATACGAAATACTTGTACCTCCTGAGATATATTTTTTCAGTAAAATACTTTTCAGTCAAACTTTACCTTGTCGATAATTTTATTATTATCATTTTTAGTGAAATAAAAAATTAAACATGACCTAAATGTTTCTTCATTAAATAAAAAATTAATTATAGATATGAAATTTAAAATAACTTCTGCAATGACAAGGTGTATATTTACCTAGTAAAATTGTACAATTATGAAATAGGACAAGTAGCTGGCTATCATCTTAATTTACCTTTACTTGTCAAAAAAAAAAAACACTTAATTTACCTTTAAAAATCATACAAAATATCCCATAGTATAAATAGATCTTATTTTTGTTCTCACATTCATTTGGTGAATTATCCAACCACAACGAAAGGAACATGCACGGTGTGACCTGCAATGTCTATTATTTAGCAATTAGCAATAATACGTACTGCTTCATTTACTGAGGGATCTTGTTGAGCTTACAGTAAGCATAATCCTTATATTTCTTAGTCTTTTATTTTGGAGGATTGTCTTGGTTTATCAGCTTTGGGTGAGGGCCAACTTCGTGCTCTGCTTGGGGCTCTATAAATACTGGCCACGACATTCTTGTCTCCTCTTTGTTCACCGTTGTTCTGTGGAAGACTGCCTTATATTTCCCATTGCTCAGTATCTATATCATCACATATTATGAAACATTATCACTCATTAGTTTTTCACCAAATTAAGCTAGGAAGTCTTGGCATGTTTATTAATAACATCTTATGTACATTGAATTTCATTAATAGAATTGAAAATTCTTATTAAGTATATCAAATCTACAAAAATTATTAAAAATCATTAAGATAATCATGTAGTTCAACAATTATATTTGTTAAATTTGATGTCCATATACAGTTTTTTATAAGCAAAACGATATATTAAGAACAGTACAAGGTGTACTCAAAACCCATATAACCAATCTTATAAAAAAAAACTCATATAACCAATGTGGTGTTGGTCCAAGTGGTAAGGCGGCTTAGGCCCCTAAAGCATGTGGTCCTAAGTTCGATCCCGGGAAACATCCTTGGGAGGGGTCGCTCGTTTAAGCGCGTCACAATACCCTAGGAGATTAGTCTCCCACCTATCGGGTGGGAGGACACTCTAGGAAACCAAAAAAAAAAAAAACATATACAAGTAGGGTCCATACAAAGTTATTAAGCGAAGTGGGTGTCAAAAACTTCGTCATATAGAAAATGGATCACTTCCATATATATAAATTTATAGATATATAGAGAGAGGTCGTTGTACCTCCATTTGGTCACCAATGTGAATGACAAGGGCGTTGGGCACATACTTGTTGCCATCTCTAGAGGCTTGAAGGCCCTGCACCTCATTGGGCACCAGAATGGTTATGTATGACATGTCTGTATGTGGTGGCACACCCAGAACGAGATCAGGGCATGGACAAGGTGGGTAGTAATTGATCTTTAAAAGGTGAATCATGTCATCCCCACCCGCAGCCTCCTTTAGCTCATGTTCTTCAAGTCCTAGCCCCATTGACATACTTTTGAACAGTTTGTCTACCACCCCATGTAGGTATTAACGGTATTCCTCATTGGCCTCCCTGCCAGAAAATCATGTGTTATTATTCAAATTCAACGTGTTAGAGATACATACACATCACCATTGGCATGTATTCGACATGCATTCGAGCAAATTTTTTTAGTATTCCAAGGTATTCTCCACGTGCAACTGCAAAAACTAATCGCTCGAGGTACTGGATGATATTGAAGGGACTGACCTCTCCCAATCAAATTTTTTCAATGCGCAAGAGCCAGGAATAGAACACCTGATCATTTCCTTAAGGAGCCTGAGCCCATTACCACTTCAGACCGACCACATGTTGGTACGTACATACATTCGAGCAAATGCATCCCAAAACCTATAGTACTACCTCTTGTCCATATTATAATAGACAAAACCTTAAATCACACACATCAAAGTAAAGTCTTGAAATGAGTTAATTGTGATTAATACTCGTATAGATTTCGAAAAATACCCCTTCAATATTGATGAACCAACTCACTTGCATAAAAATTGATATATTTCATAAAATAAATCATAATATAAATAAGGGTAATATTGAAAATTATTATTTAATATATGTGAAAATTGATACATGTTTATAATATTTTGGACCCAAAAAATGGATTCATTTGTTTCTTATAATATGGACCGAAGCCTGGAAGTAGTATTATTTTCTATAATTGATTTATAATGGACCTCCTCAAAAAAAAATTTCTGGTTAATATCTCCATCAGCCGCATGAACACATTTGATGGCCTTAAGGAAAATTAAAGAGTATATCTTTTTTAGTTCTTAAACATGGGCTCTTAAATATTTACACGATGTTTTTTTATAAGCAAAATATTTACACTATGTTATATAGTAACTTTTGATTTATATTTTCTTGATTACCCATAAGTGATTTCCTTTGAAATTTAGTTCATTTATGTATTTCAACTTATTATTATATCATTACTTAATCCATATATAATCCTTATTATTCTAACTTCTTTTTCAATATCTTCCCCAAAACACAAAAACCTTCTTTTAAAACTAAATACTTTTTCCCTCATGAAAATATTTATTATTTGAGAATATCATTTTTCAAAAGAAGAAAAAAATTAGATTTGTATTCAAATAACGACCATCATTATTTTTTTAAAAAAATTTACATTTCAAATATTTTCTTCAATATGAAAATATAAAAATTTAAATATTGTTATCAATATTATAAGCTTGGGTCAATTTTTAAAATTATTGTATATTTATTTGTTAAAAATTAATATAATCTTATATGTAACTGGATTATAACCAAGTCCCCCTTTCCCAAAATTTTCCTTACCCTCCGGCGTTAGATTTTTTTTTTTTTTTTTTATCAAGCTTGGTTTCCTCTAACCAACTCATTCCCATGAAAAATTGATATGTATCTTGTAAATATAAATCTTATGATAAATAAGGTTGATATTAGAATTTAATATTTAATATATGTGAAAATTAATGTATACTTCTAATATCTTGGATCAAAAAATGGACTTATTTATCGATATTAGGTTGATTTTAGATTGTTGATGGTTGATTTAATTTTATTACTTTTATTGAATTGATTTTGTTCTATATTGGTGATATGAGAATATTTGGATTGATATTGTGTTATGTATGATCTGCCTGGTTTGTATTATTATGCTTAGTGGTTTTTAAGCAAAGATATATATGTTGTCTAAGAGATGATTGTTTTGGGTGTGAGGATAATGATGATTTAGAAGTGCCTAACCTAGATGATGTATGTTAAAGAGGGGTTATGGCATAGAATATGTGTCAAGTTCTAATGGAAGGTTAAGGCACTAGGATGTTGCTAAAACGGGTTGGTGAGATTCAAGTATAGGTGTTGTTGTCCACAACCGTGTATTGGTAATATAATACACAAGGACAAAAGTGTATTGGTAATATAATACACAAGGACGAAAGTGTATTGGTAAAATACACAAGGACATCTGTGTATTAGTAATATAATACACCGTGTATTGGTAATATAATACACGTAAAACCACTTCTGTGTATTGGTAATATAATACACCGTGTATTACCACACCGTGTATTGGTAATATAATACACGCAAAACACTTCTGTATATTGGTAATATAATACACCGTGTATTGGTAATATAATACACGTAAAAATCAAGAATTCTCGCGAGACCACTTCCACCTTAGGAAATAGGTGTGCAACTATGGTGTCTTTGAGTAGCATGAGATTGGGGGTAGAGGATGATATATTAACTTGAGGGTGATCTGTTAGTTATGTACGTTGTTTGTCTGTGACAATTACTGTATGATTTACTATGACTCTTTTCGCTTTATGATGATAGAACTGTTTCTTATCCCCCATGTTTCGGTATTCTTGTGGGTTACTTTACTTACATTAGAAGACCCGATGGAGGATTATGTTGCTGAGGAGCTGGGCGGGGCTCTGTATGGAACGGAGGTTGCTGAGGAGTTGGATGGAACTCCTTACGAACCAGACGCTGGAGGTTGAGCTGTGATCCATGGCGAGTAGAGTATAGATAGTATGACCAGTGTGTCTAAGAAGGAGTATTTTTATATGTTTCCGCTAAGTATGACTTTTATTTTAAGTTTATGCCTGTGATGGATCCTACTGAGAGGATTCCTTCAACAGTGTTTTGGTAATGTAATAAATAAACAGGTGTGTATTTATATATTACAACCTTGGTGTGTTTAATTTGCAGAAGTTATATGATTGTTTAAATAAAGTTTTATTTTTTACGTACTTTTCATGCTAAGCACGCGATTAAGGAATTAATTAATAAGGTTTTAAGCTAATAAAATACCGTGACACAACGGGGTGTCTCAATTGCACCTTTTTTTTTGGCATTAGAAATTGAAACAACCATGAGTATTAAAGAATAGGCTAGAAAGCAAGATTTTTAAAGAGTGTATTACATTGGTGAATATTTATATCTTATAAAGATAGAAATCATACAAGAAAACTCTTTTTTTTAGAGAACAATAAAACTTATTAATTTATGGATTATAAAAGGTATATATATATTAAACAAAGATGGAAATTTTGAATGAAACCGTAATAAGATTTAAATATAAATACTTATATGATATTGAATAAGTTTTTTTACACAAAAGCACATTGATTTATAACATATAAATAAATGGATTTAATAGATATGCACTGACAGTGTAAAAAAGTTTTATACAGTCATCCAATCATAATAATGAAGAAGACACCAAACCAAGTAAAGACAAGTTAGATAACTTATATATAATAATATACCTTGGTAGCCGAGTGGCCAAGGGGGCCTTGATGCTTAATGGTCAAGGTGTTGAGCTCTGGTGCCTATGGGCCAGAGTGTTAATAACTAAAGTGAAAAGGTGTTGTTCTGTACCTTGGTAGTCGAGTGGTCAAGGGGACCTCGATAGCCGAGTGGTCGAGGTGTTGAGCTCTGGTGCTTATTGGCTAGAGTGTTATTGTTCTGTACCTTGGTAGCCGAGTGGCCAAGGGGGCCTTGATGCATAATGTCGAGGTGTTGTTAAAATATATTGGACCTTGGTAGCTGAGTGGCCAAGGGGGTCTTGATGCTTAATGGTTAAGGTGTTGAGCTCTGGTGCTTTTAGGCCAGAGTGCAAGTGAAAAGATTATGTGATAAAAGATTAAAGACTAAAGATGAAAGATAACATTGATGTTGATGATGAACTTGGGTAATCGAGTGGCCCAAGCGGAGGTGGTGATTGTTGGTTGTGCACTGTGTTGCTCATTCATGGAGTAGTGGAGTAGCGTTGCATCGCATGGCATACCTTGTTTGAAATTATATATATATATATATATATATATATATATATATATATATATATATATATATATATATGATATTGATGTGATGAGATGGTTATGTTTGATATTCTATGTTTTTATGATGCATGTTCATCTTGCTAACTGCTTCCATGCCGTTAGGTTAATATATATGTTTCTTACTCCCCGTCTTTTGTTGTCTGCTTGCATGTATGGTTTTGGATATGCAGAGGACGATGAGCAGCTTGCTGAGGAGTGACTCTGAGGAGCCGCTACTCGTAGTAAGGATTCTTTAGTTTATGTTGTTTATCCGAGATGTTTCGGACTATGGTTATTCTAGCTCTGTAATATGATAGCGGGGTTGGGTTTCGTTTATGTTTTCAGTTATGTTTCTTTAAAATATGTTTTATTTTCCGCGTTTGAGAAGTTATGTTACAATGCGGCAACTTCTGCCCGGTTTTTATTGTTATCGATATAATATGCATGTGTTCTCTTTCTTTTAATTTTTTATCGCCCTTATGTGTTATGAATACATACGGGGTACAGGGTGTCACAGAGCCTATAAAAAAGCTTACTAATTGTTGAACAATTTCATCCACATTTAAATAAATCAAAATTATTTTTTAAAAAAATAATATTAAAGATAATTAATCTATACAATTTTTCATAAGCAATATATATCACTCATGCAGGTCACGGGTCACTACTATTTTATTCTTTCAGGCTTCAACTATAATTTTTCAACTATTTTATGCCTTAATTATAATTTATTTTGTATTTTATCAAATATTCTACATTAGCGATGACAAATAATCTCATAATTGATCAACTATTTATAACGTTCAATAAAAATCAGAAACTTACTAAGTGATGTACTTTATCATCGACATTTGAATAAATTAATTTTTTTTATATTTTATTGTCTATATTTAAAGATAAAATATATTAAAGTTGAGAGATTTTTATTCAATTTTTCATAAGTGATTATACCCGTGCATCACACGGGTCAAGAACACTAGTATAAATAAAATATTAGACCAAATCCAGTATTGCTATTACACCAGCCTATCCCCAACCACCATCCAACCAAGATGACATGACCAAATAGAGGTGGCAAAATGGGTTGGGCCCGACGGGTTAACCTGTTTAACATTTTTTGTGGGTTGGGTTGAGGTTCCCAACCCACCAACCCATTTTGACCCGCCCCCGCCTAACCCGCCAAAAAATCGGGTTAAGGATGGGGCTGGGCGGGTTAGCCCGCCAACCCAACTTTTTTAAAAAAAAATTATTTTTTTATGCTACATAATTTTAAGTTTGCCCACCTGTAAAGTTGTTAGTTACTCTACTCTGTTCACTCATTATTTATATATGTATTTATATATTTTAGTTTACAATTACCAACCCATCAGGATTATATATATTTGTATATAATTCATCTCGTTCAATAATATACTAATAATAGTTAGTTTACCATCAAAAAATAATTTTTTGTATGTTGTGATGTTTTAGATGACATTGACATGTTAATAATTTTATTTTTTGTATTTTTTTAATAATTCTATTATTTTTTGGTGGGCCAACCCGCCTACCCAACGTTAAACGGGGTGGGTTGAGCTATGCAATCCATTTATCATGGCGGGTCAACCCGCCCCGTCCCATTTTCGACGGGTCAATGGCGGGACGGGGCAAAAGGGATGGATTAACCCGTTTTGCCATCTCTATGACCAAAGCACAACCACCCCCAGATAATGAAATCCAAACACAAAAAGAAGAAAGACAAATCACCACTACCCACCAAAAGCAGAAACCAATCTAATGATAAAACCAATTAAACCAGCATCTATTAGAAAAATCTCAACCAAAGTCTTCAGAGCCTCTGTAACAATCAGAATGACACATTTGGAAACATTTGACACCACCAACCAAGAACAGCGTACAAGCAATCAACCATGATACTTTGTAAGTAGATCCAAATCAACAGCAAAATTCACTTATATTCACAACAAATTAACTGTTTAACTTGGGTAAACAACAACATTTGAAACTCATTTAAAACTGTTACTAACTTTATTGACATAGATGACTAACTTGGGTCAACTTAAAAATTAAGGGATCAAACTGAATCTAAAAAATAAGATAAGGGACCAAAATGATATTTTAGCCATTTTTTTAACTTGCTATTAAACTCACCTTGCATAAGTCATATGCGAAAAATGGTACCTTTTTTTTATCGCTTGCATTTTAAATAAAATGCCTTTTTTATTTATGAGGTAAAAAAAAAATCGTAAAAACTTTGAAGTAATTAAACGCAAGGATAGATAAATAAAAATTAATTCATCCATGTAAAAATGTTGAAATGAGTTGAATTTTGTTAATGGGCCTCCCCCAAATTATAACCTGACCTAATATTTTTGGAGCTCATAATTTAAGGTGAAAAAGTGTGTGGTCTATCGGGGAAGCGGAGGGAGAGGGTAGATAGATCCAAGCCCAGAATATTAAGGATCCAATTGAAAGAGTGAATCAAATTTTTTTTTTTTATAAAAAAGGGGAATTCACGTAACAATCTATGATGTTGATATATGAATTTTCGTCCTCAAGTGTCTATAAATTGTAAGTATAGTGCTATCTTGGATCCTGTGAAAGAGTGAATTATTTTTGAAATAAAATCTTATTTCAAAATTATTTTGAAAATCAAAACCAAAAAGATTACATCAATCAACCAATCAAGCATTCTTTAGCACTACGTGGCTTTGGATTTCTCATCGCACTGGAGAACACGTAGGATAGGAGCAGAATTAAGTATTCAGTCAAGCCAAAATTTTATTTCCTTTTTGTATGTGTTTATTTTCTTCCTTTTCTAGCTAGTTTTAAAAATGGAGTAAAAATAACATTTCCAAAGGTTATTAAAACTCTATTTGCATAATCAACTTGGGGTATCGTTCTTAAAACGAGTAAATTAGAATGCTAGAACATTTCATACCAAGAATGAGACTTACGAGCTCGATCTCATTTTCAAGACTTGTTTTCCTTAAATAAATGGATTTTCTAAGGTTTTACCAAATTACAATTTTTTGTGGTCACTCCTCTATTTTTATCTTCTTTTTTGTGCTGTCATTTGGGATGGTCGCGATGGTGTGTGGTTAGGGCAAAATTTTCATTATTGATGGTTGTTCATTTCATTGTATTCAAAATACTTGTCCCTCATGTTCAGTTTTTTGTTGAGATATATTTTTTAGTAAATTATTTTTCAGTCAAAACTTACCTTGTCGATAATTTTATTATTATCATTTTTAGTGAAATAAAAATTAAACATGACCTAAATGTTTCTTCATTAAATAAAAAATTCATTATAGATATGAAATTTAAAATAACTTCTGCAATGCCAAGGTGTATATTTACCTAGTAAAACTGTACAATTATGAAATAGGACAAGTAGCTGGCTATTATCTTAATTTACCTTTATTTGTCCAAAAAACACACACTTTATTTACCTTTAAAAATCATACAAAATATCTCATAGTAGCAATAGATCTTATTTTTATTCTCACATTCATTTGGTGAATTATCCAACCACATCGAAAGGAACATGCACAGTGTGACCTGCAAGGTCTATTATTTAGCAATTGGCAATAGTACGTACTGCTTCATTTACTGAGGGATCTTGTTGAGCTTACAGTAAGCATAATCCTTATATTTCTTAGTCTTGTATTTTGGAGGATTGTCTTGGTTAATCATCTTTGGGTGAGGGCCAACTTCGTGCTCTGTTTGGGGCTCTATGAATACTGGCCACGACATTCTTGTCTCCACTTTGTTCACCGTTGTTCTGTGGAAGACTGCCTTATATTTCCCATTGCTTAGTATCTATATCATCATATATTATGAAACATTATCACTCATTAGTTTTTCACCAAATTAAGCTAGGAAGTCTTGGCATGTTTATTAATAACATCTTATGTACATTGAATTTCATTAATAGAATTGAAAATTCTTATTAAGTATATCAAATCTACAAAAATTATATAAAATCATTAAGATAATCATGTAGTTCAATGGTACTCCTCGAGATTGGTCTCTCACCTATCGGATGGGAGGACACTATGGAAAACCAAAAAAATAACCCATATACAAGTAGGGTCCATACAAAGTTATTAAGCGAAGTGGGTGTCCAAAACTTCGTCATATAAAAAATGGATCACTTCCATATATAAAAATTTATAGATATATAGAGAGAGGCCATTGTACCTCCATTTGGTCACCAATGTGAATGACAAGGGCGTTGGGCACATACTTGACGTCGTACCAGTTGCCATCTCTAGAGGCTTGAAGGCCCTGCACCTCATTGGGCACCAGAATGGTTATGTATGACATGTCTGTATGTGGTGGCACACCCAGAACGAGATCAGGGCATGGACAAGGTGGGTAGTAATTGATCTTTAAAAGGTGAATCATGTCATCCCCACCCGCAGCCTCCTTTAGCTCATGTTCTTCAAGCCCTAGCCCCATTGACATACTTTTGAACAGTTTGTCTATCACCCCATGTAGGTATTTACGGTATTCCTCATTGGCCTCCCTGCCAGAAAATCATGTGTTATTATTCAAATTCAACGTGTTAGAGATACATACACATCACCATTGGCATGTAATCGCTTGAGGTACTGGATGATATTGAAGGGTTGACATCTGCCAACCAAATTTTTTTAATAAGTAAGAATCAGGAATCGAACACCTGACCATTTCCTTAAGGGGTCCGAGCCCATTATCACTTCAGACCGACCACATGTTGGTACATACATTCGAGCAAATGCATCCCAAAATCTATAGTATTACCTCTGGTCCATAATATAAATAAGAGTAATATTGAAAATTAACATTTATATATATAAAAATTGATGCATGTTCATAATATTTTAGACACAAAAATTGGATCCATTTGTTTCTTTTAATATGAACCAAAGTCTGGAGGTAGTATTATTTTCTATAATTGATTTATAATGGACCTCCTCGCAATTTTTTTCCCGGTTAATATCTCCATCAGCCGCATGAACACATTTGATGGCCTAAGGAAAATTAAAGAGTATATCTTTTTTAGTTCTTAAACATGGGCTCTTAAATATTTACACAATGTTTTTTTTATAAGCAAAATATTTACACTATGTTATATAGTAACTTTTGATTTATATTTTCTTGATTACCCATAAGTGATTTCCTTTGAAATTTAGTTCATTTATTTATTTCAACTTATTATTATATCATTACTTAATCCATATATAATCCTTATTATTCCAACTTCTTTTTCAATTTCTTCACCCAAACACAAAAACCTTCTTTTAAAACTAAATACCTTTTCCCTCATGAAAATATTTATTATTTGAGAATATCATTTTTCAGAAGAAGAAAAAAATTAGATTTGTATTCAAATAACGACCATCATTATTTTTTTTTTAAATTTATATTTCAAATATTTTATTCAATGTGAAAATATAAAAATTTAAATATTGTTATCTATATTCTAAGCTTGGGTCAATTTTTAAAATTATTGTATATTTATTTGTTAAAAATTAATATAATCTTATATGTAACATGATTATAACCAAGTCCCCCTCTCCCAAAATTTTCCTTACCCTCCGGCATTAGATTTTCTTTATTTTTTATGAAGCTTGGTTTCCTCTAACCAACTCGTTCCTATGAAAAATTGATATATATCTTGTAAATATAAATCTTATGATAAATAAGATTGATATTTGAATTTAACATTTAATATATGTGAAAATTGATACATATTTTTAATATTTTAGATAAAAAAATGGACTTATTTATTTGTTATAATATGGACCAAAGGTACTAATAACTAATTTAATCAGTTATATTAACTTTTGTTTATCGTCAATATTTACGGATGAATATGTCACATATCATGGATGTTTTAGTTTTTTTTGTTTTTCGGCTTTAGCTTTTGTAAAGTCAATACTATCCTTGTTTTGGGGTAGTCTTTCATTTACATTTGTTGCTGTCACTTTGACCTTTCTGTACATGGGTTTGAGTATCCCGGATGCTCTATTTAATTCCATCTTTGGTATATCAAAAAACATATCATGGATGTTGAAAAATCCACTTTAAATAAGTAATACATGGAATAGTAGCAGTGATGGGCAAGAAACGAAAGACGATGGCAATAAATATATGATCATGGGTCAACCAGAAAATGGCAAATTGGCAATGGTGAAGAGAGATTGTCGTGTATGCATGTCAAAAGGAGAAGGTACGTATTTAAGAAGAGGAAGACAATTTCAAACTAACCTGTACGAAGGAGGGTTCTTAGGCCAGAAATTGTAATTAATGGAGCAAGTTGGCCATATAATGTGGAATAAATGGTCCACCCAACCTTTCTTTCCATTCACCTCTTTCTGAAGCTTTGTGCCGTAACCTTCTAAACTCTCAGACCCATTAGGCTTAGCATATTTCTCTTTTTCTTCTTGTGGTAACTCAAAGAACTCTTTTCCCACACCTTGCAATTTGCTTATAACATGGCTGGGTATTTCATGGTTCACAACTTGGAACATCCCCCACTCTCTACTTGCATCCATGATCTCATGCACGAGTTTCCCTTCATCTGGGTTGCTGAAATCAATGATGGGAACCTCGAGTTTCACACCATGAACCGTTGTGATGCCTGGTTGCTCTGTCTCTGGCCTAACAAACATGGTAGGGATCATAGCAGCATCTTTGAACTGGGAAGCTGCGTTTTGCACTCTGAGTTCCTCCATTTTGTTGCCAGCTCTTTTTGGCTTTCTTAACCCTGTTTTGAAGCTCTTGTGCTATTGAATTAAATAGGAACGTACCTTGTGAGAAGAAGTTGGATGACTTTTCATCCATGAGCAATAAATAAATGACCTGCTCAGTTCGACTTCTCATGTCACACTTTTTCATTGACTTTTTCAAAATTTTCTATTATTAAAGTTGCATGACTTGCATCCATGAGCAATAAATAAATCAGTTGGACTTCAATTTGTCTATTGTTGATTGACAAAAATTTTGAAATTGGATGGATTCCCGATGAAGATATCAATTAAATATTTAATAATTTAACGACGATTGAATTGATATTAATTTTAAATTTTTAATATAATATATATCACAATATTGAATAAATTAAAAATTAAATAATATTCAAAATACTATCACAACAAACTAGATTGCCTCCGGCCATCTAGCAGTCCAGCAAAAAAATAGAAGTGGGAGATTTTGATTATGAGAGAGAAAATAATAAATAATAAAGAGAGAATAGAGTTAAGAGAGAAAAAAAGATGATGGAGGAGATGATTGTTGGAGACAATCCAGATCCCACATTAAAAGTCAAATTACCTAAATTTCACTTAAAATATTATAAAAGAAGTACGCCTATCATGGATTCACGGCACACTTTTTCATTGACTTGTCCAATCTTCTTGCCTGTAGAAGTTTTTCAAATTTTTTCTATTACTAAAGAAAAGCTTCTTTGACAAGTTACTAGCTATATGTCTATGTTTTATTTTATTTTTTATGATACAACTCTTCTCTTACACTATTGCTTCTCTTACTCGGTCACTCTTCTCTTGCAAGTTTTTCACATTTTTATTATTAAAGATAAAGCATCTCTTATCACAAGCTATATGTCTTATGTTTTTTTTTTTATATTATTGTTATACAAATCTTCTCTTACACGTTTTAGAGAGAAAACTCACAAGTTTTCTCTTATACGCCTCCCTCATTTTGATGAGTTTTTTAATTTTTTTATTTATATTTGTAATTTATGTAATGAGAAATGCGACTACTACGCACTATCCATGTTTTGACTTGTGTAATAATATATTTGAGGTATTAAATTAGTATTTTAAAAAGCCAGATAAAAACAAATAAAAAGCAAAAGACCAAATCACCTATTCCATTATAAAATGCTTTTAATTAGATTGGATCAAATTTATCTAAATTTCATCACAAATATGTACCTTATTTTCATGTTCGGATTTGATAATTTTTTTCCTCCTTTAAATCGATTCAAACTGAATTAAGAACATCCCTAACTTTTACTTTTGGTAAAGAATTTTTCCATATGTTTGGTGTGGGCTATCAAATGGACTAGCCTAACCCGTTTAAACCCACTCATCATGGATCGTGCATGGTTAAATAAATTGGCTCAAAATCGATAACTTTAACACGAGGAAAGGTGTGACATGATCTGTGGATATAAAAGGAAGGGGCTGAAAAAAGAATACGTGCGGAAAGAAGGTAAGTGAATCCAAGCAACAAAAGGTTTGCATTTTGTGAAAAGAATAGATTATTCCTTTCCTAATACATAGCTGCAAGTTTAACCAGGTTCTATCCTTCATAAACATTAAATATCACAGCAGACCTGCAAAGTGCAGACATATGATATGACACGTGACAGTAACTTTCATTTTAGACTTATGCTAATCACATTCAATATTTTTTTTTAGAAAAAAAAAACTTTCAAATATACGAAATTAAGACATTGTGTATAAATAAATACTTTATGTATTTCTTTCTTTTTTAGTATAATACCTATTATGGACGGTGACTTTGACTGTTTGACCAAATATACTTTTGTTGAAAAGTGAATTATCTCAAATGACAATCTGATTGGTTTAGATTTGATCACTTGGATGGTATATCATTACATCACTTTGATGAATGATATACTATAACATTCACCTATATTAATATACTTTCTTGAGAATATGATAATGTTATTCGATAAGAAGAGAGACTAATTAAAACTTGCACCAAACCTTGTGGTCAATAAAACCAAATAAAACCTTCAACAATGAAGTTAAAATACAAATAGAACTAAAGAGTACCCCTTTTAGCAGGTGAAAAAATAAGCACAAATATCCTCTTTGCTGTTGGTCCTATGTCTTCCAATAACAATTAATGCCATAAAGTAACCCCAAGTGTCGTTTGTTTCAGCCTCTATAGCAACAATAACAAGTAGGAAGTTATTGTCTTTTGGATTTTGGACCCTTAGACATCACTACCAACAATGTCAAAGATGCCAAATACCCTTTGAAGTTTCTCTCACATATATAATAAGTTGTCGGCTAGTGAACCCCTAACTTCGCTATAGAAGAAAGCAAGCCATTCCAAATCACTCCCCATGAGCTTAACCCTTCATCTCAGCTTGTCATTCTTCAAATACCCCACACTCCTCCAATTCAACAAAGAACATTCTTTAATTTCCTTCTTAAACTGATCAAAGGAATTGAATTCTATTCGATCTTTTCATTTGTAATCCCGCGGAAACATCTCTGCAGGGTTGTGCTAAGGGCACTTATGTTTCCTTTCAAACAATATTCATCCATAGACAAGGACTCATTATCATAATCAGGGTCAAATTTAATATTACCTATAAAATGGCTCTTTTGGGGGGTCCAATGGTTCTGTGGGTGTAATATGAGTTTGCAAGTCCTAATTCATGACTTTTTTTTTTGGCTGCAGTGAGTTGGAACTAAGGTTAGGTGGTCCTACTTCGTGCTAGATTTCATATTCTTTGCAGTCAGTGTAAAAATAATCCTTATGTTGACCACATACCATCATCACCCCTGAGAGATCACTATCATCACTTTCGTCCTTACCTCCCTATTCTCTTCCATCCATTCTAAAACTCGAATACCATCATCTTTACTAAACCGAAAAAATAACAAATATTTCTGCTTCTTGAATAATATAGTACTCAACAAACTTAGCAGATGCAATTAATTCACTATTAAATTTCAACTCTTGATTGATTGTCTCTTGTGCTAGCCTAGTTGGGATGTCATATTCAATTACAATGCTTTTGCATACTATTTTACTTTTTAAAAAAAATCAACTCTCTTGAGTCATGACCCACAATCTATATCTCTATCAGGTCCCAAACACCATATTTTAACTAAAAACTTTGAAACCTTATCTTTCTAAACGCTCTTGTAGGCTTTGCTTGTGAGTTAGGATGAAAATGAAAGGGAGGAGATCAAAGGACAAAGAAAGGATTTGGATTCCCAGCACTCACGCATTCACAAGATCACAAGATACATCGTTGGATCAACATTGTTTTATTTTTTTTAATGCACGTTCAAATGCATCTAATGATCTATATCAATGCGTGAATACGTGAAAATAGTGAATGCATGGAATCCAAACCCGGAAGGAAATGGGAGGGAGGGAAGGAGGGGAGGATTATTTCTCTCCTTGTTTGGGAGTATGTTTTATGTGAGTGAAAAGAAATGAAGGGTTTATAACATGCTTTTACAACTTTACTGAATACGTGAATGCGTGAAAATAGTGAATGCATGAATCCAAACCCGGAAGGAAATGGGAGGGAGGGAAGGAGGAGAGGATTATCTCTCTCCTTATTTGGGAGTATGTTTTATGTGAGAGAAAAGAAATGGAGGGTTTATAACATGCTTTTCTAATTTTACCGTTATTTGAAAAAATTAACATAAGTAATATTCCTTAAATAATATTAATGCAAAAAAATAAAAAAGTATTCTCCAAAAATATCCCAAATTAGTAATATAGGTTAGTTTTCCTCCAAAATACCCCAAATTGGGGGAATCCGAAAAAAGTGGCAAGAGGGATTTGGAGGATTTATTAAAATCACGAAAACTTTCTCCTCCAACTTTCTAAACTCACAAACAAGGGTATCCTTTCAATAAACCTTCCATTTTACTTTCTTTCCTTAAAAAAAAAAACTCACAGACTAGCAGTAGTGATGAATGGTCTATGAAATAGACCAATTCGTATTCCTAGTAAAGTATTCAAGGTCAAACCTACCATGCATTTGACCTCTATGATAAGCAAACTTGGTGAATTTATTTACCGTTGACAAAATCATATTTTAACAAAACCATTGGAACCTATCTTCTTTTTTTTTTTACAAAGGAGGATTCAACCCAAAGAAACTAAGCTAGGATAGAACGGGGAAAAGATATTCCTGCTAAATCACACCAAAGATATTGACCGCACCCAATAGGCGGATAACCAAGCCAGTGGACACCAAAATCTAAGCTATCCGAAAAGTTTTCTAACAAATCGGCAACACGGTTTCCCTCCTGGTAACCATGAGTGATCGTGACTGAATGGTGGTCCTGCATGAGCCTCCGTATCGAACGAATCGGCATGAAAATGCTATATGTATTGTGAATAATTGTTTATGTGTTTTTGAGTGATGACAAATCAAATAAACAAGTTACGTTCCTAAATATATTGTATAAATAATTTAGAAATGTACGAACATTGTTAACTGTGTGCTCAAGTATGCAGACAAGTGAAAAGTGCTTCACTCGTCTAATACCACATGTCTAGTGATAACAGCAAAGGTGCTCTATCTCCTTGACACATGTTTATGAACCTATCTACTGAAGTGTCGACAGATGAATGATGTTGTGGATTAGACAAACTGAAATCAATGAAACAAACACCGCAGTACCAAGAACAACACAAAGAAGATGCAGTACTAACACAGCAGAACGTAAATGAACACAATCCCAGAACCAAAGAAAAAAACAAAGAAAGAGAAAGAGAGAGGAAGGAAGGAAAGAATCACACCAAGAATTTACGTGGTTCAGTCGGTGGGGCTTACATCCACGAGGAGAGAGCAAAACGATATCCACTATGATTGAAAAACAAGTACAAGATCAAGCTATGCACAATAGACTAACACACCCCCTCGCCCTCTTCACCTCTCATTGTCAAGAAAACAAAACCGTAAGAAGAATCCCACCTTTCCTTCTCTCTATTGTTCACACACCCCTTGATCACTCTAGCACTCTTTCTTTTCCTCTCACAAGTTTCGAGAATATACAAGTATACAATATCTCAATCTCTCTTTCTATCTTATTCGCATAAGCTAAGCCTATGTGTATATATAGAAGAAAACTTCAGCCGCAAGTCTGCTCAGTTCCGATCCATCCAATTTTGTTGCAAATGAAAAATCGCTTATGGTTGCAAATCGTCATAACCGATTTTCCCTCCAATGGATTCCTTGGCTTGTAAATCGAATTTTGAGACACCAACTAACAATTCTCCACCTTGTCTCTAAATCCATTCAATCATAATTCTCCATAGCATTGCTCTCTCACCAATCTTCATCTTCTTATCGAAAACCAATCAAGTCCAAGCTATGCTTGGACTTGGATAAGGGTAGGGGACTTGGTTAAGGCATCTACTGGATTGTCTTCCTGTTGAAACCTTCTCAACAAGGACTTCCTTTGCCTCAATTACATCCCTTATAAAATGAAGCTTAATATCAATATGTTTGGATTTATCATGGTAGACTTGATGTTTTGAAAGGTGAATAGCACTTTGGCTATCATCTGTAGATGGTAAATACGCTCTTGTGTTATGCCGAGTTCACCAACAATTCCTTTTAACCATATTGCTTCCTTCACACCCTCAGTAAGAGCAATAAATTCAGCTTGAGTGGTGGACAGAGCTACAACTGATTGTAAGGTTGATCTCCAACTCACTGCAGTGCCAAAGACTGTGAATATGTATCCTGAGAGTGACTTCCTGGTGTCAATGTTGCTAGCATAATCAGAATCTACATATCCTCTTATCACATCCTTAGCAGGAGAACTTCTTCATTTGAACAGAAGCCCAGAATTTGAAGTGCCATTTAGGTACCTTAGTATCCACTTCATAGCCTTCCAATGAGTTAGTCCAGGGTCTGCCATGAATCTGCTCACCACATTCACTGCATAGGCCAAATCTGGCCTGCAGGACACCATTCCATACATGATGCTGCCAACAGCATTTGCATATGGAATTGATGTCATCTTTTGCCTTTCTTCTTCTGTTTTTGGCCCTTGCTGAACTGACAGTTTATCAAGTTGTCCTAGTGGAGTTCCAACTGTCTTAGACTCATGCATTCTGTATTTTCTAATCACCTTTCGCATGTATCCTCTTTGCTGTTGGTCCTATGTCTTCCAATAACAATTAATGCCATAAAGTAACCCCAAGTGTCGTTTGTTTCAGCCTCTATAGCAACAATAACAAGTAGGAAGTTATTGTCTTTTGGATTTTGGACCCTTAGACATCACTACCAACAATGTCAAAGATGCCAAATACCCTTTGAAGTTTCTCTCACATATATAATAAGTTGTCGGCTAGTGAACCCCTAACTTCGCTATAGAAGAAAGCAAGCCATTCCAAATCACTCCCCATGAGCTTAACCCTTCATCTCAGCTTGTCATTCTTCAAATACCCCACACTCCTCCAATTCAACAAAGAACATTCTTTAATTTCCTTCTTAAACTGATCAAAGGAATTGAATTCTATCCCCTCTTTTCATTTGTAATCCTGCGGAAACATCTCTGCAGGGTTGTGCTAAGGGCACTTATGTTTCCTTTCAAACAATATTCATCCATAGACAAGGACTCGTTATCATAATCAGGGTCAAATTTAATATTACCTATAAAATGGCTCTTTTGGGGGGTCCAATGGTTCTGTGGGTGTAATATGAGTTTGCAAGTCCTAATTCATGATTTTTTTTTGGCTGCAGTGAGTTGGAACTAAGGTTAGGTGGTCCTACTTCGTGCTAGATTTCATATTCTTTGCAGTCAGTGTAAAAATAATCCTTATGTTGACCACATACCATCATCACCGGAGAGATCACTATCATCACTTTTGTCCTTACCTCCCTATTCTCTTCCATCCATTCTAAAACTCGAATACCATCATCTTTACTAAACCGAAAAAATAACAAATATTTCTGCTTCTTGAATAATACAGTACTCAACAAACTTAGCGGATGCAATTAATTCACTATTAAATTTCAACTCTTAATTGATTGTCTCTTGTGCTAGCCTAGCTGGGATATCATATTCAATTATAATGCTTTTGCATTCTATTTTGCTTTTTAAAAAAATCAACTCTCCTGAGTTTTGACCCACAATCTATATCTCTATCAGTTCCTAAACACCATGGTCGAACTAAAAACTTTGAAACCTTATCTTTCTAAACGCTCTTGTAGGCTTTGCTTGTGAGTCAGGAGGAAAATAAAAGGGAGGAGATCAAAGGGGAAGGAAAGAATTTGGATTCCCAGCATTCACGCATTCACGAAGTCATAAGATACACCGTTGGATCAACCTTTTTTTTTTAATGCATATTCAAATGCATCTAATGGTCTATATCACTGAATGCGTGAATATGTGAAAATAGTGAATGCATGGAATCTAAACCCGAAAGGAAATGGGAGGGAGGGAAGGAGGGGAGGATTATCTCTCTCCTTATTTGGAAATATGTTTTATGTGAGTGAAAAGAAATGGATGGTTTATGACATGCTTTTACAATTTTACTGAATGTGTGAACATAGTGAATGCATGTAATCCAAACCCGGAAGGAAATGGGAGAGAGGGAAGGAGGAGAGGATTATCTCTCTCCTTACCTGGGAGTATATTTTATGTGAGAGAAAAGAAATAGAGGGTTTATGATATGCTTTTATAATTCTACCGTTATTTGAAAAAATTAACATAAGTAATATTCCTTAAATAATATTAATGCAAAAAAAAAAAATATTTCTCCAAAAATATCCCAAATTAGTAATATAGGTTAATTTTCCTCCAAAATACCCCACATTGGGGAAATCCGAAAAAAGTGGCAAGAGGGGTTTGGAGGGTTTATTAAAATCATGAAAACCTTCCCCTCCAACTTTCTAAACTTACAAACAAGGGTATCCTTCCAATAAACCTTCCATTTTACTTTCTTTCCTTAAAAAATAAAAAGACTCACATACTAGCAGTAGTGATGAATGGTCTATGAAATAGACCAATTCATTGGTATTCCTAGTAAAGTATTCAAGGTCAAACCTACCATGCATTTGACCTCTATGATAAGCAAACTTAGTGAATGCATTTACCGTTGACAAAATAATATTTTAACAAAACCATTGGAACCTATCTCTTTTTTTTTTTTTTTACAAAGGATGATTCAACCCAAATAAACTTAGCTAGGATAGAACGGGGAAAAGATATTCCTGCTAAATCACACCAAAGATATTGACCGCACCCAATAGCGGATAACCAAGGTAGTGAACACCAAAATCTAAGCTATCCGAAAAGTTTGCTAACCAATCGGCAACACGGTTTCCCTCCCGGTAACCATGAGTGATCGTGACGGAATGGTGGTCCTGCATGAGCCTCTGTATCGAACTAACCGGCATGAAAATGTTGTGTATGTATTGTGAATAATTGTTTATGTAGTTTTGAGTAATGACAAATCAAAGAAACAAGTTAAGTTCCTGAATATATTGCATAAATAATTTAGAAATGTGTGAACATTGCTAACTGTGTGCTCAAGTGTGTAGACAAGTGTAAAGTGTTTTATTAGTCTAATATCACATGTCTAGTGATAACAGGAAATATGCTCTATCTCCTTGACACATGTTTATGAACCTATCTACTGAAGTGTCTTAAGGCCGGAAACGTCTTAAGACAGGTGAATGATATTAAGATAAGTAAAGTATTTAAAGTATGAAACATCTTATCTCGAAACGTCTCAATTCAACAATCTATCTCGAAGTGTCTTTGCCCAAGTGTCTATCTAGAAGCATCTTATGAAGTTTCTGAAGACTATTCAATTATAGATTAGACTACTGCTTATAAAGAACAGAAGTGTAGAAACAAAGATGGAAGACTGGAGTCAAGCGTCTACACAAAGTGTCTGCTACTATATTCAAGCGTCTGTGCTATCATATCTTCATCTTCAGCTACACTCATTCAAATAAGGAGATCTTGGTCTCATTATAAATATAAGAGAAATATCTACAACTTTCATGAAGAAGTCGAGACCTGAATTAATCTCCATCTAAGTGAAATATCCTCTTCAAGTTGGAGATGTGATATTGTTTGTGATAGCCAAAACATTCAAGCGTCTGCTGACAATATATGGAGATGTAAATGTCCAAATGAATCGATCTTGGTGTCATTGGGAAGCTAAGAAACATATCTACAACTTTGATGAATACGTCGAGACCAAATTCGATCTATATCAGTGTCAGGTTGCATTCATAATTTGGTGACGTGATGCTGTTCCGACATACAGACCTTTGAAGCGTCTGATGGCCATAACTTGAGTTGTACATGTCCAAATCGGATGAAACCGGTGCCACTCGAAAGCTAACATCCAGGGCTACAACTATTATGAAGACCTTAAAGCCTGAATCGACCGTTAAGAATGTCGAAATTGCAGAATACAAAAGATGACGGAGTTTAGGAGCTAAAGGAGCAAACATCTAATGAATACTAGCCAAGCATCTCATAGGCTCATCTAAGAAGTGTCTAATGAAGCTAACCAAGTGTCTTCCCAATATAAAACAAAGCTGAATTAGTTTAATATATATTTGGGAAAGCAGGAAGTGTCAACATATTAAAGATATGTTGACATGCAATGAAAGATACGTATTGAAGTTTCTCTTCTACCAAAGTTGCACAGCTATTTAATCTTATATATTATCACAAAAGTGCAAAAGTCAAAAAGGTGTACAGTTAGTCAGAATAACTTTATTTATAAAAGACACTTACAACTGTATGTTGAAAGAAAAGAAAAAGAAGAAATATATCACTGCTTCAAAAAGACAAAAGCTTTTAAAGCAAAACCACTTTATCTAAAGTGTGGTCAGCATCAAGTAGTTCTGTGCAACGGTCAAAAACTCCAATGGGTATATTTTGTCAAGCCTATATAATGAAAACCAAAGAAGAAGAAGAAGAGTTCCTGGTGCTCACTCTATCGCTGCTACACTTGATGAAAAATGAGAGCATCACTATCTTCATCTCAATATAAATCATTCTCAATGTAAACATTCTATATTCACTCAAGTGAGTGTTATGAGATATTTCTTTTTAAGTTTTGAAGTGCTTAAAAATATATCCACTCTTGTGAGTGTAGGAAGAACTCATCTCTGTACTTCATTGTAAAATTACTCTATGAGTGTTGTGAGATTTTCTCTATGTAATCTTCATCAAAATTCAGTAAGCCTGGAGAGGCTAGGTGAAAATAATACTTGCAACAACCTGAAGAGGTTGGTTAAGAATAATACTCGTTGAGCCTGGAGAGGCTGGTTAAGAACAATACTCAATAAGCTTGGAGATGTTAGGTGTGCAAAGACTACTCGTTGTAATTATTTGATGTGATAGTGGAGAAAACTCAGCTGCTGCTGGGGATTGGATGTAGCTCATGGTTTTTATGAGTGAACCAGGATAAATTTTGTTGTCTATCTCTCTTTACCTTTATCTCTTTATCTTTGTTGTTTTATATATGAAATTCAGATATTATGAAGACCTTAAAGCTTGAATCGACCATTAAGAATGTCGAAATTGCAGAATACAAAAGATGACGGAGTTTAGGAGCTAAAGGAGCAAGCATCTAATGAATACTAGGCAAGCATCTCACAAGCTCATCTAAAAAGTGTCTAATGAAGCTAACCAAGTGTCTTCCCAATATAAAACAAAGCTGAATTAGTTTAATATATATTTGGGAAAGTAGGAGGTGTCAACAATTAAAAATATGTTGACATGCAATGAAAGATACATATTGAATTTTCTCTTCTACCAAAGTTGCACAGCTATTTAATATTATATATTATCACAAAAGTGCAAAAGTCAAAAAGGCGTGCAGGTTGTCAGAATAGCTTTATTGATAAAAGACACTTACAGTTGTATGTTGAAAGAAAAGAAAAAGAAATATATCACTGTTGCAAAAAGACAAAAGCTTTTAAAACAAAACCACTTTATCTAAAGTGTGGTCAGCATCAAGAAATTTTGTACAACGGTCAAAAACTTCAATGGCTATATTTTGTCAAGCCTATATAATGAAAACCAAAGAAGAAGAGTTCATGGTGCTGTTACTATTGCTACACTTGATGAAAAATGAGAGCATCACTATCTTCATCTCAATAAAAATCATTCTCAATGTAAACATTCTATATTCATTCAAGTGAGTGTTATGAGATATATTTTTTCCAATTCTGAAGTGCTTAAAAATATATCCATTCTTGTGAGTGTAGGAAGAACTCATCTCTGTACTTCATTGTAAAATCACTCTATGAGTGTTGTAAGATTTTCTCCTCTATGTAATCTTCATCAAAATTCAGTAAGCCTGGAGAGGTTAGGTGAAAATAATACTTGCAACAGCCTGGAGAGGTTGATTAAGAATAATACTCGTTGAGCCTGGAGAGGCTGGTTAAGAACAATACTCAATGGGCTTGGAGAGACTAGTTGTGCAAAGACTACTCGTTGTAATTATCTGATGTGATAGTGGATAAAACTCAGCAAATTGCAGGGAGTTGGATGTAGCTCATGGTTTTTATGAGTGAACCACGATAAATTTTGTTGTCTATCTCTCTTTACCCTTATCTCTTTATCTTTGTTGTTTTATGTATTTCAACAAAACTTTCTAACTGATTTTAAGCTTTATGTTCTAAATCGTTTTCAAATGTTTTTATTCTCTAGATTTTGTTTAACTGGTTGACGTTTAGTCTGAGATGGTCAGACAAGTCGTTGCCCATTAGACTAGTGAAATACTTTAACTTCCTTATTTTCCATCTGATCAAAAATAAGTTATTAGTTGTGTTAGATGGTTTTAAAATTAGCTTCTCTTAACCATTTACACTTTCTTTATTTGAAAAACTCTGATTTATATTTTGATGTTTCTTAAAAGTTTTAAATTTCTATTATCACCCAATTCATCCTTTGTGATGGTTACTTTGACTCAAGACAGCGAACTACATGGGATGCGCGGGTGAGCATTCCCCTAGAACAAGTTGCACAGCAGAGGATGAGTCACACTCTATCTATCCACAAGTTTTCTATATTTTTTTCCTGGGATAAACTAAGAGCCGTATAAATAAATGCCCCCAAAGCTCCGAGCAAGTGACCGAAGCTGCTGCACCATTGGAACCTATCTTTGTCAATGCTCCTACAATTTCTTCGAATGATCAATGGTCTATGTCACAGACCGAATCCTTGGTTTTCCCAGAAAAATATTCAATGACAAACCTTAATTCCATGCATCCAACGACCCCTATGGTGCAAGGTTATATTAAATCTCTAGTCAACCATCACTTCACAAATAAAATACCTATAAAAAGAGCACACACACAAAAAAAACCTATGAATAAAATATCCACCTTATGATTATAAATTTATAATACAAACTAAAAACCCAATACTACGAAAAAACAAACACTTCTACAGGAGATAAGAGAATGGAACATTTTTGTGTAAGTATTCAATTCCAATCCAATTCATCTCAAACTGTTCAAATCGAACTGAAAAATCGATAAATAAACATACTAAAAAATGAAATTGATGAGAAATGCCTCTTAAATCGGTATTTTATAGATGCAAAGCCGGTTGACAAAGACACAATCATCGATTATATGCTTGTGGTCATAATCGATTATTGTGGAGAACAAACTGTTAGCGGGAAAACAGATTTGTTGATAGAGTATGTAATCGATTACTGTAATATAATCGAATATGGTTCGACTCAAGTATCTATAAATACAAAGTGATATCATTCAGTTGGATATAACAAATCAGAATACACACTATACACGTTTATATTTGTGTGGCTTCCAGAGAGAAAGTGAATGAAAGGAGATTTGTAGGAGATTTGTGTGTAGGAGAGTTCTTGTGTAGAGCAATTTCTATCTTGAGAGAAAATCTAGAGATTTGTTAGAGATTGGGAAAGGTGCATAGGAATATAAATGTCAATTTTGGGCGTAGTTCTTGGAGACGTGGTGTGAATCACATGGGTGTACAAGAATTAATATAGGCAAGGATTGATGAGAATTTATATTATAAAACCTTGTATCTCTTTAATCATTATGGTGAAGTTGGCTTATCTTTCCCGTGGATGTAAGCCTCACTCACTGAACCACGCCAAATTTCGGTGTTCATATCTTTTATCGTTTTATTTTCTACTGAATTTGTTTGTTTTCTTGTTTGATGTTGTGATCTGTATTCTTTTAGTGCATTGCTTGTTCTTGCATAGTTTCTGCTTTGGTTTCTTTCCTGTACTAGTTGTGGACATCTACTTTCAAATACTATTCATAACAATCTTATTTTATTTTGTGATTTCTTCACTATTGTGCATGATTTTGTACTTGTGCACAGAGGTGTGTTTTGTGACCAAAAACACAGCCGAAATAATTGAAACTCTTTGTTTGGATCGATTAGATTTTTTATTCTCACTTTTTGCAACCGATTCATTCCACACCTAACCGTAAGCGACACATTATAAATTCTATGTTTGAAATAAATCATGAGACATGAGTGTCTCATTTGAATCCTTTTCTTTTATTTAAAAACAAGATAATGTTATTTAATAAGATTTTTTTCATAAAGATACTTGGTATGTCTCATTGTTTAACATAATTTAAAATTATTGGGGACTAAAATGTCCCAAATAAGTATTTTCTATTTCTTATGGATTAAATATATCTTTACGTTTTTTGCCATAGATGAATTTGGGTCTCCCCTCTAACTTTTTTAAATAGATCAAATAAAAGTAAGCAGATAGAATCATATGTCAAATATCAATCAATTTATTATTATCATTACTATATTTATTATATAAACTAGCGACAAGACAGGCACTCACGTGCCTGTCTGGTCGCATTTCTAATATTTTTATTTGTCTTTATTGTATAGATTTATCCAACTTTACAATATGACGTAATAATGTAAACATACATATACATCAACGCGTTAATAATATCATGTTACAAATAAATATTAAAATAAATAAGATACATATTTTAATAAAAACAAATCCAAGGTACCAAATATAATTTAGTTACAACCATTATTTGACCTCGACATCTCAGCATTTAGATTTATAAGGAGATTAAGTATGGATCGTTTTTCAGGAGCTTTTTGCATTTCCCTACATTAGAAACAAAATAAATTTATAATGTTAATTTTTGTTAGATAAAAAGTAACAAAGCATATAATTTAAAAAAAAAAACATAATATACTTCTAATAGTTGCTTACCTTGTCACGATTCTCAAAAAATCTTCATACTTTTTATCATCTTTAATTTTTTTTTTTAATAAACTACAAATTAAATAAAAAATGTAAGACTAAAATTTGGAACATTCATTATCATAATCATTCATAACAAATATAATGTATTATTAAAAGAACATATTACATCCTCAAGTAAGACCATTTTTTGTTTCAAATGTATTGAGCTATCACGACTTCTTTTGCTTGGTAATGTAGCTTCAAGTTTCCTAATAATTTAAAATAAAAAAGATAGTATTTTAATAAATTGTGGAAATAATAAAACTTATTATATAGTAAATATGTATATTATCATATCGAATACAATACATAATACATTACCTTTCTAACCTTTGAGCCCACAATTCTCTTTTTACCATGTTCCATAGCTGAGTCTTATCTGCTGTTACTGTGGAACCCCACCCAAAAGAGTATATCTTTAGATGATGTACCTGATTATCAAAAGATTAGAATATCGGTTTTTTATACAACGACATAATATGAAGTATTCTAATATAATTTTATAATTCCCCTTGTTGTCAATTGGGCATAAAGATGCGATTGATCGCTCAACCTTCAATATTTTCCATAGTTTTTGAAAGTCGTGATCCTATCATTTTTTTAGTTGAATTGTTAATAGATTGATATGGAAAAATGTTTAAATAAAAGTTGTTCACGTGAACCTACCTGCTTGTCACAGCACATGACCGAAATATTTGTCATCATCTCTTGCAATAAACGGTAGCTCTCCTTGAACTCTAGTTCAACTGTACATTTTAAATTTATAAGATGATTTTTGGTTGTTCTGGGTAATATTAGTGTAATGCATTATATGTATAGACGATTTAATAAATTTTAAAATACAATACCAGAGTCTGAGATAACAAAATATCCTTGAAGACAACATTTCTGGTGAAGTGCCCATCTTCCCCTTCAATTTTTCCTTCTTTTATCAGGATTTTTGTGTCATTTTGAGATATGCCTCTTGATAATGCCACATATAATTGACCATGACTGAACACATGTCGTGGAAGATAAATCCCAACATTGGGAATAGTTTGTCCCTGTGCCTTATTTATAGTTATTGCAAAACTCAGTTTAACAGGAAACTGCTTCCTAATAAGCACAAATGGAAGTCCCGCGCTCTCAGTTGTCTTTAGTTTAATCCTGGGCAAGAAAGCTCTCCTTCCAGCATGGTTGCCTGTTATGATTCCTACATCCAACAGATTCATAAATACACCCCGACATAGTAATCATGAACCATTACAGAGGCCAGATTTAGGGTCAATGTTTCGTAACAACATCAGCGGTGCTCCTTTTTTTACCTTCAGAATATGCGGTGGCAAACCACCTGGAGCAATAGAATTTAAGTATTCCTGTTGATATAAGTTTCTTGTGTCCTATTCGACCTCATCAAAAGACAACAAACTTTTCTCTTCACCTGGGAAATGTTCGTTAAAAATGTCATTTAGTTTCTGAACATCCTCATTTTTTGGTGTTAGTATCGCTCTTTCCACCATATAAGATGCATCCCAACCACGATCTTCTAATTTGGGGAATGTTTGTTGTATAAGTATACGTATCGAACTTTCTCCTTCCCATGGAATTGCAATTTGTTGGGGTACCCTCACCATATCATTATCCTTTGTAGGTTCAACACCATCTCCTATCCGCATAAGATAGTTGGCAAAATATCGATCTTGTAATGCACGCATGTTTTGGCATAGATTCAATACCTTTGTATTAGCCCATAGATGAGATTTAATGATACATGCAGAAATCGTCTGTGCCTTAGTCCCTTTTGGAACAACAGGAAGTACTTGGCGTAAATCCCCTCCCATAATCATCACTTTCCCCCCGAATGGAGCATCACAGTCAAGAATATCCTTCAAGGTGCAGTCTAATGCTTCTATAGCATATCTACTTGTCATGGGTGCCTTGTCCCAAATGATTGCTGTTGTTTCTCTTATTAGCTTCGCGAGATTAGATTGTTTACTTATTGAGCAAAAGGACCCTTCTTCTGTATTGATGGGTATATTAAATCGGGAATGTGCCGTCCTACCACCGGGTAATAATGTAGCTGCTATACCAGATGAGGCTGTCGCTAAGACAATTTGACCCAAATGTCTTAATTTTCCAATTAAGGTGCGATAAAGGAATGTCTTAGCCGTTCCTCCTGACCCATCCACAAAGAAAACCCGACTCTGCTTACGTTGGATAACATCCATAATGGTATTGTAAGCAAGCAACTGGTCATCATTTAACTTCTCTACGAAACTCAAATCTTCAATAGGAACTTGGACCGATAGCTCTTCCTGTATAACTCTTGGAACATGATTACCTTCAGCGGTCTCCAATGATAATTCAGGCAAAGCATAATCTGTGATTTGTTTTCCATGTTGAAGTAATAGGCCATTCAAATCCCTTAATAGCATGTTAGTCAATGATGACCCATTCACAGTGGATGTTGAAGGATAGTCCTCTACCATGTGGGTGTAAAACTTATCCCATAGGCTTCTTACATCAGTTAGTTCACAAAAGACTAATATAGTAGAAAACAATCTTCGGAAATCATATGGCATCCGTAGACTTGATGCTTCAACTAAGCATTCGCGAATACTGTTGTCTTGTTCTAAAAAGCCCCATTGCTCGGCTCCTTTTTAGAATGTGGTGTAGCATGTGTTGTTTACTGTGAGTAAGTAATCCCAACTGGTTGGTCCTCTTATATGAGATAATAATACACGCAAATAGAATTTCTCCCTGTCTGAAGGTGACTCTGTATAGATTCGTCCAATAACTTTCCTTTGTATTTTTCGTCTGACCCATTCTTTATTTCCTTTTTACCACAAATAGTGTTCTGGAATCTCCCTGTATAGATAACACCTTGCTTGTGGATCTCTCCGATTCAGGGCTAAGAATTGTGTGAGCATTGTTATGTAGTTACGCGCATCATTTAGTACATCGTCGATTCTTTGATTTGTACGGTATCACACTTGATGGTGATTTGGTAGGTGGATTTGTAATCTTTCAACACTTGGATACATTCAGTACATGGTGAATGAAAATATTCTCCATAACGCCTCTGGAGCACAAATCCATCTTGCATCAATATACTGCTTGACCTTATCCATATGAACCTCCATGGCAACTCGATCAGGACCTTTATAGACATATTTATACAGGTACTTGATACTCTTGATACTACTGTACACTTCAACATTTATATGATAGTCATACTTTAACAGCAACCATGGGTTATAAGGGACCACCCATTTATTATCTATAGACATATGTCTATTCAAAGTTACTGGACCATCATTCCGTCTTCTATACCGTGGATATGAGTCAATACCCTGTCGTGTCTCTTGGATGAACTCTTTTGGGAACCCCTTCTTACATTGGCAATCCTTCATACATGGTGATATTGGATTCAGTCTACCGCACGGTCCATGAATCATGTGTTTTAGAACTGCGGCATGTAATTGTGGTTCTTCTTCAAATTTTGGTATTTCCACTCTAACAACGCTATCATATTCTTCTAGGTCACGTAATCTGTCATTAGGTTCCATGATCAGTAGCATATGCATGTGAGGCAATCCTCGTTTTTGGAATTCAGTTACATACATATAACTTTTGACCTTTCCTAAGACCCATTTTTTAATTACGTCATGCTTCTCGAACTTTGAACGGAAGATTCTTGTCAGCAAGTCTGGACGATCTTGTGGAGTTTGAAATAGGCCAAGTTCAGATGATATTTCAATCCATGAAGGATTGCATGTCATGGTAAGAAAAATATCAGGTTTGCCGTCGTGAAGCACAATAGCCATACCATCTTCATACCGTTGTGTCATGTCTCGACGGCTACCAATAAATGATGAAGGCAATATGGTTCTCGGTCCAATATTTTCTACAAAGAGTAATTGTACGTGTTGATGGTGTTTCATGTATTCGACATATATTTTTGTATAAATAATTTTGATATATGCTATGAAGATCGTACCTGTAGCAGTTTCTCCCACATGCAAAGCATCTTGCAAGCCTTGATACAATTCAGAGCGAATTTTACTTTGGTGAGTTTGGACCCACCTTAACCTTGCTGCTTCGATCTTGAAATAGTTGTCTACAACATATTGTTGTAGTAGTCGTCCCGATGTTAGCAATATGGAATAATCATTGGAACGCATCTACAATCCATGAAACCATTAATTACTAATGAAAATTTATTTTGTGTCAATTATTATATTTTATAAATGAAAATATTGTAGAAATTACATTATGTACCTGAAGAATGTAACTGTAATATTCTAGACATGTTATAGGTTGTACTTCATCATTTGTGGTTTCGCGGTCCTATCCAAACGTTCCGTAAGGGGATAATAAAGGATATTGTAATGGATCATCATATCCCGTAGTTTCTTTAACATTTATTAGATTCCCAACATGATTCATCACGATGATATCCCGTTCAGTTGAGATTGATACTGCGTCTCCACCAACGACAATTGCTACGACTTGGGATGCAGTTGGCATATTATACTGTGGTTGATTAGCAGGGCGCTCCTTGATGAGTAGACTACAATCATGTACATTTGGACGTTGTGCAAGTTGCCTTAATGCGTGCACATATGGATTGCAACCATGGAGCATTTGTTGCAACTTTTGAACAATATTTTGTTGAAGTTGAGGGTTTTCAAGCATCCTGTTTTGTAACCCATGCTCTGTATCGTAGATGTACATTTGCAAGAATCGTGGTCTTGAACCCTCAGTTGGATAGAATCCTCCTATCTTATGATAAATTGCACCTTGAGCATGAAAACTATATATGCCACGTCCTGTTGCAGCGACATTCTCATCAATATGTACACCCATTGAAGTGAATGAGAGCACATGATTGTAACTCCTAATGTGTTGTCTAAAATGTCTTCCTTCGGCTGAACTATCTGAAAATATTTCTAGCAACTATGGAGGTGTGTAACATCCTAAAATTCTAATATAATTAATTTGAAAAAAAAAGGGATTAAGTTATAAAAATAAATAAATGAATAAATAACAATAATGATATAATAAAAATACAATATAATTAAGAGGTTTAGTGTATGGGATATGTTAGTATAAAACTTATTAGAATTGGTAAATAATTACAAAAGAAATATTATATTAAAACAAATATAAAAATAAAAAAGAAAAGAAAAAGAGAATTATATATATATATATATATATATATATATATATATATATATATATATATATAGTACTAAGCGTGTCACCTATATATATAAAAAAAATGACAAACCTATATGGCCGCAGGAGTATATAAAGGTTAGTAACCAAAAAGAAAAGGAACGTGGATCAGGAGCGCCGCAGGGGGGTTTAGCATTTTCGTCAGTTCCGTTCTTCCTTGCCAGTGCAGCCGTAACAACACAGATCCAAGAACGCCACAAAACGGGAGAAGAATTTTTAGGGAAGCGCAAATCCTTATCATAAATAATTTTTAGAGCACATTGGAGGTCTTCGAGAGGTGAGTAACAATACTTTTTACGAACCCTTTCCATGGTATATATGATTGTTTGTGTTGACAATGATTTACCATATGAAATTGGGAGTTTTAATTGATTTGATGCATATTGTCAGTAACCTAATTTCTAAAATTGGGGGTTTTTGTTAAAAGGGGAATAAGTTGATTAATTGATGTTGTAAGATGCTTATTCATGTGTGATATATTGTGATATTCATGATTGCTTGTTGTTGGGGGAAATTTATTTGTTTAATTCGTGGAAAATAGTTTGTTACATGCATGAGACATGACATATTTGAGTTATAGTATGTTGGATGATGTTTGCCGTAATACCACCTATGATAGGGGTATCGAAAAGTAATACCACCGTAATGGGGTATCGAAAGTAACATCCCCATATAATTGGGATGTCGAAAATGAGTAATACTACCTAAAAAGGAGTATCGAAAGTAACACCGCCACAGGTTGGGGTGTCGAAAAAGGAGAAATACCACCATGTGCACATGGGAGGTATCGAAATGGAAATGTCCCCGACAGGAGGGTGACATCGAAACACTCCTCGTGAGTAGGGGTGGGCAATGGGACACCATTGTCGTGTGATGTGTGAATATATGGCATGCCGGCAAGAGGCCAATTTAATTAGGAGGTTTTCGGACCGCTTGGATTAAACTAGAATTTATCTGGTATATGGAATGTGATGTATTGAGATGAGATTATTGTTGATATTAAAAGTATTTTCTTTTATATATATTATTTTGGAAAATTAGCGGGTGCCATGGACAGTTTTTCCGGTTACCGCGCCGGCTGAGAATAGTGCCCTTTTCGAAAATATTTTATAAAACTGTATTGTTGATCACTGGGATTTTATATCTCATTATAAGTATTGTTTTCAGAGATCGAGGACATCACCGTTGAGGACCCAGAGACCTGAGGAGACATCTTTTCATCACTTAGTTGGTTAGTAATGCAGCATGGTTGAGGGTGCTGACGACATTCTTTTTTTGTTTACGTATTGTTTTTCTCGGATTGTAATTAGACGCCCGGTTTTGAGGCTTGTGGTTTTTTATTTATATTTATATCCATTACATGGATATTTTATTACTATATCATTTAATATGACGTATTTTCAGACTTTAAATATTTCTTTTAATTTTTCCTTATGAGATATATGTGTTAATTAAATGTTTTCAAGGATTTTTGTTGATTTTATCTTGGGATTACTAATGTAACAAAGGGCGTTACAAGGTGAATCTACTTGGTCTAACGATATCTTCCCACCAGAGCAACACATGTCACGTGATTCATGATAAAATAATCGTGCATTGCAACGTGTACATGTGCTTGGGCCGCAAACGAGAAGCGGCCATTGTTGAAGTATTAAGAAAATCTCTAGCACTATTATGTTTTGGTCAGAAATAAAACTGCAAATCTGCGTTTTAAAAAAATACATAACGGTTTTTTAAATGTGCATATTATTTTGTTTTTTTAGTCATATAAGGACAATGTTCTAGATCCATTTTCATCAAATTTAGAAATTAAGATCACTGAATTTACATAATAATAATTTATTTTCAATGTATGAAATTCAATAATATCGTACAAATTACCAAAAATTTATAAATTAATATTTCTGAATGTTCATCACTAATCGTGTCCGTCACTTGTTCCAGCTTCATGGACATATGTTCCTTGAAACCACAATAAAGGTAATATTAGGTTTTGCATTATTTATTGTTGAAAAAAGAATTATTAAATAACAAAAGATCATAAATTTTTTATGTATAGAGACATTCAAAAGCATTAGAAACGCGGACAGACAGACACGACGGTAGTAATTAATTAATATATAAAATTAAAATATAAAATATCAAAAGGTACAAACCGCTAAAAATTTAAATATTAAAATTTCTAAAAGTCCACCACTTGTTCCAGCTTCATTGTCATGTGTTCCTTGAAACGGTATTGATGCAATAATAGGTTCTACATAATTTATTGTTAACAAAAAAATTTTAAATAACATAAGGTAATCAAATTTTTATGTATAGAGACATTCAAAATGAGAATCAGAGATATCACATTTATTTATTACAAATATAGAAACTTTGTTGATAATGATAAGTGTTAAGCTTCCTTATTTTATAGATAATTCATTTTTACTTATTTATAATTTAATAAAAGTTATCTATACTAATATATATTTTGTTGGCAAATTACGATATGTAAGTGTTAATAATTATTTGAAAAGGAATAATAATCAAGTTTTAAAATTTTAATGTAAAATACTAAATTCAAAGATGGCATAAAATTTCAAGTTTATATTTTCTAAATGTCCATCACTAACCATGTCCACTACTTGTTCCGGCTTCATGGTCATGTGTTCCTCGAAACCTCGTTGAAGCAGTATTAGGATCTGCATGATTTAGTTTTGAAAAAAGAATTATTAAATAAGATAAGGTAAGCAAATGATTATATATACGGACATTAAAAAATGAGAATGAGAAATATCACATTATTTGACGTGCAAAAATAGAAACTTTGGTGATAAGAATAAGTTCTAGGCCAGAACTTTATAGATAAACCAATTTATACCTTTGTAATTTAATAAAACTGGTTTAAATAATTTAAATATTTAAATAGACCCTAATAATGTGAGGGTTGGGTTAAATTTTTAATATAAAGTAATATAGTTGCTAATTACCTTGATGATTAAATTTAAATAAAATTAATAAATGACTAAATTATTATACACCTTTTCTCAAATATATATATATTTTATACCTGTACGTACTATTTTGTTGATCACTGGTTGATCGTGCAAGACATCGCATAGTTGTCAATCTCATTGTTCTTGACTCCATAGCAACTATATTCCTTCCACGTCTATAATTTTCTCGTCGTCTAGCTGATTGTTCTTGTCGTTGCTCTGCGGTCATTCTCTGCCTTCTGCTTCTTGTAAATTGCCTCCACATCTCTTGTTGATGTTCTTGAGATCGTTGATTGTTAATATTTTCCATGTCAAAATAAAACGTAATTATTTATAAAAAGGCATTAATTAAATATTTTAAAATAATTATGTTTTATATTTTTTTATTAATTTTTTTAATTATGAAAATAGTTTTACAGAAACTTCAATATGGTAAAGTGATTAAGTAGGAGTTAGCTAAGCACATTACAAAAAAAATTAGTAAAATGACACAAAACGACCATAATATTATATGGTGTATTTTTTGAGGCAAATATTTTATAGAAATATTAAAATATTAATGTATTTGCGTTAAAAAAAACTATTAATGTAATGTGAGTTAGTGTTTTTAGTTAAATTGTGTATATCTATTTATTAAAAAAATAAAAATAAGGTAAATATACACACATATTATATATATATATATATATATATATATATATATATATATTTAACTAATTTTATTTTGTGTCTAAAAAGTAAATAAATATCATGTAGATTAAAGCATTTTAAGTTTTTAGTTTACCACCCTTTAAAAGAAAAGTTTTAAGTGTACCATTTTTATTGATACAACCTAGGCATAGAATTTGGTTATTTTAAACTCAGATTAATCAATTTGAAGGGATGTTTAAATGAATTAAAGATAATTATTATATTTAACTTGAAGTATTTTGTTAACCTTTAAAGCAAATCATGTCATCCAATGAATAGTTGATTTTGAGGCCATGATAAAGGACAAACTCTAAAAATGTGAA
The DNA here is from genome assembly GCA_030762895.1 of Sophora flavescens. Classification (NCBI taxonomy): domain Eukaryota; kingdom Viridiplantae; phylum Streptophyta; class Magnoliopsida; order Fabales; family Fabaceae; genus Sophora; species Sophora flavescens. Next base: position 173,440,588 of record CM061065.1, on the reverse strand, counting down.
TATCATTACCATATCCCATTATGGTAAATTTCCCATTTAATCATTGTAAAAAAAATCCCATTTAATCAATAGTAAATGTGAGAAAAATAGTTGAACACCTGGAAAATAGTAGTTGTAATTTTATGATAGTCTTATTAATGATTTTAAGTGTATATTTTAAGCATTAGCAATTCTGGTTGTGTATATTTTAAGTTTTAACAAAGGTTAGTGGTATATCACGCGCACTAATTTTTCCCCAATACTTCCACTCTTTAATTTTTTAACTTAAATACCCTACAATATTTCATCAATACTTCCACTTTTTAGTTTTTTTTTTAATAAAAAAATGAGTTAGTTTTATTGATTCATTAGAGCCAAATGCAGTTATGGTTTTGAATTGAATGGTTAAAGAAAAATTGAGTTAGTTTTATTGAGTAAGTTGCAGAAGTATTTAAGTTAGTGGGTTATATTATATATATAATTTTAGGGGTATATTTGTAATATTTAAAATTTGACACAAAAAAACTTTTTTTTTTGCTACTCTGCCGTTATCTTATTGTGTATATATATATATATATATATATATATATATATATATATATATATATATATATCTTATTTTAAATCAATTATATTTTTATAAAAATTAAATAAATAATCATGTAGGTATATACATATTTTAAAATAACATTTAAAAATGCAGCAACAATAGTTTTTTGTTTTCCTTTATTAGGTGCATGAACATAAATTACTATTAAAGTTATCATAGAAAAGCAATTGCAAGGAAAATAAGTAAATTTGTAAATATGACTCATTTGTAGAGGGCCAAAGGCATACCTAAATAAAATTTTGAAAAAAAATATTTTAGACTACGGAGCTATGTTGAGAATACTAACATTTATTTTTAAAACCAATAATTGATAGATATTGAACTTAAGAAAAAATAATAATTGATATTGGTAATGGTTATTATATATTGTAGTCTGAACCATGATTTTGAAATAATTATTTAATATTATTTTTAATTTTGTAAGATCTTAGTAATGATTTTAAGTGTACTATAATTGTTGCTACGATTTATGGCTTACAATTTGGTAAATTAAATTCTGGATTAATATTAGTTTAACTGTTTTATGACCTTATTAATGGTTTTAACTTTAAAGTGTACCTCCTTTTAAAAAAAAAAGGTATAAGTGTAATATTTTTATTGCTACAATTTTGGCTTACAGTTTGGTTACTTAAACTTTGGATTACTCAATTTCATGTCATGGGAAAAAAAAAATTAGATTAAGTACATCTTTAAATGAATTAATGATAATTATATTATTTATTTCATTGGACGCAGTCCCGCAAAATTAAGGGGTTACCACATGCTAATAACAATCAAAAATTTTTGTAAAAATAATAATTATTATAATCAAGAAGTGAGGAAAGACACTGCATCTATATTAGAAAGAACAGAAAGGCATATAGGTGCATAGGTATATATTAAAAAAAAATAATAATAACCAAGGCATATACATGGAGCATCAAAGGAAAGAAAGGCAAATACGTGCCCCCCTATGCGCAAAGCATCCTGCACAAATGTGTTAAAAATTGTATTTTTTAAAAAATTTATACCAAGTTGTCTATTTGATGGTTTAGTAATTAGGTGATAAGATGGGCCAACATAGTGAGTACATTGTATAAAAAAATTAATACAAAAATTTCAAAGAAAGTAAAGTAGATAAGGGTTAGTGAGTGTGATGAACAAAACCCAGTAGTCTTACACCGAAATAAATGAATAACAACAGTGTGTTTGTGTAATAGAAATCGTTATGGGTTCCGGTGATTATCAGATGAAAGACGATCCGCGGTGTGAAGCGTATGTGTCATGGTGGGTATGTAGGTGTTTTGATGCAGAGGTGGACGTCTGCCTCCCTTGTTGAATCTGCGTATTTGATGTGCGGCGGTGTATGGTGGTTAGCGACGGTCTTAGGCAAGTTGGGATCTTTTGATTTTGTGGGTTTGGTGGCAGTGAACAGTATGCTACCACTGGTGCAAAATATGCATTTAACATCGGGTTTTTAACATCGGTTTTATCAAAACCGATGTGAAATAGGAGGCGGTGGCATTTTTGAAATTAAACTGAAATATTTTAACATCGGTTATAATAAAACTGATGTGATAAAAATATTTAACATCGGTTTTTATAAAAACCGATGTGGAAAAGTGAAACCAAATTTTTTTTTATCAGACATAAGATTAGACATCGGTTTTTGAATAACCGATGTGGAAAAGGGAAACAAAAACAATTTTTTTTTAATCAGCCATAAGATTACACATCGGTTTTCTTATAACCGATGTGAAATATGACTAACCACATCGGTTTTTACTAAACCGATGTGTAATATTTGACAAAACCCTATGTTTCTATTTTCATTCCCTCCATCTGTTCCGCACCCTCTTCCATTCCTTTGTTTTTCATTCCTTTGTCACTTCTTCCCCATCTCTCTCACTGCTCTATGCTCCGTCCCTACTACTTCGCCGCGGGCTCCCATCTCTGTCTCTCCCTGATGCTCGTCGGTCTCTGCTTCTGCCTCCGCTTCTGCTTCTGCTTCTCCCTCCCACTGGAGAAGAAAACAGAACTCTCAAGGTGTGAAAGGTATTTACAGAATTCTAGTTATATCAGTCATTATACTTCTTGTCTACTTTAGTATACTTGTCTTCTGTCGCTGGTTCTGTAACTTGTGTTTGTTCAGCTGTAGCATCATTCCTCACCATCCCAATGTCTAAACCTCTGTTCCCTGATAACTTTGGCATGATATTATAAATCTTAAATTGAGTGATTACATTATCAAGGGTTTATATCATTACCAAAATAGTAGCTACATTCCATCCTCGCATTAATTTCAGTTTGATTTTCTCTTATATCATTCTCATAATCAACCGAAAAGTCATCAAACTTTGATGAAATCTCTGTGCTCCAAATTCTAGTGTTAAGTGACAAGAAGCACGGATTTCACTTTATAACATGAAAATCAGATAATCAGCATGCATCTTCTTGTCAAGTGTATAAAATGTCTAATGGTCGTCTAAATAAAATTTCTAGTAGTTAGATCTTTAAGCATTTCTAACATTTAGCATTTCTACCAATCATTGACGCTGACCAACTTTCTTACTCTATTTGCAGAACAAGAAATTGACAGGTGTTATTTTCCTGGACTGCGGATATGATTTGAGGAGTAGTCATAGGGTTCCTGGTGAGTTTCATTCATTTACTCAGAAATTTAGTTACAACTTACATGTGTATCACCAAACAACTTTTGAGAAGCAATCCATCCCTTCATAGGTAGTGTGTTATTTTATTTATTTTTGCCTATCACCTTTGCCACTGTAGTTAGGAGCTATCTACAACCACAACAAAGCCTTAATACCTTATTCTCATTAGGTGGGGGTTGTAGGTGCTATCTATGTCGGGAAAATTGTTACACTAGTTATCTAAAAAAAAGAAAATGGGTTGGAGAAATTTTCTACAGTTTACAATTAATCAACCAACAAACCATTAAGTTGTAGATCTCTTCAGCTTTGCTGTCTTGTATTTTGCCTATTGAAGTTTCAATGACTATTTACAGAATTCTCTCAATTCTAGAATGATTAACTCAAGGAAGAGTTTTTATTTGATAATTTTTACTTATAAATCTGTGCATAATGGATGTGTCTTATGCCCTCAAGCTATTTTATTATCTGCTTTGAACTAGTTCTTCTGAGTTGTGATTGTACAATTCTAAGGAGCCTAACAGTTTTAACTTTTTTAACCCTTGTTTTAATTTCATAGTTGAATCCAGCTTTAGAGAAAGGTTGATTTTAAGTTTTCAGGCAGAACCACATATTATATTAGTCAAGGGCAATTCGTGTTGACATCTTCTTCTACTTGCTGCCTACTACACTTGTGATACTTGAAAATGTATGTCTGTGTTACATATCTAGTGATTGTGCTAAATAATCTCTGGATATGTCTGAAGGTGATTGTGGAGAAGGCAGAAAGAAGTGATATCCCGAGTATTGACAAGAAGAAGTAAGATATTGTCAATACTTTTCATATAATCTGGAAACGCCACCTTAATTATTTCTGCCAACTATCTTTGTCACATTCAGTTGTCTACATTTTGCCTTGTTCTGACGTAGTTGTCTGTAGGATCAAGGGAAAACAGAACAAGCAAAAAAAGATATATTGTTGCTGTTTAGGATTCCGGAGCAGTTGGCAGGTGTACAAGTGTCTTTGACTCCGTTGCATAGTGCTACTGCCTCTGCTTTGTTCACTTCTCTGCTGTCTTTGCACAATAACAACTGGGGTTGTCTCTCAAAAGGTACGTTTTGGCTGAAAAGCTTTCATTGGAATTTTAATGTATTTGCTTGAAAATTTATTTGATGCGAGAATATGCCCACAATAATTAGTAAAGCCTTAGTTTCCCGTTTGAGATGCAATACTAATGAGCACACGTGTACGTGCTTAATGTACCGCTCATTGTGTTGGATCTTGAATTGTCCAAAGTTGGACAGTTTGGGAATTTTTTTTCTTCATTCAGTTAAAATAGTTATTCATTGATTCTAATGTTATATACTTGATGAAAGTTCGGATTGATACATTTCCTTTCGTTCTCCGGGTGCATACTTTATCGTGGTGGATGTCATCACGTTCAAGTCGTGTACGTCGGAGACCGAAGGGAAATGCTGCCAAAATTTCGTCAAGTATGAGCATGAGAGTTAAGGACTAACTGTTAACCGAATGTTGAAAAAGTTTCTTCTCGAATGGGATAGGGCCATACCCTATCATAAGAAGTGGTTGATGAATATGTTGGACTAAGTACGAAGTTATTGGTTTAGTCATGGATCGCGGTTGGATGAATGGTAGATGGACAAGTGATGAGTATGAGAATGGAGTGGAAGATTTTCTACAGTTTGCAAAAACAAATGCTCTCGATAGTGGTAATGGAAGGTTTTATTGTCCTTGTGTGAACTGTTTGAATGAGAGACGACTAGAAGCTGAGGAGATACGTGATCATCTTATTGGTGAGGGGATTTGCAAGAGTTATACAACATGGATATGTCATGGTGAATCGTTAGACAGATGATGACGATGTCGGATAGAGAGGAAGTTGATGACGTGGAAATGGATGATGGACTAGAGGACATGATCCGTGATGTTGGGCAAGAGTATTTTCGGCGCACACATGTGTATGATACTTTGTGCGGTGATGCGGAAGTGGCTTTGTATCCGGGTGCACTAATTTCATACGGTTGTCAGGGGTGTTAAGATTGTTCAATGTGAAGGCGAGAAATGGGTGGAGCGATAAAAGCTTTACCGAATTGCTTGAGTTGTTGAAAGACATGCTTCCAGAAGGCAACACATTGTCATCTCGAAACTATAAGGCGAAGAAGATATTGTGTCCGATGGGTATGGAGTATAAGAAAATACACGCTTGCCCCAATGATTGCATATTGTACAAGAAAGAGTTTGAAGAAATGCACGAGTGCCCCAGGTGTGGGGTATCATGCTACAAAGTGAAGGATGATGATTCTAGTTGTGATGTGGTTACCAAAGGTCCTCCTGCGAAGGTGTTACGATATCTTCCCATGATTTCGCGGTTCAAGCGATTGTTTGTTAATGTAAATGACGCAAAGAATATTAGATGGCATGCAGATGAGTGGAAGTGTGATGGACAGCCTCGCCATCCGGCCGATTCTTTGCAATGGAAGAGAATTGATAGTTTGTTTCCTGATTTCGGCAATAAGCCCAGAAACCTTAGGCTTGGACTTGATACCGATGGAATGAATCCATATGGAAACTTAAGTAGTATTCATAGTTCATGGCCTGTTCTCCTGGTAATTTACAACCTGTCTCCTTGGTTATGCATGAAGCGCAAATACATTATGTTAAGTATGATGATTTCGGGTCCTAAACAGCCAGGAAATGATATTGATGTTTATCTGAGTCCCTTGATTGAAGACTTGAGAATGTTGTGGGATGAAGGCATTGATGTGATCGACGGGTATTGCCGTGAGACATTCAGATTGCGTGCCATGTTATTTTGCACCATCAATGACTTTCCAGCATACGGGAACCTGTGTGGGTATAGTGTTAAGGGGCATAAAGCATGTCCAATATGTGAAGAAGACACATGTTACCATCAACTGCAACATGGAAGGAAGGCAGTTTACCTTGGGCATCGGAGATTTCTCCGACGTAATCATCCTTATCGTAGATTGAGAAAAGCTTTCAATGGACTTTCGGAGAATGAAATTGCTCTGGTGGCCTTGACTGGAGAGCAAGTTTATGAAAGGGTGAACAACACTAATGTTATCTATGGGAAGACCCAGAAGAAGGCTACCGAGAAGAAAATATGGAAGAAGAGGTCGATCTTCTTTGATCTTCCATACTGGTGCAAGCTTGATGTAAGACATTGTATTGATGTGATGCATGTGGAGAAAAATGTGTGTGACAGTTTAATCGGAACGCTTCTCAACATTCAAGGCAAGACAAAGGATGGTGTGAATGCTCGTCTGGATCTAGTTGCGATGGGTATACGAGAGCAGTTAGCTCCACTTAAAGTGGGGGATAAGAAGACTTATTTGCCCCCAGCATGTCATACTTTATCAAAAAAAGAGAAAAGAAGTTTCTGTGAATGTCTACGGGGAGTCAAAGTGCCACAGGGTTACTCTTCAAATATCAAAAGACTTGTCTCAATGAAATATATCAAATTAGTTGGCTTAAAGTCTCATTATTCTCATGTCTTGATGCAACAACTTCTACCGGTGGCCATTCGTGACATATTGCCTAAAAAAGTCAGACATGCCATTACTAGGTTATGCTTATTCTTCAATGCTATATGTAGCAAGGTCATTGACACTAAAAAGTTGGATGACTTGGAAAATGAGGCAGCCATTATCTTGTGCCAATTGGAGATGTATTTTCCACCTTCATTTTTTGACATCATGGTTCATTTGATTGTTCATCTAGTGAGGGAGATTAGATTGTGCGGCCTCGTTTATTTAAGGTGGATGTACTCGGTTGAGCGATACATGAAGATCTTGAAAGGATATATGAAGAATCCACACCGTCCCGAAGCATCTATTGTTGAAAGGTATGTTACAAAAGAAGCTATTGAGTTTTGTACAGACTACATGTCAGAAGTGGAACCTGTAGGGCTTCCGATGTCTCGTCACGAAGGAAGATATGATGGTAAGGGTACACGAGGTATCGCTGTTAAGAGCATGGATCGGGAGGAAGTGCTTCAAGCACATTTGTATATATTGAATAACACTGATGAGGTTGAACCATACTTATGTGAGCACAAAAGCATCATCAATGAAACTTACCTAGAATGAATGAAAAATGGTGTTTGAACAAGCATAACAAGGCTTTCTTGAACTGGTTTAAAGAAAAAATTGCAAAGGATGGTGTTGCTTCTGATACATTAAAATGGCTAGCACGGGGGGCCTAACTTTTATGTCATTTGCTGGAATGGGTACGATATCAATAAGTTTTCCTTCTATACAAAGCCCCAAGATGACAAAAGTACTATGCAAAATAGTGGGGTTATGGTCGTCACTGAGTCCATGCATTTCTCTAGTTCGAAAGATAAAAACCTTGTTATGGCATCCATTTCATACTTTGGAATCATTGAAGAGATATGGGAGGTTGATTACACGAAGTTTAGAGTACCTGTTTTTAAATGTCAGTGGGTCGACAGTAACAATGGTGTGCAAACCGATGAGTTAGGCTTCAAATTGGTGGACCTTAATAAGGTAGGTAATAAAGAGGAGCCTTTCATCATGGCATCCCAAGCAAAACAAGTGTTTTATATCCGTGATCCTTCTAACAAAAGGTGGTCAGTGGTTCTCCAGGGAAAAAACATGTATAATGGTAGTGAGGGAAATCAAGATTCAACTCTTGGTATTTCTGATACTCCTTCTTTCTCAACACGAGTGCCTTATTTCAATGAGGAAAATGAAGTGGATGATGTATATGCTACTCGTAATGATCACCAGTAAGGGTTATGGGAGAACTTTACTAATTGACCACAAAGTAAGTTTAGTTTGAGTTATGTTTAAAGGCATATTATATGTTTACGTTGATATTTATAAGTTATGTTTACGTACGTTGATCGATATTTATAAGTTATGTTTGATATTTATCCTGACATACTAACAAGTTTTTTTTTTGTTTAAATAGGTATACATGGTTGATACTGAGGATATCCCTCCTTCATGCAGCGGGTCGGAGACCCCGTCTACGGGTAGAAAGGGTAGACGTGCCACGCGAATAAGGAATTTGAATGCCAACCGTGGTTCAAATCAAAGGATAAGAATAGACTTTGATAATAACCTCAATCCTATTGGGCCAATGGCAGAGCAGTTTAACAGTTTTGTGGCGACCCTTGCTAGAAGCAGGCCTAGTATACTCATTGATAATTGGAAAGATGTACCGACGGACGTGAAGGATCAGATATGGGAAAGTATTCTGGTATTTATACTTTTACGTCCTGTGTTTGTCTGTATCTACTTTATTTTAATCTTACTAATATCATACAGTAATTTGTTGATTCTTTTGGTGTTAATGTAGCTCACCTTTGACATACCGCATATGACGGCTATGAAGAAGCGTTTGAAAAAGTATGCTGGTGAGCGTTGGAGGGCTTTTAAGGTCGACCTGGGCAGATACTATGTATTCAATCCAACATGTGAAAAGAACCCACTTGAGGTGTACCCGTTTCTTGACCAGGCGACGTGGGATCGCTTTGTTCAGAGCCGACATGATACCACCTTTCAGGTTAACTTATTTGATTTGTCTCTAAATTTATGTAATTTCATTAATTTTATTTACTTATGTAATTTAATTGTCTTCTATTTATAACAGGAGAAGAGGAAAAAGGGGCAGAAAAACCAAAGCAAGAATGTCTACCCCCATGTCATGTCTCGTGGGGGATATAAAAAGCTTGGTCAGGTAATGGTGGAAGAGGAAAAGAAAGCACGTCAGGAAGCAGCATCTCAGGTGGATCCTAACGCTGAAAATCCTCCTGAGGTTGTTGATCCACCTCCACCCCCATGCCATCGTAAATGGAAGAGGGCCCGACAAAAAAAGGGACAATATACATCTGAGGCGGCCTGCCAAGTACCTGAGAAGATTGTAAGTATAGTTTAAATTGTTATTGTCATTTTAAGATTGTTACCGAATTGTAATGTGACCTGATATTTTATATGTGATAGGATGCCTTGGACGAGCAGGTAACCCAAGGAACCTTTGTTCCTAGAGGACGCGATGATATCTTAGCTGCTGCCATCGGTAAACCAGACCACCCGAGCCGTGTCATTGGTGTTGGATGGGGCGTCGGCATTCGCCAATACCATGGTTCATCTTCACACCAATGCCACAGGGACGTTGATGCAGATAGAGCACGGCTAAAACAGGAGATTGGAGTTGAGCTTAGACAGGAGATGGCCGAGCAGTTTGCCCAGCAGATGGCAATATTGACTTCCATGTCCCAGCAGATGACAGCCGGTGTCCAACCCTCTGTCCATGTGAGCACTAAGGGTTCATGTGATCCTCCTCATCAGCCTGAAAATGATGATGATGGTGATGATGATGATGATGATGATGATGATGACGACGACCCTGATAGGTGTGAGCTGTATGGTGATGATCATCATGATCGCCGCTTAGTGGCATTGGGGAGGGCATATAATAACTAAGGTAATACCATACACCATCGTTTATTACCGGATGATCAGGTGAGGGTTGTTGTTGAGATTATTCGAGATGCTAATGCTCGAGTCCCTGTGCCCACCGAGGAGGTTCAAACAGTGGGTCAGGCCCCCGATAACTTCATCCTCTGGCCAAGAAGACTGGTCAGCTTTCTTGTTGCATCTGAGGTATTCAGTTAGTTGCGTTTTTCTATATTCATAGTTGAAACTATTTATTATTGTTTAAAGATAATGCTTTATTTTTATTCGTTATAGGAAGTTGGACATGATATTCTGCCTGAAAGGTCGGATCCAGGAAGACCAGAGATGTCTGCTCATGCCAAGGTATTCATTTGATCATTTAATTAATTACGAATGAAATAACTTATCTGTGATTACTAATATATATCTTTGTTGTTTAGGGGATCGACAAAGGGGCACCTGGTGATGTTTTTAAACTTCTGGCTATACAGGTTGTTACCATAGAGAATGACGCAGCTTTGGCAAGGTTGGAACATGATGCCAGTCCTGGTGATGAACTGTATATCCCAAAGAAGGAACTTACTGAGATTGTACTCAATAAAGAAATGGCTAGTTCTACACACCTATCGTTATGGTGCACGTAAGTACATTTTATTTATAAGTTAAGTAATTAATTTTTAAATACTATGATAATTAACATGTTTTTTCAATATATTAGGTATTTGCATCGTATGTTAGTTGATCAGGGTAACCTCGTCCTTTATGGGTTCATTGACCCCATGTTCATTCAGGGTGAGGTTCTCCTAGCATCAGAAGACCCGGCCACCACCATACGTGATATACTTGCCCGAGACGATCATCAATTCTACCTTGCGCCTTATCTCAATAAGTATAAGTATCGGTTATTTAATTATAACTATATATGACTTAGTCACTAATTGTTTCGCAAATACAGCCAGCATTGACAACTGTTGATCCTGTACCCTAGGATGAACGTCGTGGTCTTCTTCTGCTCAATTGGAAATAAGCCGGCGAATGAACTGAAGACGATCATCGAAACGTAAGCATTAAAATACTTTATAATCAGTAATGTAGTTGTTTTAATTATCTGAAATCTATTAGATATACTTTAATTAATGTTTATTTTGTCATGATAGTTCTATTAATGCAAACCACATGTTGCGTGGTGAAAGGCGTCGGGCTATCGGATGGATTATTCCTAGCGTAAGATATTCATTAGTTCAAATGCATCAAATGCAGTGGGTATAATTATTGATTTCTATGTGATGAAGTGGATGTTGGAAATTATCTCCTCCAGGATCACTGAAAGATGGCACGAGGTAAATGTTAATTGATAACAATTAGAAGTAACATTTATAGATTCGTTATATGTTTTATGTTAGTTTATTACTTAAAAGATATAATCTTTTGTCCAATTAAACTTGCAGATATTCAACAATCCAACTCCATTATCTGATTCTGACATCAACAACATAAGGAGGCGTTGGGCAACTTTCTTTCTTGAAGTGTACCAACCATAGTTTGTATATATGTAGTTAGTTTAAAAACTTATCATGTACTAGCTATAGTGTACTTTTGACTGATCATATGTATTTTGATATGAAATCTATAATATATCATGTAGCTTTTTGGTTTCTAATTATCTTTGTTGTCTGAATGTAATTGAACGTACATATGTATTGTTCATAATAAATTCAGTATATATTAATTTAGTGTGTTTTTGTTGTACAAAAGTGATTGTGTTGAGAATATTTAGAATATGTTATTCTGGTATTGATCTGCATTACTGAAACAGGGGAAAGGAATGATAAAAATATAAAAAAGAGTTTAAAAAAAATTTATAATTTACACATCGGTTTTCTTGAAAACCGATGTGAAAATTGAAATTTCCACATCGGTTTTCCTAAAACCGATGTGGAAAGTGAAATTTCCACATCGGTTTTCAAGAAAACCGATGTGTAAATTGAAATTTTCACATCGGTTATTTTAAAACCGATGTGTAAAGTCTAATTTCCACATCGGTTTTAAACAAAACCGATGTGGAAAGTAATATTTCCAATAGGTTACCCATTGACAAATGAACTTTCCACATCGGTTAATGTTAAAACCGTTGTTAAAAATGTACTTTAAACATCGGTTTTAAAAACGATGTGAAAAGTAACAAAAAACAACATCGGTCTTTTCAACATCAGTTTGAAAACCAATGTGAAAAGCCAAAAATAATCGATGTGGAATCCCTTTTCTGCACCAGTGTACGTCCTGACGATGACGGTGGTAGCGAATTTGTATGATCTAAAAAATCGATAACAAAAGGTAAGTACATATATGACAATGACAAAGCAGTAAAGGTTAGTTTTTTGAATCTTGTTGTATATATGCTTTCTTGCCTCCCCTTCTGAATTTGGCGTTTTGTGTATCAATCTTAAAGTGTGTCTCTGCAAATCAATTCAAAATATATAGTATAGATAAAGTTTTCTGATGGAGAAAGTGCAGGTTTGAGTAAGTGTAGAATTGATATTTGTAAATCAATATCGTCAGTTATAAGGTGAGTGCCTGAGTGGGAGGGTGAGGAATTGATCAGTCTGTTTGAATATATAGAAAAAAAGGCTTATCCATTATCACTTTGCAGGTGCTATATTTTGAACTGGTTATTATCTTTTTATGTTACTTGTTATTTTTGAATCAGTTCAGTTTCTTTTAATTTGAATTTTTAATTGTTGATAACCACCACTCAATTTGAATCCACGTGAAGCTCTGTACTGTGGAGATTTAGGTGATTCAGTTTTTATATTTTTGTAAACTGTCAAAAAATATAAAGTTAGCAGGGGTAATTTTGTAAGTAAAAAAAATTGACACCAAAAAATAGCTTTTTTTTTTAAACTCTCCCATTATCTTTTAGTATAGATAGATAAAGTTTTCTGATGGAGAAAGTGCAGGTTTGAGTAAGTGTAGAATTGAGATTTGTAAATCAATATCGTCAGTTATAAGGTGAGTGACTGAGTGGGAGGGTGAGGAATTGATCAGTCTGTTTGAATATATAGAAAAAAATGCTTATCCATTATCACTTTACAGGTGTTATATTTTGAACTGGTTATGATCTTTTTATGTTACTTGTTATTTTTGAATCAATTCAGTTTCCTTTAAATTTGAATTTTTAATTGTTGATAAGCACCACTCAATTTGAATCCACGTGAAGCTCTGTATTGTGGAGATTTAGGTGATTCAGTTTTTATATTTGTGTAAACTGCCAAAAAATATAAAGTTAGAAGGGGTAATTTTGTAAGTAAAAAAAAAATTGACACCAAAAAACTGCTTTTTTTTTTAAAACTCTCCCATTATCTATTAGCATAGATGCAATTGCCTTGAAGCAATTATATATTAACACTAATCATAAATAGCGTGTCAATTGATTTTTCACTAAAATATTTTCAGTAAAAAATTACCTTTGAGAGATAATTTTTATTATTAGCATTTTTTAGTAAAATAAAGCAACTTAAACATGATCTCTTTTTTTTTTTTTTGAAGGAACTTAAACATGACCTAAATTTTTATTCATTAAATAAAAAATTAATTCAGTTAAAAAAAGTTTATAGATGTGGAATTTAAAATAACTTGTGCAATGCCAAGGCATATATTTACCTAGTGAAATTATTAGATGAATTAGAATTGAAAATACTTTTGTATTGATATGTTGAATGAATTACAGAGAAGAGTGAGAGGTGTTTTTATAACACCTTGGATACAAAGGAGATAAGGAACTCCAAGATACACTCATCAAGAGGCAAACTAACTAATCAAGAAACTAACTAATATCTAACTAATATTGGATAAAACAGAAAAAACAAACTGACCATACTAAATCCAATAGCCCCCGTCAAGCTGGAGAGTGGATTGCTTTCAATCCCAACTTGCTCACAAGGTTGTTGAAAGGAAGAGGATCAAGCGGCTTAGTCAGCAAATCCGCTAGCTGATCTGAGCTTGAAATGGGGAGAAGATGGAACAAGTGTGCTTGCAACTTCTCACGGACCACATGGCAATCCAACTCAATATGTTTGGTACGCTCATGGAATGAAGAGTTAGATGCTATATGCCTTGCGGATTGGCTGTCACAATAGAGCAGAGCAGGTTGCATAAATGGAATCTGAAGGTCCTTGAGTAAATAACTCAGCCACTGCAACTCACAGACAATTGAAGCAAGAGCTCGATATTCAGCTTCAAAAGATGATTTGGACACCGTAGGTTGCTTTTTGGACTTCCAAGAGATGAGGGAAGATCCAAGAAAAATGCAGTAATCTGTGATTGATCTGCGGGTTTCAGGGCAAGTAGCCCAGTCCGAGTCACTGAAACCCTTGAGTTGAAGAGCAGAATCTGTTGGGTAGAAAAGACCATTAGCGGGTGAACCTTTGATGTACCTAAGGACCCGTATAGCAGCTTCCTGATGAAGGTTGGTAGGACAGCTCATGAACTGACTGAGCTGCTGAACAGAGAAGCCAATGTCTGGTCTTGTAGTTGTCAAATAGAGAAGCTTGCCTACCAGTCTTCGATAGGAGCCAGGGTCTGTTAACGGAGTGCCTTGCTGAGTTGTTAATCTGGTAGCTTTAGCAATTGGGGTGGATGCAGGTTTGGAAGCCAATAAGCCACAATCACTTAAGATATCGAGTGCATATTTCCTTTGGCATATATGTAGGCCATCTTTGGAACGGGCAATCTCCAATCCTAGAAAGTACTTCAAATGTCCCAGATCTTTAATTCTGAAGGTAGAGTGTAAATCAGTTTTGACAGATTCTATTTCATGAATGTTATTGCCTGCAAGGATTAGGTCATCGACATACACCAATAAAGCAGTAAATGATGAATGTGATGCTTTAATGAATAGAGAATGATCCGAAAGAGATTGAGAGAAGCCCTTGTTTTTAAAAAAGGAAGACAATCTAGCAAACCATTGGCGGCTAGATTGTTTTAAACCATAAATGGACTTTAAAAGTTTGCAAACTTGGTTAGGTTTTGGTGTAGAGAGGCCTAGAGGAGGCTGCATATAGACTTCCTCCTCTAGGTTTCCATGCAAAAAGGCATTATGCACATCTAATTGATGAAGGAACCAATTGTTAGTAGATGCAATAGCTAATAAAAGTCTAATTGTAGTTACTTTAGCAACGAGGGAATAAGTATCAAAGAAATCTAGGCCCTCAATTTGATTAAAACTTTTAGCTATTAAGTGAGCTTTATATCTTTCAATGGTACCATCGACTTTGTATTTAATGTTATAAACCCATTTTGAACCAATGAGGGATTTTCCCTGAGGAAGGTCAGTGTATGTCCAAGTTTTAT
The DNA here is from genome assembly GCA_030762895.1 of Sophora flavescens. NCBI lineage: Eukaryota > Viridiplantae > Streptophyta > Magnoliopsida > Fabales > Fabaceae > Sophora > Sophora flavescens. Next base: position 173,425,555 of record CM061065.1, on the reverse strand, counting down.
TGGCAAGCAGGGCATCAATTTCAGAATTCATGGCCTGAATCCAGTGCTTGAAGGTAAGTTTTAGGTTCATCATGTGAAGAGATAGCAAGAGTGTAATGTAAGTGATGAGGAGAGAGTTTTGAGTAGGAAATGACAGAGGAAAGAGGATACCTGACAGTGGTGTTCGCATGGTAAGCAGAATTGTTGCAATGAAAATCTTTTAGATATGATGGTGGATGTCTATGACTCTCAGATCTTCTAAGAATAGAGGCATTGTTATCTAAGGGATCCCCAGGGGCAGCAGGTGACAAGTTTGGGAAATTTGCTGCAACATCAGAACTAGGTGTGTGCAGAGGTGAGGAAGGTGCAGCAACATGAGGTGTGTGCATAGGTGGTGAAGGTGCTGCAATATCAGAAGTATGTGAAATAGGACTATGCGGACTATCATATGGATATGAATGGTTGAAATCAAAAATGAAAGCAGGATCAGTGTTTGGCAGATTAGAATGATTATCATGATGAACAGAATCTGATGCATAGTTGTATGGAAAAGAAGTTTCATAAAAAGTGGCATTTCTAGATACAAATATATCATGTGTATGTAAATCAAAAAACAGATAGCCATTAGTGCCTGGTTTAAAACCTAAAAATATACATTTCCTAGCCCTTGAGTCAAGTTTATGTCTTTGTTGAGTTAATGTTGAAGCAAAGGCAAGACAACCAAAAACTTTAAGATCCATGAAGTTAGGAGAAGTGTTACACAGCTTAGCATATGGTGTTTCATTGTCTAAAACAGGGCTTGGCATTCGGTTAATGAGATGGACAGAATGACAAAGGGCATAGCTCCAAAAGGTTTTGGGTAAGTTTGATTGGAAAAGCAATGCCCTAGTTACATTGAGGAGGTGTCTATGTTTCCTCTATACAATGGAGTTTTGTTGAGGGGTTTCCACACAAGATGTTTGGTGGATAATCCCGAGGGAAGAGTAATAGGATGGCATATGGAATTCTTTGCCATTGTCAGTCCTAAGAATCTGTATTTTTGCAGAAAATTGAGTGGAAATAAGATTGAAAAAATGACTAATGCAAGTCCTTGTATCTGACTTGGTTTTAAGTAAATAAATCCATGTATATCTAGTGTAATCATCAACAATGGTTAAGAAGTAAGAGTGACCTTGAATGGATGCAATGCCAATAGGACCCCAAATATCCATATGTATGAGGGCAAAAGGATGCAATGTAGCAGAATTACTAACAGGGAAGGGTAATCTAGCTTGCTTAGCATAGTGACAAGATTCACAAATCAATCTTTTATTAAAGTAAATGTAAGGGAAGTTGGTACATAATTGCTGTAAAACAGAAACAGAAGGGTGTCCTAATCTAAAGTGCCACAAATCAAAAGAAGTGGAGGGAATGTTGGTAGCAGCAGTGGCTAAACTAAGAGAGTTATGTTTATTGGAGAAAGAAGATGGAATGCCATTGTAGATGTAGAGATTGTTGGAGACCTCAGCTTGCCCAATCATCTTCAAGGTAGACCGAGCCTGAATAATGCAAGATGCAGAAGTTAGTAATATGTGACATTGTAAAGAAGTAGTTAGCCGATGAATAGATATTAAATTAAAATGGAATTCAGGAATATAAAGGACATTAGTAAGATAAAAGTCTTTGGTAAAAGAGATAGTTCCTGATGATTTTGCATAAAGAATAGTGCCATTGGGTAGCTTAACAGGAATAGGAGAGATATATTTACAAAAAGAAAAACATTCAATATAAGGACAAATATGATCACTTGCACCTGAATCAAGGATCCAAGTGAAGTAAGGGGAAATGCAATTACCTGTCTTGATGGCACCCGAAACCACATGGTGGTTGGTGTCTGAAGAAGATGGTTTACTCACTGTGTTTATGTTTGAAGTTGAACCTTGTTTAGAAGAATGAAGCAAGTTGATCAAGTATTGGTAATCTTCTTTGGAGATGGAGAAAGATGATTCAACAGGAGCAACTTTCACAGGGTATTCAATTCTAGGAATGTCAGTAGATGTTGGAGCTGCCAATTGAGGAGAGGGGTTGAGATTTCGAGTCCTATACCCAGGAGGGAATCCGTGTTTGAAATAACAAGTATCAATTGTATGATTGGTGCGGTTACAGTGAGTACATAACATCAAATTTTTAGAGTTGGTGCGGCCTCTCCGCCTTCCCTGAGATGGTTGGTTCCTGGTTTGTGAAAATTTGGTACTTGAGAGGGCTGAAGCATCAGGAAGAATGGAAGGGGTGCGTTCTTGTTGAACAACCATAGAGTATGTGGCACTAATAGAAGGTAGGGGATTCATGATGAAGATTTGGCTTCGAACAGGTTGAAATGTCTCATTCAGGCCTTTCAAGAAACATATAACATGCTCCTTGTCTTTGTATGTTTGAACTAATTTGCTCAAATCACAAGTGCAGATATGCAAACATGAACAAGAAGGGGTTGGGCGAAGGAATTCTAGCTCATCCCAAAGGATTTTCATATCAGTGAAGAAATTGGATAAAGATCTATCACCTTGTTTCATAGAATGTAGTTCTTGAAGTAAATCAGACATACGAAAATGGTTACCACGGGTGAATCGAATTTCAAGATCGAGCCAGAGGTCCCTAGCAGTGTCGAATGAAGCCGTGCTTTGGGAGATTTGTGGTGAAAGGGTGCGAGTGATCCAAGAAATGATCATGTGATTGCAGCGTTGCCAGGCATCGAACAGGGGATCGACATCTGATGGAGGCCGTGATGGTGCCATTGACGAACTTGATCTTGTTCTTGGAAGAGAGAGATCGCAACATGACACGACTCCAATGATAGTAATTTTCGCCATGGAGAGGAGGTGATACAAGGACATACCCTGGGTTTTCACCAGGATGAAGAAAGTAAGGACTTGCTGGGTTTTGTGATGCGTCGGGTGGAGGAGGGGGCGGCGGTGGTGGTGGGTTTTCACCAGAGTTATCAAGATTGGAACATGAGGGGCTTGTAGGTGGGTTAACCTGAGCCATGAGAGAAAGAAACAGAATATTGCGGAAGCTATGTATGCAAAATGAAGACTGATACCATATTAGATGAATCAGAATTGAAAATACTTTTGTATTGATATGTTGAATGAATTACAGAGAAGAGTGAGAGGTGTTTTTATAACACCTTGGATACAAAGGAGATAAGGAACTCCAAGATACACTCATCAAGAGGCAAACTAACTAATATCTAACTAATATTGGATAAAACAGAAATAACAAACTGACTATACTAAATCCAATAGAAATTGTACAATAATGAAATAGGACAAGTAGCGGGCTATCATCTTATTTTACTTTTAAAAAACATACAAAGCATCCAACATTAGCTATATATATGGATCTTATTTTCGTTCTCATTTAGTGAATTAACCAACCACTATGGAAAGGAGGGGAATCCAAGCATCACACCCTTTTAAACACATTCTTTACTATTGGTCCATTTTATCCCCTCTTAACCTTCTATCCTTTCACCTGGTCATCAATTTAAATTATTGGTTAAAGTAATACTTTGGTTCCCATACATGACATGAATTCTCGATTTGGTCCCTATACATAAAAAATTATTAAAATGGTCCTTATACATACAAAATTTGCAGAGACAGCAAATGAGATTTAGACACCAAAGCCTTGAAGATGGATGCTTGTTATATGTTTTGATTCTATAATATTGGTTTTTACAATATTTTGCCATTGATGTAAAGTGGTTGAAACTTGGCATATCATGGTAATAATATATCATTGTTATTGAAAGTATGTGTAACTATCTTGTTTTCAGATTTCACCATTCCATTAAGATAAAGAAATTTGCAACTGAAATGCATCCAAAGGCTGAAGACAGCACAATCATTTAAACCTCCATATCCATTCACCAAAAATATTGAAGACCTTATGCATTAATAAGAGGAAGAATGATTCTTCAAATAATGCTTTACGTTGTCGAAGAATAAGAAAGCAAAATGGCAAGAAAGGCATGAACGCCATATGTCATTTCAATAACTCAACTAGTAATGTCAAAATTCACCATGTCTAATATTCCAAAATGCCTTCTGAGTGAAAAGTCACGATACAAAATGATGGTGCATGCTACACAGTGAGTCATTGTTATAATATGAGCCTTGTAATGAATTTGCATTACTCATCCATGAATCTGAAATGGGGAATTGAGTAAGGTTTTCCTGCAAAATAAATTGTAATTCTTTATCAGAATAAGAAAGAAAACACTCTAAAAAATAAAATCAAACATATTCAATATATGAAAAGATAATACTTGAACTTGTTGAGTTGAGGATTGTTTTATGCATGGAGTCTCCATTAGAGTCTTCTGAAAACCAATAAATATACTAAAATCAACAGAAGAGATAAAAATGGAAATGCAATGATAACGAATAAGAGATAAATATTTCTAACCTTTTTCATTTTTCCACTAGAATTTCGCTTAGGACATTTCTCAATCCCACTTTTTATTCTTCTTGGAGCCCCTTTTGTCTTTGACACTTGAGGATCAAGCAGTGATTTTTCACACAGAATGTTGTTACCAACATTTTCTTGACAAATATCATTACCTCCTTGATTGAAAGTATTCTTGTTATATTTCAAATGTTGATTAATGGTTGCACATTGTTTCAAGGTCTCTTCAAGTGCATGGCATGCAAAATTGTAACTCTCATTAGTTAATGATCCTTCCTCCAGCAATTTATTGACCTTCTGAACTAAGTGATCATATCTCTCCTTCTTGGAAAGAGCCTCTTCATTCACTTTCCTTTTACTATTCTTACTTCTGATATCCTTGGTCCATCTTCTTAATATATAGTGTGATGGAACAACAATAACACCTACAGCTTGGAGTACCATTAATGAATGCCTACAAAGATATCCATTATATTCGAATAAGCAACATAAGCAAGAAATTTTCTCTTTTGATGCATCTCACTCTACAACAAACTCTTCATGTTTCTGAAAGTCTAAGACTTTAAAGGTGGTAATATGACCATCTTCATTCTTTTCCATTAGATGACATCCAGATAATCCCAAAACCGCAACTTGGAAGTTCTTGAAGACTTCATGTGTATAAACCAATGACATTTGCTTCTCAAAAGGTGATGGAGTCTTGAGATTAGGTTTCTTGTGCCATGTATTAAAATTAGCTTGCATTTCTGCTTCATCTCTATCTTGTAAAGCAACTTTTTATTTCTCAACAAATTCCTTTACTGTGTTTGGATAAAGAATTCTAAGAGAGGAATGTAATTTTTGAGGATATTTAAAATGCCATCTATTAAAATATTTTGTTTCGATACTTAACCCCAGAAAAATTTAAATTCCCAGCATTTCTACCGAGTAATTTTTTTCAACTAAAATCAAGAATTTCAAATTCCACTTACTGAGGTGGGATTTCAAATTCCCGGCACTTCCATAGCCTTGCCTTCTTCACCTATAGTCATCGACTCATTGTGCACTTCTAGTTCTTCTCCCGTTGTTGCACTTTTTCTCAGCTCCAAAGACAACATTTCTCCATCACTATTCTTCTCCTGATCTCCATAACTATTCATTCTTCAACTCCATAGCTATTCATTCTTACCTCCATAGCCCGAGCTTGACGATTTGAGATTTGAGAGCTGCTCTAGGTATCATATCTACTCTTTCTTTCTACATCTTTGGTTATTTTACTTCATGTTCTTCAATTTTTGATTGTCTCTGCAAAGTTTGTTTACATTGTGATATTGATTTTGAAAGATGAGTTTATGTGATTTTTCTTGTTTTCTGCCTTTTTGTGCCATGGATTGTGTTGCTTTTGTCTTTGCTTGCTCCTCTCTCATGGCTTGAGTTTTTTTTTTCTTTGGTTTTGGATTGATGATAGAAGATATGAATGTATGATAGGAAACCGAATAATGATGTTATTATTTGATCATCTACTTTCACTCTGACACGAGGAGTGTAATAATTTTGATGCCAATATATGTCTAGTAGTATTGCACCTCACTTATTCGACAAAATGCATAGGTTAAGTTCTCTGGTTGATTATAATGTTGACATATATTTATTAGTTCATGGTTGCTTAACTACTGTTTTGGTTATTATTGTTTCACTCTGCATGTGCTGGTAAATTTTTGTTTGCAAAGGGGATTAAGATTATCGCCTCTCTAAGCTGTACTTTGGTAGCTTCTATGTAGCAAAAACTTGTTATGTTATGCAGGAGAAAAGAAGCAATAAATAAATAATTAAGCTTGAGCACAAGACATGAAGGGGAGTCCATAAACCATAATCATGCCAAACCACATTATTTGGTACTGCATTTTCTAAAATCTCTGGTGATTCTCTTTGGTTAATTTGATTCTCATATTTTGTTTCATAGCTGACATGACAGGGAAGGGGAGGAGAAACTAGAATGTTTAGAAAATTGTTAGAAGTAATGTTTTAAGCTTTGTGCTAGATTCATTTCTTTTTATGTGTAGTGAACAATAGCTAAAACGCAATAGCATGTGAAGATTGTTTAGACGGGGTTTAAGCATAGTTGTTTTGGCAATATAATTATTATAGGGTGATCATTGTGATTATTTGTTTATTTTATTTTATTTCTGTTTAAGTGAGGTTTGAACTACCACCACTGCATATAGCCTGAATAAAGTAAACAAAACATTTTAGAATTAAATGAAAATAACAACCGGGTAGTGGAATGGTAATTCCTCTGTAAATAAGAGAATCTCATAAATGGGATTTTTCTACTGTCATATTGACAGATTTATTGGGCGTCAATGCTTGTTGATGCAAGCCAACTTGATATAGACATCAACAACAAGTCTCATTGGAATTATGTACTTGTAGTAAAATATAAATGGATCATCGATGTAGGAGTTGTCTTGGAGTACCTTTGGATCAACAAGAAGTTGAAGATGAATGCATAAGATTAGATCTAGGCTGTGCAAACATTCATATATTGGTGGTTACTTATAGCTCATGGTCATCAAACATCTTATTAGTATCATATAATTTGACATTTAGCTATGAAGCATCTTTTGTTAATGTGAGTGCTATTTCAGTGTTGTGTTTTTATTTTATTTGAGTGTTCATATTTCCCAACTTTTCATTTTTGTTATCTCACTCTTCTCTGTTTCTGGTTTGTAAATTTTAGTGACCTTACGAACTTCCATTAATCTTGGGATGTCTTTTTCCTTTACCTCTACCGTCTTGCATCATGTTAAAGTTTTTGACTTAGAAGTTGCTGTGTAACTATAGGGAGCTAGTGGTCATGGTGTCATACTTTGTTTATTTGTTGTTTTTAAACTTGGATACTCGCAATATTTTTCATTCTGTTGAACACAGTCCTCCTGAGCATAGTTGCACATTGACATATGTATCATGTTGTAGAATCTGAATGCTAATTTTTTTTTACCATGAAACCTCTTGAATCATAAGATATGGTAACCAAGTGATAATTAGTTTACTATTCATAACATAAAAGACATATATATAGATACCGTGACCTGAAGCTTTGTTTTACTTGTTCAAAACATGAGCTGGTCATGTAAAGAGCATATGCATGAGAGCCATGACCACCAAATTGTTTTACAAGAATTTGCAATTGTCATGTTGTACTCATGACCACTGTATTTGCTTTGAAGTGAAAGTTTGTATTGAATAAAACTGTTGTGATCTATATTTGCTCACTTTGATAACTCAAACTAAATTTAATCCACGTCAAGCTAAGATTACAGCCTTGCAGTTGGGATTTTAAAGAATTAATGGGCAGATATAGATCTATTATATTTCCTGTTATCTACCATTAATAACCTTCTCATCCTTATTAATAACCACCTTGTCAATTTTTAGTGTACAAAGCTAACTTAGTTGTTTAGTTATCTTTATGTGCAAAGCTTTGATTCATGTTTTAACTTACACATGAATTTTTGTTCACGGGAGGTGCCTAAGGAAGAAAGTGATGATGACATGAGATTCAACTTGTTTGATTAGGTCTTTCTTTTAGTTGTAGCCAATCTAGGACTCCTCTTAATGAGGGTGGCTGAAACTAGTTATTTTATTCTATAAAATGCAAGATCACGTATTGGAGCTTATAGGAAGCAAAGTTTAGAAGGAAGTCTTGTATTGCTAGCACTTTTCTTTTGTCTGTATCAGTTACAATCTTTTTATCTTGAATCCTAATTCATAATGATTTTGGATATCTCTACTTATCTTGCGGACATAAGGGTGGAATTACATTGTGAAGATGATGACTTGGCAAGATTTTATGTGTTCTGAATAAAATACTAGTGAAAACATAAATTCTTGTTGGTATGCCTTTGACCATTACACCTAATTCGTGAGGTGAAATGTTCCTTTAATAGAAGGGGAATTTTTTTCACTTTAGTTCTGTTTGTTATAATATGTGTTGGAAATGCATGGGTACTCGATAGTTCTAAAAGAGTTAGCGAGACCCCTTGGATAATAATATTAATAAATTAGGAGATGAGAGTGAAATATATTTAAAATGGTACAAGAGTTTAAATTGGCTAATTTTTAATTTTTTACATTATTTATTAATTATTACTATTTAAAAATGTTAATATTTACTTATTTGCCACATTTTATATTGAAATATCAATTTTTTAAATAAATATTCAAAAATAAAAATTTATGATTGAAGGTAAATAATTTGCTTTATCCAAACAAAAAAAATTTGAAATACAAGGTATTTGAATTACTCTATCCAAATAAAGAATTTAAAATATAAGGTATTTGAATTACCCTAACCAAACGAAGTACTTTCAAAATCAAAGTAATTCAATTGAAGTAATTGAATTGCCTTGTATTTCAAATTCCTTTGAATTTTGAAATACTTCATCCAAACACACACTTAACGTGGTTTTCTTGCATACATATTTGTCAAAAAATGAGTTGACGCTCTCTGATCTTTGAGTAGTGGACATGCCACCAAAAAATGTATTCTTCATGTAAACGGGAATCCAATGCTCTCGTTCTTCATATAGAGATTGCATCCATTCATCCTCTAAAAGCTGAAATTTTTCGATCATTTCTTGCCATTTATACACAAATTGTTGCTTTGACCAAGACTTGTAAATGCATGTGTTAAGATGTCTCATGAAATCGTCGTGTTTTGCCAAAGACAAAAGCAATGTCGAGTATTGGGAAATACCTCTTTGATAGCTACTTTCATTGCTTTGTCTTGGTCCGTTATTATTGCATCTGGAGGCTTGCCACCTATAGCTCTAAAGCCATGTCTTCATTAACCAAGTGAAAGTTTGTGATGACTCATTTGCTAGTAATGCACAATCAAGTAATCTTGAGTGAAAATGATTGTTCACGCCAATGAAAGTAGCAAATATGGCATTTTGTACTTATTTGTGATGTAAGTTGTATCAAATGAAACTACATCTCCAAAATCAACATAGTCATCTCTACCTTTTGCATCCACCCAGAAGATATTTCTTACACGACCTTCATCATCCAAATCAATGCACTAGTGCAGAAAAGGGATTCCACGTCGGTTATTTTTGGCTTTCCACATCGGTTTTGAAACTGATGTGGAAACGACCGATGTGGTTTATTGCCACTTTACACATCGGTTATAAAACCGATGTGTAAAGTATATTTTAAACATCGGTTTTATATTAACCGATGTGGAAAATTAATTTAGCAATTAATAAGCAGTTGTAAATTTAACTTTCTACATCGGTTTTTCTTAAAACCGATGTGTAAATTTGACTTTCTACATCGGTTTTATAAAGAACCGATGTGTAAAGTTAAATTTACACATCGGTTTTAAGCAAAACCGATGTAGAAAGTTAAATATACACATCGGTTATTGAGAACCGATGTGTAAAATCTCATTTTTTTTTTAATCTGTTATTTACATTTCAATCATTCCTTTCCCCTGTTTCACTAAAAAATATTGGTTAAAAAATGTATCAAATGCTTCAAGCTCCATGTGCGAGAAACAATTACAAGTCTGTACAAAATTTTCCAAATTACAAGTCTATACAAATTTTTTTCAAACCCCCCTTCTACACTCATCATCTGGGCATTAACAAAACCGCTGATTAGCTCTTACAACAAAAAGCATTTCAGTTGGTAGAACTAAATGATTGCATAAAAGAAGAGGTATAAATGAAAGGAATGACCAAGAGTGACTCAACCTCCTCCATACTCGAAATTGAAGTGCTAAAAATCTGTTCAATTTAATGTATAATCTCAAAATTTCCAGCCAAAAAAGAAGCATGAGAACTACCTTAGTGAATCAAACATTATTAAGAATCATTTTATGCCAATGACAGAGACACAGGTTGCGGATCAATAAACAAACCAGCAAAGACTCTCGATCAAACAAGAAACAACAACAGAACACCAAACCAGTTTTGACACAATCATTCAAAAGCAAAACATACTTCATTCAATATGATAAGTTTTTAAACTATAGCTAATACATATCATCAGTCAAAGGTACACTATAGCTAGTATATGATAAGTTTTAAACTAACTACATATATACAAACTATGGGTGGTACACTTCAAGAAAGAAAGTTGCCCAACGCCTCTTTATGATGTTGATGTCGAGAATGAGACAATGGAGTTGGATTGTTGAATATCTGCAAGTTTAATTGGACAAAAGATTATATCTTTTAAGTAATAAACTAACATAAAACATATAACGAATCTATACTATTACTTCTAATTGTGTCAATTAACATTTACCTCACTCCATCTTTCAGTGATCCCGGAGGAGATAATTTCCAACATCCACTGCATCACATAGTAGCCACATTCACATGACCCACGTTGTATACGTGACTACGTACAAATGAAACCCAATTAGAATATGAGGAATTAAATAAAATAGAAATCAATTATTGTACCCACTGCATTTGATGCATTTGAACTAATAAATATCTTACTGTTGGGAATAATCCATCCGATAGCCCGAGTACGCCTTTCACCACGCAACATGTGGGATGCATTAATAGACCTATCATGACAAAAACATTAATTAAAGTATATATAATAGATTTCAGATAATTAAAACAACTGCATTACTGATTATAAAGTATTCTAACGCTTACGTTTCGATGATCGTCTTCGATTCATTCGCCGCTTATTTCCCAATGAGCGTAAGAAGACCACGACGTTCATTCTTGGGTACAAGAGCAACAATTGCCAATGCCTACTGTAAATTTGCGGAACAGTTAGTGACTAAGTCATATATAGTTATACTTAAATAATCGGTACTTACTTATTGAGATAAGGCGCAAGATAGAATTGATGATCGTCTCGGGCAAGTATATCACGTATGGTAGTGACCGGGTCTTCCGGTGCTACGAGAACATCACCCTGAATGAACATGGGGTCAATGAACCCATAAAGGGCGAGGTTACCCTGATCGACTAACATACGATGCAGATACCTAATATATTGGAAAAACATGTTAATTATCATTGTATTTAAAAATTAATTACATACTTAACTTATAAATAAAATGTACTTACGTGCACCAAAACGATATGTGTGCAGAACTGGACATTTCTTTATTGAGTGCCATCTCCATAAGTTCTTTCTTTGGTATATACAGTTCACCAGGGCTGGCATCATGTTCCAACGTTACCAAGGCTGCATCATCCTCCATGGTGACAACCTCGTATAGCCGTAACTTTGAAAACATCACCATGGCCAGGTGCCCCTTTGTCGATCCCCTAAACAACATAGATATATATTAGTAATCACGGATAATTAAGTTATTTAATTCGTTATTAACTAAATGGTCAAATGAATACCTTGACAGAGCGGAACATCTCTCGGTCTTCCTAAATCCGACCTTTTAGGCACAATATCATTTCCAACATCCTATAACAAATACAAATAAAGCATTATCTTTAAACAATAATAAATATATTTCAACTATGAATATAGAAAAACACAACTAACCGAATACCTCGGATGCAACAAGAAAGTCGACCAGTCTTCTTGGCCGGAGGATGAAGTTATCGGGGCCCGACCCACTGTTTGAACCTCCTCGGTGGGCACAGGGACTCGAGCATCAGCATCTCGAATAATCTCAACAGACACCCTCGGATGATCATCCTGTAATAACCGATGGTGTATGGTATTACCTAACTTATTATATGCCCTACCCAATGCCACTAAGCGGCGATGATGATGATGATCATCAACATACAGCTCACACCTATCGTGGTCGTCATCATCATCATCATCATCATCGGCAGCAGCAGAAAGATCACCATCATCATCATTTTCGGGATGATGAGGAGGATCACATGAGCCCTTAGTGCTCACATGGACAGAGGGTTGGACACCTACGTCATCTCACCGGGACAAAGAAGTAAATACGCCATCTCTCTGGGCAAACTGCTCGGCCATCTCCTGTCGAAGCTCAGCTGCAATCTCCTGTTTTAGTTGTGCTCTATCTGCAACCGAATCCCTGTGGCATTGGTGTGAAGATGAACCATGGTATTGGCGAATGCCGACTCCCCATCCAACACCAATGACACGGCCCGGGTGGTCTGGTTTACCGATGGCGATAGATAAGATATCATTGCGTCCTCTAGGAACAAAGGTTCCTTGGGTTAGCCGATCATCCAAGGCATCCTATCACATAAAAATATCAGGTCACATTACAATTCGGTAACAATCTTAAAATGACAATTACAACAAACTATACTTACAATCCTCTCAGCTACTTGGCGGGCCTCCTCGGATGTATATTGTCCCGTTTTTCTTTGTCGGCCCCTCTTCCATGAACGATGGCGTGGGGGTGGAGGTGGATCAACAACCTCTGGAAGATTTTCAGCATTAGGATCCGCCTGAGATGCTTTGCTGCGACGTGCTTTCTTTTCCTCTTCAACCATTTTCTTAACAAGCTTTTTATATCCCCCACGATACATGACATGTGGGTAGACATTCTTGCTTTGGTTTTTCTGCCCCTTTTCCCTCTTCTCCTGTTATAAATAAAAGACAATTAAATTATATAAGTAAATGAAATTAATGCAATTACATAAATTTAGAGACAAATCAAATAAGTTAACCTGAAAAGTCGGGATCACGTCGGCTCTGAACAAAGCGATCCCACGTCGCCTTGTCAAGAAACGGATACACCTCAAGTGGGTTCTTTTTACTTTTGGACCGAATATATAGTATCCGCCTGTGTCGGCCTTAAAACCCCTCCAACGCTCTCCAAAGATATTCAAAGAAACGCTTCTTCATAGCGTATGTATCCGGGATGTCAAATGTCAACTACATTAAGACCAAAAGATTCAACGAATTACTGTCTGATATTATTAAGATAAAAATAAAGTAGATACAGACCAACCCAGGACGTCGAAGTATAGATACCCGAAGACTCTCCCATGTCTGCCTCCTTCACGTCCGCCGGTACATCTCTCCACCTATCAATGAGTATACTAGGCCTGTTCCTAGCAAGGGTCGCCACAAAACTGGTAAACCGATCTTCCATTGGCCCAATAGGTTTGAGGTTATCATCAAAATCTACTCTTATCCTCCCGATTTGACCCACGGTTGGCAGTCAAATGCCTCATCCGTGTGGCACGTCTACCCTTTCTACCGGTAGACGGGGTCTCGACCACCGCATGAAGGAGGTATATCCTCATGATCAGCCATGTATACTGTTTAAACACAAAACAAAAAAAAAAACTTGTTAGTATGTCAGGGATAAATATCAAACATAACTTATAAATATCGATCAACGTACATAAACATAACTTATAAATATCAACGTAAACATATAATATGCCAAACTTGATGGTAATATCAAACTAAACTTACTTTGTGGTCAATTAGTAAAGTTCTCCCATAACCCTTCTTGGTGATCATTACGAGTAGCATGTACATCATCCACTTCATTTTCCTCATTGAAATTAGGCACTCGTGTTGAGAAAGAAGGAGTATCGAAATATCAAGAGTTGAATCGTGATTTCCCTCACTACCGTTATACATGTTTTTTCCCGGAGAACCACTGACCACCTTTTGTTAGAAGGATCACGGATATAAAACACTTGTTTTGCTTGGGATGCCATGATGAAAGGTTCCTCTTTATTACCTACCTTACTAAGGTCCACCAATTTGAATCCTAACTCATCGGTTTGCACACCATTGTTACTGTCGACCCACCGACATTTAAAAAAAAGTACTCTAAACTTCGTGTAATCAACCTCCCATATCTCTTCAATGATTCCAAAGTATGAAACTGATGCCATAACAGGGTTTTTATCTTTCGAACTAGAGAAATGCATGGACTCAGCGACGACCATAACCCCACTGTTTTGCATAGTACTTTTGTCATCCTGGGACTTTGTATAGAAGGAAAAACTTATTGATATCGTACCCACTCCAGCATATGACATCAAAGTTAGGCCCCTGTGCTAGCCATTTTAATGTAGCAGAAGCAGTACCATCCTTTGCAATTTTTTCTTTAAACCAGTTCAAGAAAGTCTTGTTATGCTTGTTCAAACACCATTTTTCATTCATTCTAGGGTAAGTTTCATTGATGATGCTTTTATGCTCACATAAGAATGGTTCAACCTCATCAGTGTTATTCAATATATACAAATGTGCTTGAAGCACTTCCTCCCGATCCATGCTCTTAACAGTGATACCTCGTGTACCCTTACCATCATATCTTCCTTCGTGACGAGACTTCGGAAGCCCTACAGGTTCCGCTTCTGACATGTAGTATGTACAAAACTCAATAGCTTCTTCTGCAACATACCTTTCAACAATAGATGCTTCGGGACGGTGTGGATTTTTCATATATCCTTTCAGTGGAGCTAACTGCTCTCGTATACCCATCGCAACTAGATCCAGACGAGCATTCACACCATCCTTTGTCTTGCCTTGAATGTTGAGAAGCGTTCCGATTAAACTGTCACACACATTTTTCTCTACATGCATCACATCAATATAATGTCTTACATCAAGCTTGCACCAGTATGGAAGATCAAAGAAGATCGACCTCTTCTTCCATATTTTCTTCTCTGCAGCCTTCTTCTGGGTCTTCCCATAGATAACATTAGTGTTGTTCACCCTTTCATAAACTTGCTCTCCAGTCAAGGCCACCGGAGCAATTTCATTCTCCGGAAGTCCATTGAAAGCTTTCCTCAATCTACGATAAGGATGATTACGTCGGAGAAATCTCTGATGCCCAAGGTAGACTGTCTTCCTTCCATGTTGCAGTTGATGGTAACATGTGCCTTCTTCACATATTGGACATGCTTTATGCCCCTTAACACTATACCCACACAGGTTCCCGTATGCTGGAAAGTCATTGATGGTGCAAAATAATCTTGGATTTTCTTCTTGCATAAGCATAAAACACTGCAACACTGCATTTGCATCTCCCGACTCTAAATCCAAACGACGATCTTTAGCCAAGTGATTTCTAATATCTTTCTCCAAGCCGCCAATGTTTTCATATCCTCCATGTTGTTTTGCCATTGAAGCGTAAATCTTGCTTGTTCTAACTCTAACAGCATGCAAAGTTTCAATACACTGTTTTTTAGCTGGATTGATACTCCTGTGGCAAGGAAAATAATGCACATATCCAGGAAAAAGCTCATGATTGTGATCTTTGATGAAGCTTTCGACAAACCATTTTCCATCATACCTTCTTTTAATTCGGAAGCTAGCCATACATTCCACCTTGAAACAAGGATGTGGATTAAGTGTAGTTGATTCTTTTTTCTTTCCATATCTTGTGCAAGCATATTTCACATCAATAAATTGGTGAGAAATCTTTGAACGACGACTAGTTTGAATTGACACCCCAAATCCCACACGTTTAGCATAAGATTTGTAGAATAAATAAGCACTTTCTTGTGACTCAAATTCCATTCCATTGTAAGGTTCCTCACTACCATCAGCTTGAAAATCATCACCACATAAACCATTATTCTCTGCATTCCCATTAAGAATATCTTCTCTAACTTCGTCAGAATTTTGAATAAGTGAATCTCTTCCATCAGTGTCATTCCCATCATTCTTTACATGGGTTTTTCAATTAAAATTACGGAGACCATTAAATTGGTACCTTGCACTAATGATAAGGGAATGAAATACGTATCAAATAAATTTAGCAATAGTTGTTAACACAGTTTACATCTAAAAAAACAAAAGAATGATGCAAATAGAGAAAGGAACCTGAGAGCATGGAGCGTGAAGAGATGCAGGAAACGTTACAGGATTGGATTGCATTATGATTAATCCGAGATGGGAGCAGATGACACCGACGACGCACTGATGAAACAGAGCTTCAGAAGTGGCGGTTCTTTTTTATTTTGAGAACATATGTTTCTTTTTAAAAAAAAATTAAATTTCAATAACCTTATTAATGGGTAAACAAGTTAAGAGGTGGTGAGGTGGACCAATAGTAAAGAGTGTGTTTAAAAGGCTGTGATAGAAGATGTGATGCTAGCATTTTGGAGGATTATGTTGTTGAGCTTACATGATCCTTGTATTTCTTGGTCTTGTATTTTGGAGGATTATATTCGTTAACCAACTTTGGGTGCTATGAATACTGGCCATGACATTCTTGTCTCGTCTTTGTTCACCCTTGTTCTGTGGAAGACTGCCTTATATTTCCCATTGCTCAGTATATATATATATATATATATATATATATATATATATATATATATATATATATCATAAAACAATTATAATTTATTAGTTTTTCACCAAATTAAGCAAGGAGTAAGTCTTGACGTGCTTATTAATACCTTTTTATGTACATTCAATTTTATTAATCTAATAATTGAATTTAAAGTTCTTATTGAGTTTATCAAATCTACAAATTTCATAAAATTTAATAATTTTTTTAATACTTCGTTGTGTGACTTTATTTTAAACTATAACATTTTATTTTAAAATATTTAAGTATAAATCAATTTATAAATTACATACCTTAAAATATCGAACTTTTCTAAATTTAATATACATGATCATTAAGATAATCATGTAATTCAATAGTTATTATTATTATTATTTTTTGAATTGATGTAATTCAACAGTTAGATTTGTTAAATTCGATGTCTTACACGTAGAAAAATGGATCCCTCCCCTACACACACATATAGGGAGAGAGTGAAAGACTATTATACCTCCATTTGGTCACCAATGAGAATGACAACAGCATTGGGCACATACTTAACGTGGTACCAATTGCCATCTCTAGAGGCTTGAAGGCCCTGCACCTCGTTGGGTACCAGAATGGTTATGTATGACATGTCTGTATGTGGTGGCACACCCGGAACGAGATTAGGCCATGGACAAGGTGGGTAGTAATTGATCTTTAAAAGGTAAATCATGTCATCTCCACCTGCACCCTCCTTTAGCTCATGCTCTTCAAGCCCTAGCCCCATTGACATACTTTTGAATACTCCATGTAGGTACTTACAGTATTCCTCATTGGCCTCCCTGCCAAAAAATCATGTGTTGTTTTTCAAATTCAACATGTGTTAGACCATTGACATGTATTCGATATACATTCAGGCGGGGTTGGGTAGCTGATCAAGTGGTTTGAGCTAAAGGTAAAAGGAGTTGGAGGAGTAGGAGGTTCAAGGTTTAAACCTTGGTAAAGGAGAAAAATTAACATAACAACTAGTTACTAACATTTGACTATCAAAAAAAAAATATTATTTATACATTCGAGCAAAAACATCCCAAAATCTGTAGTATTATTTTCTATAAGTGATTTATAATGGAACTCTTCACAAGGAAACAGAAAACAGAATGATAATAAGATAATAATTCTATAATTATTTCTAAAAATAGGAATATGTAAAATGAAAACAAAATAAATAGCTCTATTCATGCTTCTAAAATTTGTTATATTAAGCTAAAATGGTTTCAAAATAAACAAGCTAGAGCAACAGTTATTATTGATAGAAGCAAATACACAGACCATTGAACATAATATATCTTGGGTTATTATTATAGGAAAATAAACTTAAAAGTAATTAAAGAAGAGTGTAAATACATAAAGTACATATATAGCATTTATTTATATGGAAAGTGCTAACACCAAACCTAACACCCTTTGCATATTCACTTTTTAAAGCCATCTGCTCTACATGAAAATTTTATATCATCATAATAAGTATGGTATTCAGGATAAATTATTAAATATTACTTTTAAAAATGAATAACTAGAAAAACTAACAATCAATAAAATATTTAACATTGCAAATTAAAAATGAGAATAATAAAATTCTCCTGTCGTCACTGTCAGCATGAGTGTTTAATGTTTATAAATTATGAACCTCAGGGCATTAATCTGATGTAGAAAGCGTTGGACCCGAAATCTTCATTCGCAAAATCATTCATCCACATACGCTTTTTTTGGAATACATCTACATACACTTTTTAAATAACTACTCTTAAAAAAAAGGTTGTGATTTTTTAACATCAAAGTATAGATACCGTATGTGATATTATATGTGTTTATTTTTATTTCTAACTTATTTTTTATCATTTTTATATACACACATCTCAAAAATATATAAAAAAATCAAAGAGGACACCATATTGTATGACGTTGCGATTTTGATATTCAAAAATCATCGTTGTTCTTAAAATTTATTTCTGACCCCGTAAAAGGGTTTGTAAAACCCTACCCCCTAAGGCTAGGTGACACATTTGTAAATTAAACTAATTACTTAATTAGATATAATTGATAGATTCATTTATTATTTAGAAAAATTTATGTAATTAACCATTTGTTTAAATTAAGAAAATTATTTTTGCATATTATACTTTTACACCCTTTTTAATTATTTTAAATAAAAATAAAGAACGAAAAATATTGTGCATTGTTTTAATATTTAAAATAATAAAAAATAGTGCAGAATAATACACAATTAACATTACCTGAATTTATTTAACCCCTATGTATTATTTTTTTTTAAAAGTTTTTATGTTTATACATATCTGTTATTTTAAAAAATAATGAAGTATTAATTATTTTATAATTTTTAATAACTGAGAAAAGAATTTGTGAAATTAAAATATTTTGTATATTTAATTAACGTCAATGTTATTTACTAGTGTAATAACCCGTGCGTGGGTGCCCATAAGATTGTTTTTCCAAAACCGATATAATGCAGATTTATTGAAATATAAATCATATTATATCAATGAGAACCTTTCACTCTTTTATCTATCATATAATTTCAAAATCAATTCTAATGATGATTATAATTTACTTATCTACCGTTTAGCACAAAGATCAAGATGTCATGGATCATATCAATATATAATTAATATTTATATTTAAATATAAATATTTAAATATAATAAATATTAAGTATATATATATATAAATACTAACATATAGTAATTAATTCGGTTTCAAAATTCTTGAACATGATAACCGAACCAATGACCATTGGGTTTGGTTCAAACCCGGGCAAAAAAAAAAAAATACAAACCAATTTAATCGGATCGATTCATCGAATTATTCGTTCGGGTTTACGCTGCTAAACTTTTCGAAGAACACAGTAGTTTGCTACCTTTCTTGGTAGAAACATTTGAGAACAAAAAAATTGTACACTTTAAAAAATTAATAATAAAATAATATAAAAATCTGAACCAATCAAAATTGGTTCGGTTCGGTTGGGTTTGGTCTGGACCCGAAAAAATTACAATATATATAAAATTAAAAAATATATTAAAATATAAAATTATTAAATGTAATAAATATTAAGTATTAACATATATATATATATATATATATATACTAAAATATAGTAATTAGTTCGGTTCCAAAATTCCTGAACCTGATAAACGAACCGACGACCATTAGGTTTGGTATATTTCCTGGCTAAAAACATTTAAAAACAGAAAATTTGTAAACTTTAAAAATTTAACAATAAAATAGCATAAGAAATCCGAATCAATCAAAATTGATTTGGCAACTCCTTCTACTGTTACAGGAATAGTAAAAGAAAAGTTGTCAATTGATAAAGTGATATAGATATTGAATATTAAAATATATATATAAATATACAAACCAATTTAATTGGATCGGTTCATCGAATTATTCGTTCGGGTTTACGCGGCTAAAATATTAAATATAATAAAATTAAAATATATATTAAAATATTATATATATTACAATATATATATATATAATTAAAATATATATTAAAATATAAAATTATTAAATATAATAAATATTAAGTATTAATATATATATATATATATCCTAAAGTATAGTAATTAGTTCGATCCCAAAATTCCTGAACCTGATAACCAAATCGATGACCATTGGGTTTGGTACCTTACTTGGCTAAAAACATTTAAAAACAAAAAAATTTGTAAACTTAAAAAAATTAGCAATAAAATAATATAAGAAATCCGAATCAATCAAAATTGGTCATTTTCGGTTGGCAACTCCTTTTACCGTTATAGGAACAATAGATAAACAGTTGCCAATTGATAAAGTGATATAGATATTGATTATTAAAATATATATAAATATACAAACCAATTTAATTGGATCAGGTTCATCGAATTATTCGTTCGGGTTTACGCCGCTAAACTTTTCGAAGAATAGTAGTTTGCTACATTTCCTTGGTAAAAACATTTAAAAACAAAAAAATTTGTACACTTTAAAAAATTAATAATAAAATAATATAAAAAACCCGAACCAATCAAAATTGGTTCGGTTCGATTGAGTTTGGTTTGGACCCGAAAATATTAAAAAATATATATAATTAAAATATAAAATTATTAAATATAATAAATATTAAGTATTATATATATATAAATACTAAAATATATAATTAGTTCAGTTCCAAAATTCTTGAACTTGATAATCGAAACGATGATCATTGGGTTTGGCACATTTCCTGACTAAAAACATTTAAAAACAAAAAATTGTAAACTTTAAAAAAATTAATAATAAAATAATATAAATAATCCGAACCAATCAAAATTGGTTCGGTTCGATTCGGTTGGCAACCCCTTCTACTGTTGCAGGAATAGTAGAAGAAAAGTTACCAATTGATAAAGTGATATAGATATTGAATATTAAAATATATATAAATGTATGAATATACATTAATTGGTTCGGGTCCAAAATAACCGAACTAATGACTATTGAGTTTGGTTCAATCAAGAGTCGAACACAAAAAAAAAATTGAACAAATCAAAAAATTTGTACACTTTAAAAAATTAATAATAAAATAATATAAAAAAACCAAACAAATTTTAATAATATAAAAAATTCGAACCAATCAAAATTGGTTCGGTTCGATTGAGTTGATTTGGACCCGAAAATATTAAAATATATATATAATTAAAATATATATTAAAATATAAAATTATTAAATATAATAAATATTAAGTATTATATATATATATATATACTAAAATATATAATTAGTTCGGTTCCAAAATTCTTGAACCTGATAACCGAACCGATGAGCATTGGGTTTGGTACCTTTCCTGTCTAAAAACATTTAAAAACAAAAAATTTGTAAACTTTAAAAAATTAACAATAAATAATATAAGAAATCCGAATCAATCAAAATTGGTTCTGTTCCATTGGCAACTCCTTCTACAATTGCAGGAACAGTAAAAGAAAGTTGTCAATTGACAAAGTGATATAAATATTGAATATTAAAATATATATAAATATACAAACCAATTTAATTGGATCGGTTCACCGAATTATTCGTTCAGGTTTATGCCGCTAAACTTTCCGAAAAACATAATAGTTTGCTACATTTCCTTGGTAAAAACATTTAAAAACAAAAAATTTGTACACTTTAAAAAATTAATAATAAAATAAAATACAAAATCCGAACCAATCAGAATGGGTTGGTTCTATTGGGTTTGGTTTGGACCCGAAAATATTAAAATATATATAGAATTAAAATATATATTAAAATATAAATTTTTTAAATATAGTAAACATTAAGTATTATATATATATATATATAGACTAAAATATATAATTAGTTCGGTTCCAAAATTCTTGAACCTGATAACCGAACCAATGACAATTTGGTTTGGTACCTTTCTTGGTTAAAAACATTTAAAAACAAAAAAATTATAAACTTTTAAAAAATTAATAAGAAAATAATATAAAAAATCTGAACCAATTAAAATTGATTCGGTTGGCAACCCCTTATACTATTACAGGAACAGTAGAAGAAAAGTTGCCAATTGATAAAGTGATTTAGATATTGAGAATTAAAGTATATATAAATATTTAAAAATATATTAATTGGTTTGGATCCAAAATAACTGAACTAAAGACCATTGAGTTTGGTTTAATTCGGAGCCGAACACAAAAAAAAAAACAATTTAATTGGTTGGTTCGGATTTTCAAATTCATCGAATTATTGATTCGAGTCTTACAACCCTACAATTTTTCGAAGAACACGGTAACTAAAACAAACAAAATATATGTTTAAAAAATAAATAAATTTAAATAATCCATAATAATCCACCGATTGACAACTACTTCTATTGTTACAGGAACAGTAGAAGAAAAGTTGTCAATTGATAAAGTGATATACGTATTGAATATTACAATATATATAAATATTAAAATACAAGATTGGTCGGTTCCAAAATAACCGAACTAATGACCATTGGGTTTGGTTCAATTTGGAGCCGTACATAAAAAATAAGTAAAATGAACCAACTTAATTGGTTGGTTCGGATTTTCAAATTCATCGAATTATTGGTTCGAGTCTTACGACCCTAAACTTTTTCGAAGAACACGGTAGCTTTGCTACCTTTCCTGGATAAAAATATTTTTAAAAAAATTATAAACTTTAAAAACTTAATAAAAATATCCGAACCAATTAAAATTGGTTTGATTTGATTCGGTTCGAACCGAAAAATATTAATATATATATATAATATAAAATTTTAAATTTTAAACTATTAAATTATATATACATTAAAATATAAGTATATAAAAATTAAAACATCAAGAACATGACAACTCTGCTTTTACTGTTTGTCAATTTATGATTGGTTGATAGTGTAAAAAAACAAAAAATAACCGAACTAATGACCATTGGGTTTGGTTCAATTCGGAGCCGAACACAAAAAAAAAGAACCAATTTAATTGGTTGGTTTGGATTTTCAAATTCATCGAATTATTGGTTCGAGTCTTTCGACCCTAAACTTTTTCGATGAAAACGGTAGCTAAAACCAACAAAATATTTGTTTAAAAAAAATAAATAAATTTAAATAATCCAAAATAATCCACTGGTTGACAAAAACTCCTTCTACTGTTATAGGAACAATAGAAGAAAAGTTGTCAATTGATAAAGTGATATACATATTGAATATTAAAATATATATAAATATTAAAATATAGTGATTGGTTCGGTTCCAAAATAACCGAACTAATGACCATCTGGTTTGGTTCAATTCGGAGCTGTACACCAAAAGGGAAAAAAAGAACCAATTTAATTGGTTGGTTCATATTTTAAAATTCATCGAATTATTGGTTCGAGTATTACGACCATAAACTTTTTTGAAGAACACGGTAGCTTTGCTACCTTTCCTGACTAAAAATATTTAAAAACAAAAAAAAATTATAAACTTTAAAATGCCAATAACAATATCCGAATCAATTAAAATTGGTTTTGTTTGATTCGGTTCGAACCGGAAAATAAATAAATAAATATATATATATATAATATATATATATATAAAATATTAAGTTTTAAACTATTAAATTTTATATACATTAAAATATAAATATATACAAATTAAAACATCAAGAACATGACAACTCTCCTTTTATTGTTTGCCAATTTATGATTGGTTGACAGTATAAAAAAACTTTACACTATCAGTATATACAAATTAAATTTAAAAAAATGTATTAGCAAAAAAAATTAATAAAAATTTTTTAAATTTTTTTTTAAGGAAAACGTAAAAAAAAGTTTAAAAATAAATAAAAAGTAAAAAAGAATTAAAACAATTTTAGAATTTTTTTTTTAAAAAAGCAAACAAATTTAAAACTAACCTGTACGAAGGAGGGTTCTTAGCTCTGCAGAACCCTAGCGGCAAGATCGCAAGTGAAACCTTTTCTCACTTTCAGCAGATTCAGATATGAAGGTTATCGCTGCGTATTTGTTGGCTGTATTGGGAGGGAACGCTTCCCCTTCAGCTCATGATATCAAGAACATTCTTGGCTCAGTTGGAGCTGAGACTGAGGATGAGAAGATTGAGCTGCTCTTAACTGAAGTTAAGGGCAAAGACATTACTGAGCTAATTCTTTGGTGGAAGAGAAAAGTTGGCTTCGAGGCCTTTCGGCGGTGGTGCGATTCTTTGTTCTTTGCGAAAGATGCAGGAGGGTGCACATTGTGGCGCTGCACCGTTCTTGCCGAAGCAAAGGAGGAAAAGAAGGTAGAAGAGAAGGAGGAGTCTGATGATGATATGGGCTTCAGTTTATTCGACTAAAAGATTTGAAGTGCTTTATGTGACTTTTGCAGTTCCAGTTAGAGTTGTAGCCGAATCATCAGGTTTTGTTACTTGGAGTGTGTATTAGGTTTTATGGGTTTTGCCTTTTTCAATTGAGACAGTGTAATGCCACCCAACTGTCTGATACAATTTAGTAACGTTTTGAATTTAAAAAAAAAAAGGAGGGTTCTTAGGCCAGAAACAGTAATTAATGGAGGGAGTTGGCCATATAATGTGGAATAAATGGTCCACCCAAGCTTTCTTTCCGTTCACCTCTTTCTGAAGCTTTGTGCCGTCACCTTCTAAACTCTCGGACCCATTAGGCTTAGCATATTTCTCTTTTTCTTCTTGTGGTAACTCAAAGAACTCTTTTCCCACCACACTTTTCAATTTGCTTATAACATGGCTTGGTATTTCATGGTTTACAACCTCGAACATTCCCCACTTCATACTTGCACCTATAATCGCTTGCACGAGTTTCCCCGGCTTTTTGATCAAACTGGGTTTCTTTTAGAAACTATTTATCAGTTTAGGGTTATTCTGAAACTATTTACCAATGGGGGGTCCTTTTGGACACGTGGCATATTTTATTTTTTTTCACTCTGACGGGTCAAAGGCGCCCGATCGACTTGGCGCCTACCCCCCCCTTTTTTTTTAAAAGGACAAAAGCTGCCCTGTAGTGCCACGTGGCGCGTCTGGTTGTAGGGGGGATGCTACTGAAGGTTGTGTGCGTGTGTGTTGGGGGGGACCCCTGCAGCGCCACGTCGCACTGCAAGGCAGGTTTTGTCTTTTTTTTTAAAAAAGGTGTAGGCGCCAGTTTGACTGGCGCCTTTGACCCGTCAGAGTGAAAAAAAAATAAAATATGCCACGTGTCCAAAAGGACCCCCATTGGTAAATAGTTTTAGAATAACCATAAACTGGTAAATAGTTTCTAAAAAGAACCCAGTTTGGTCAAAAAGCCAGTTTCCCTTCGTCTAGGTTGCTGAAATCAATAATGGGAACCTCGAGTTTCTTAACCCTGTTCTGAAGCTCTTCTGTTATTGAATTAAATAGAGCCATGCTAAACAAACACGGAAAAATGGACAGCATACGCGACATCTAGCTTCTGATGGCGCTATCAGAAAAGAAAAATTTTTATTTTTTTTATAAATTTTGACTTTTAAAAAAAAATTTATTTCTAAAAAAACACATTCACCAAATAATGAACTGAATTCACCAGATATTTATACCTGATTCACCATATATTTGCACATACTTAACCAAAATTTATTTCTCAAAAAAACCCATTCACAGATAATGAACTGAATTCACCAGATATTTGTACATGATTCACCAGATATTTGCACATACTTAACCAAAAAATTTATTTCTCAAAAAAAACCCATTCACCAGATAATGAACTGAATTCACCAGATATTTGTACATGATTCACCAGATATTTGCACATACTTAACCAAAAAAATTATTTCTCAAAAAAACCTATTCACTAGATAATGAACTGAATTCACCAAATATTTATACCGAATTCACCAGATATTTGCACATAATTAACCAAAAAAATTATTTCTCACAAAAACTCATTCACCAGATAATGAATCTAATTCACCATATATTTGTACCCGATTCACCAGATATTTACGCATACTTAATCAAAAAATTTATTTATAAAAAAAAACCCATTCACCAAATAATGAACTGAATTCACCAAATATTTATACCCAATTCACCATATATTTGCACATACTTAACCAAAAAATTTATTTCTCAAAAAAACCTATTCACCAGATAATGAACTGAATTCACCAGATATTTATACCGGATTCAGCAGATATTTGCACATACTTAATCAAAAAAATTATTTCTCAAAAAACTCATTCACCGGATAATGAACCGAATTCACCGGATATTTGTACTTGGTTCACCGGATATTGATACATACTTAATCAAAAATTTATTTACAAAAAAATTTAAATTTAAAAAAAAAACTCACACAATGGCCGCATCATGCGTAAGATCGTTCATACGGTGTCACCGTATGATGTCCGGAAAAATGTGTCCATTTAGCATTTTTGAATTAAATAGGAAGTTACCTTGTGAGAAGAAGTTGCATGACTTGCATCCATGAGCAATAAATAAATGAGTGGGTCAGTTGGACTCGAATTTGTCTATTGTTGATTGACAAAAATTTTAAAATGGAATCGATCGTTGAAGCGATGAAGATATCAATTCAATATTCAATAATCTAACGATGATTGAACTGATATTAATTTTAAATTTTCAATATAATATATATCACAATATTGAATAAAATAAAAATAACATAATATTCAAAATACTGTCACATTAAAAGTCAAATTAGCTAAATTTCACTTAAAATATTATAAAAGGAGTACGTCTATCATGGATTCATGGCACACTTTTTCATTGACTTGTCCAATCTTCTTGCCTGTAGAAGTTTTTTCAAATTTTTTCTATTATTAAAGAAAAGCTTCTTTGACAAGTTACAAGATATATGTCTATTTTTTTATTTTTTATTTTTTATTTTTTATAATACAACTCTTCTCTTACACTATTGCTTCTCTTACTCAGTCACTCTTACAAGTTTTTCACATTTTTGTTATTAAAGATAAAGCATCTCTTATCACAAGCTATATGTCTTATGTTTTATTTTTTTTATTATTCAAATCTTCTCTTACACGTTTTAGAGAGAAAACTCACAAGTTTTCCCTTATACGTCTCTCTCATTTTGATGAGTTTTTTTTTGTACTTGTAATTTATATAATGAGAAATGCGACTGCTACGTACTATCCATGTTTTGACTTGTGTAATAATTTTTTTGAGGTATTAAATTAGTATTTCAAACAGCAAGATAAAAACAAATAAAAAGCAAAAGACCAAATCACCTATTCCATTATAAAATGCTTTTAATTAGATTGGATCAAATTTAATACTGTAATCAAATTTATCTAAATTTCATCAGAAATGTGTACCTTATTTTCATGTTTGGATTTGATATTTTTTTCTCTCCTTAAAATCGATTCAAACCGAATTAAAGAACATCCCTAACTTTTACTTTTGGTAAAAAAAAAATTCCATATGTTTGGTGTGGGCTATCAAACGGACTAGCCTAACCCGTTTAAACCCACTCATCATGGAACGTGCATGGTTAAATAAATTGGCTCAAAATGGATAACTTTAAAATGAGTTATAAAACAAGTAACCCGACCCATCTCACATTAACTTAAGGTGGTTTGATTCATGGCATGTTTTACTCTCAAATAAATTACATTCTTTGGAATTTCATTTATGGGAATGTTTTTCCCCATCTTCACACAGGGATAGAGATTTTAAAAGATTCAATTTGATCCCCTTAATTTGTCTCTGTTGACCCAAGTTAGTCCTCTCCGTCAATGAGTCAGTAACAGTGTTCACTTTTTGAGGACTGGGTTGAAACTCGTTAACAATTTAAAGGACCGGTTTGAATTTCGTTAACAATTTAAAGAACCAATTTGAAACATGTTAACAATTTAAATAACCGATTTGAAACTCGTTTAAAACATAATGGACTCATTTTTATTTTTGATGAGCAAAGGATGTATTGAATAAAGGGTACATGGGGTACCCTATCCCATTTACAGTGACTTAATTACACCAAAGGATAGATCTAATCTATATCTATATCTATATTATATACATTTGAGAATAATCTCAAAATGAAAATCTCCAAGTGTCACCCTATGAAGCCATTCCTCAAGCAATTTTCTCACACCGGCTTCACCACAACACTTCCTCCAAATTTTGCTTGATGTGTCGCACTCACATTGAATCTATATTATATGCATTTGAGAATAATCTCAAAATGGAAATCTCCAAGTGTCACCCTATGAAGCCATTCCTCAAGCAATTTTCTCACACTTGGCTTCACCACAACACTTCCCTCCTAATTTTGCTTTGATGTGTCGCACTCACATTGAATTGAAGAACATTGCTTATTATGGTTGGTTTTATCATTAATGAAAACAATACTAAAACTAAAGGAAACATTTTGAAATCTGAAAATGATCTCAATCAAAATAACTCTGATTATTGCATGCGATTTGAAGATTATCACGTTCATATCAATTATCAAATCAATTCAGTTTTAAAAGTTTCCTTAACTACATGATTTGCATTCAAAATGCAATATTAAGAGTATGTACATAATAGGTTCAAATTTGTAATCTATATTATATATTATATATATTATTTATTATATTATATACATTTGAGAATAATCTCAAAATGGAAATCTCCAAGTGTCACCCTATCTCGGAAAGTGAACTGTTATTGAGGAGATCTTTGTTTGTAGAACTGTGGGGGAAGATGAGAGATAGGGAGAGCCTTCTTAGACAAAAGTCACGACAAAAATGGGTGCAGGAAGGGGATGCAAACACTTCTTGTTTTCATGCTTGTATAGGGGCGAGGAGGCTCAAAAATCGGGCGGTGACTTTAAAGGTAAATGGGGGTTGGGTGGAGGATGTTCCGGGGGTTAAATACGCAATCAGAGATCATTTTTCCAAGCTGTATGTAGATTCTACAGGTTCTAGGCCGGTTCTTGATTGCATCCCTTTCCCCTCTCTATCCGCTTCTCAAATTCTAGGCCCCACTGAGCCATTTTCTATGGAAGATCTGGTGGAAGCAGTCAGCAGTTGTGATGGAAATAAAGCCTCGGGGTCGGACGGCTTCAATCTAACCTTCATTAAACATTTTTAGGAGGTAATAGAAGATGATATGTGGGGCATGGTGGAGGAGTTTACATTAAATACCAAGCTGCCCAAAGGTGTTTTGTCGTACTTTTTGGCATTGATACAAAAAAATAACAGCCCTCAAGGCCTTGGTGACTTTCGGCCAATTTCTCTTCTTGGTTGTCTTTATAAGATTCTTGCAAAGATGCTTGTCTCGAGGTTCAGGAAGGTGATGAATTCCATTATTGCAAGCAACCAATCGACTTTCATTCCTGGAAGGAATATACTTGATGGGGTGGTTGTTATCAACGAAGTAGTTGATTATTGTAAGAGAACAAAGAAGGATGCCTAGTCCTCAAGGTTGATTTTGAGAAAGCCTATGAATCGGTTAACTGAAATTTCCTAGATTACATGATGAGGAGGTCCGGGATGGGTGATAAATGGAGGGGTTGGATCAAGGAATGCATTTTCAAAGGGGTTCCATCTAGTTCCTCCATAGCTAGCTTCTCCACCGAGTCTTCTTATAGCGATCACATAAATAAAACATACCCAACAACAAGAAGAAAAATGATAAGAAACAATATAACGTCAAACGTGGAAAGGGTTTAGCAACATTTAATTAAATAATGACACACTAAACATCCATCTCCAAGAGTATACATAAATAAAACACAATCATTATCAATCCACATATAGGATCTTTCCTCTACCCTCCATCATGATGCAATGCAAATGCTGTATGAATCATCTCGTCGGGTATCGGCCATATCCGGATATCACATCAATAAATCGACACGTCCTAGAGTCCCCGGCGCACACCCTCGTCCGCGGATGGAGGATGGCCATGCAAAGCAATGGCACTATAGCTGCACAATCCGGTGCACACCTCTGAACCCCGGCCAGGGTGCTCATGCAACGCATGAACTATAGCTACAACTAAAATGAAATCATGTCTGGGACGGTCCGCCGTTAGCCTATCCCCAGGAATTCTCCCTCCGAGGCATAGACCCCACACGACCATGTTTCAGGTCCACCATATCACAGACCATGTTTCAAGCACCCCCTAGTGCCCTAACCGCTCATCATAATCTCATAGGTAACCTCAAAATCTCATCTCATCAATCTCATTATCATCATATCTCAAGAATCATCTCAGTTAGGCACTACTAACACATATAACATGAATCCCTCAATACATCCTCATGTCTCGATATAACTTATCATTTACTCAAACTCTAATCACAATTATAACACTCAACACATCATACCATAATATCATCATGTCATAGCATCATCATTACTAACATGTCATAAAATCATCATTTCCAAACTAATAATCATGATCAAAATCTAATTAAATAATAAGATATCATGCTTATAAAATAATCACAACTCATAAAATCATCATCCAGCAGTTATCAACATCAATTCAACCAGCCAAATCATCCAAGCAGACAATCATAAAATAAAATAATATATAATAAACATAACGGTGATAAACGCACAATCTCAATATCATCACGAGTACTACTAAGTAGTCCCCAGCGTGATATGGACATTGTTCGTTACTCACTATCATGTAGGGTTTGGGTCACCCTACGCCAGTATCGAATTAAACATCACCGTGCCATTTCCCACGTAAAATAATTTCTTTCCCCCACCTGGAGAGTCGTACGATGACCTAGACGCAACGAAATTACTCGTCCTCTACTCCTCACGATTCTGCCTCACAAGGACCTAGGCCCCTGAGTCTCCGAAAGTCCACCTAAGAAACCACATTGTGAACAACACCTTGTAAGGAACTTAGAATCTGCAACAGACACCCTAAAATCCGCCACTGTTGTGGCTCTATATCTCACAACCCAGACATTTATTTACAAAAGTGAACGGTGAGATTAAAGAGCTTCCTTTTCCTTACCTTCTCCAAAAATTTCAACTCGATCAAACGGTGGATGAGCCTAGGATGAACCTCCCAAAGTGACTGGTAAGGAGCTACTCGGGTTGAGCTTATCTCCTTTTTCGAGTTGAATAACTCTCACTCTGGGGAACACATAGAACTTTAACCGTTGGATGTGAAGAACTACTAGCCTAGAACCTCTCCATGAAAGTTCAATACGATCCAACGGTGGAAGAAGGTGAGGAGATGGTTTTACAGAAACAGGATAAGATGAGATTTTGGGTGTGAATGAGTGTACAACTTGTTCTTTCCTTCACTTAACTGTTCAGCCAACACATGCAGAGGTGAGGGAACGAAATTGGCTATGGAAGGATGAGTGAAATGAGGATGGATGAGGAAAAATGAAGTTACTTTTGTGATTTTACTTTTATAGTTGAATTTAGGTAGGTTTTGATAAGTTAGTGGGAAGACAAGTGTAATGCATGCAAAAGGGGTAGTGGAGATAGGTGTCATTCATGCAAAGGGGTTAGGTGTCACACATGCAAAAAGGGTTAGGTGTCATACATGCAAAAGGGTTAGGTGGAATGTGAGGTGGCGTCACCATGGGCACCTTCCTCCTGGTAACGACACGTATCACTGGGTGTTGTTCCGTTGGCACAACTGGGTGTTTTCTTTCCCATCTTCCTGTGTAACCTACTGTTGGAATATTTTTCTTTAATTATTTTAGGTTAATCCTAAGACCTATTGTACTCAGGACCAACCTAAATTAATATTCCGACTTTCAATTAATTAATCGATCACAAAACACTCGATTTGTATTTCTTTGCGTTCTTGACCCGTTCAACGTCCGATTGACCTCAAATTTGAGATATAGGCTCATCAAGACCTAATAAACAACTTCAAACCATAAAAAAGGTCTAATCTCATTCCAAACTCCAAATTTCTTATTTCACACTCAGATGTCTCAAAGATGCTAACCGGGAAACCCTAATTTTGTTTCTATGTTCAAACTCACTCGAAAAGGTTGTGTGCTTGCCAAGCAAGGGTCTCTATGCATCAAACCACATCCCAGCTATATAATCCAATTTCTAACCCTAACCCTCATACATTAACCATGCATAAAATAACGGATGTTACATTTCTACCCCTCCTTAAATGAAATTTCGTCCTCGGAATTTACATACCTGAAAACAAATGGGGTACTGCTGCTGAATGTCTGCCTCACACTCCCAAGTAGCATCTCCTGTGACACTATCCAATATGATCTTGACCAGGGGAATCTGTTTACCATAGAGTTCTTTAATCCTTCTATCTCGCAATATTAGACGGTAAAGCCTCATATTCTAGATTCTCTCGGAGTTGTATGGACTCAGGCTCAATGACATGAGAAGGATTTGGGTAATATTTTCTCAACTGGGAAACATGGAAGACATCGTGAAGGTTGGAAAGGTAAGGCGGTAAGGCTATCTGGTAAGCTACTAGACCAATTCGCCGAAGAATCTGAAATGGTCCAATGAATCGGGGGGGGGGGGGTGGGGGGGGGGGGTTGAGCTTTCTAGACTTTATAGCTCTGCCAATTCCGATCTTCGGGGGTGACTCTCAAGAACACGTGATCACCTTCTTGGAACTCTAACGGTCTCCTCCTCTTGTTACTATAGCTTCTCTACCGATCCTGGGCTTCCTTCATTTTCTCTCTTATCTTCCTAACTTGTTCTGTTGTTTGTTGTACCATATCAGGACCCAACACTTGGCTCTCGCCAGTCTCATACCAACACAACGGAGTCCTACACTTTCTCCCATACAGAGCCTCATACGGCACCATCCCATTGCTGCTGTGGAAACTGTTATTGTATGTGAACTCAATCAAAGGTAAGAACTCATCCCAACTGCCCACATGTTCCAACACACAGGCTCTTAAAAGATTCTCCAATGACTGAATCGTTCTCTCTGATTGTTCATCCGTCCGAGGATGTTAAGTAGAACTCATCAACAAATTTGTCCCCAACACATTATGTAACTGCCTCCAAAATCTAGATGTAAATCTAGGATCTCGGTCGGAGACAATACTCGACGACACACCATGCAACCTCACTACTTCCTTGATGTACATCTGGGTCAACCTTTCAAGGCTATAACTCTCACCAATAGGTAAGAAGTGAGCACACTTCGTCAACCTATCAATGATAACCCAAATCGCATCAAACCTTTTCGGAGTTCGTGGTAATCCAACCACAAAGTCCATCGCTATGCTATCCCACTTCCACTCTGGGATATCCAAGGACTGCAACAACCCTGCGGGCTTTTGATGCTCTATCTTAGCTTTCTGACACACCAAACATGATAGAACATACTCTGCCACTTCTTTCTTCATCTTTGGCCACCAAAACATCTTCTTCATGTCTTGGTACATCTTGGTGGATCCTGGGTGGAAACTCAGCATACTTTTATGTGCCTCCTCTAAGATCATCTTCCTAATCTCTAAGTCCTCTGACACACATATCCGATCTCTAAACCTTAACACCCCATTTGATCCTCCCCTAAACTCTGACACCTTGCCCTCATCTATGCCTCGACCGACCTCTACCAAGTATTCATACTGACCCTGTTTAACCTTAAGATCTCTCAAAAACTCACTACTGATGGTGATCATACCTAAGCATATTCTATCCTCAGTCAAATCCATACCTAGGTTCAAATCTCTAAACTGTTCAAGCAACTCCATCTCTTTCACCATCATTGCGGATACGTGCAAGGATTTCCGACTTAGTGCATCCATCACAACATTAGCCTTCCCTGGATGGTATTGAAGATCAAACTCATAGTCCTTAATGAATTCCATCCATCTACGTTGCCTCATGTTCAGCTCCTTCTGATCAAACAAATACTTTAAACTCTTGTGATCGCTGAACACATTGAACTTAGCCCCATAAAGATAGTGTCGCCATATCTTTAATGCGAACACTATGGCTGCTAACTCCAGATCATGGGTCGGGTAATTCCTTTCATGAACCCTCAACTGACGGGAAGCATAAGCCACAACTCTTCCCTCTTGCATCAAAACGCATCCCAAACCTTGATATGACGCATCACAGTACACGTCAAATTGTCCCAATGGATCTGGTAACGTCAGCAATGGAGATGTAGTCAACTTCTCCTTGAGCATCTGAAAGCTCTCCTTACACTTCTCTGTCCAGACAAACGTCGTACCCTTTCTCGTTAACAGCGTCATAGGCAACCCAATCTTCGAAAAACCCTCGATAAACCTCCTGTAATACCCGACTAATCCTAGAAAACTTCTCACCTCACTCACTGACTTAGGCCTCTCCCACTTAATCACTGCCTCTACCTTAACTGGATCAACAGCTATCCCTTCCTTGTCGATTATATGCCTTAGAAACTGTACTCCCTCTAACCAAAATTCACACTTGGATAGCTTATCATACAACTGCCTATCTCTCAACACCTGTAACACCACTCTCAGATGTTCCTCGTGCTCTTCCCTGCTACGAGAATAAATGAGAATATCATCTATAAACACCACCACAAACTTATCGAGGAACGGTCTAAAGATTTTGTTCATGTAATCCATGAACACCGCTGGAGCATTAGTTACACCAAAAGGAATAACTAGGTACCATAGTGTCCATACCTCATCCTGAAAGCGGTCTTAAGTATAGCCTCCTTCTTCACCCTAATCTGATGGTATCCTGATCTTAAATCTATCTTGGAAAACACCGAAGCTCCCTTCATCTGATCCGTCCGGATCATCTATCCTAGGCAACGGATATTTGTTCTTGATTGTAACTTTATTCAATTGCCTATAATCTGTGCACAACCTAGAACTTCCGTCCTTTTTCTTGACAAACAATACCGGTGCTCCCCAAGGCGAAACACTCGGTCTGATGAATTCCTTCTTCATCATGTCATCCAGCCGTTTCTTCAACTCTGCCAACTCCACTGGCGACATCCGATAAGGAGCTACTGATATAGGTCCGGTCCCTGGTATGAGATCTATAGAGAACTCCACTTCCCTATCTGGTGGCAAACCTGGAACATCTGGAGGGAAAACCTCAGGAAACTCTCTCACGATAGGCAAATAATACATACTCGAAGTCTCCTTAGCTTCCAAAGAGAAAAGCATCACATACTACTGAGACTCGTCACTCCTCATAGCTGTTCCTTCATTGGCATATACTATGCTAGAAGGCTCAAGAAAAGATAAGGTCTTTCGGGCACAGTCTAACACGACATGATTAGCCGAAAGCCAATCCATGCTAAGGATAACGCCTATCTGCTGCATAGGCAAACAGATGAGATCTACAAGAAATGTCCTATTTTCAACAACTATAGGACACTGTAAGCAAACAGACATAGTGATCAAAGTATCACTGGTAGGGGTAGATACTGTCAAAGTATATGGCAGTTGAGAAACGGGCATATGTAAATGATCCACACACTCAAGTGAAACAAATGAATGTGTAGCACCTGAGTCAAAAACACACGCGTCAGTCTGCCAGATAGTAAACACAAACCTTGAATAAGATCTGCAGATTGAGAAGACTTAGATCCTCTTACTGTAAACACTCTCCCCGTGGCCTAAGGTCTGGCCGTATGTCGTCCTGCCGCTGGAACTCCTCTCCCAGCTCACCTCTAGAACCACTGGCTCCTTTGCCGGCAGCTGGCTGTTGCTGTCATGCTCTCTGTCGGCAATCTCTAGTAAAATGACCTGGTTTGCTACAGATGTAGCAACCAGATCTATCTGTACAGTCTCTGAGATAATGCGAACCTCCGCATCTGAAACATACTGGGGCCCTCTGCTGCTGGCCCTCTCTAGTAACTGGTGCTGGTGATGCAGATGTCTGAGTGCTCTGCCCAGGTCTAGTATATGGTCCTCTCCTCCACTGAGAACCCCTATCACCTCTCCTCCGATGACCTACTCGGGTAGGACCCCCACTATGCTGCTGTCTCTGCTCTGCAGCCTGTCTCCTGTCCATGCTCTCAATAGCACGGGTCCTCTCCACCATCTCTGGAAAGCTCAAAATATCCAAGGGCGCTATAGCCCTCCTCATCTCGTGTCGTAAACCCTCCTCAAACCTCCGACACATCCAATCCTCATCTGGGAACCTCTGATAGAACTCCGAAAACTGAATCAGGGCCTCAAATATGGCCGCATAATCACCAACAGACCTGTCTCCCTGCTGGAGACTCATGAGCTCTCTCTCCTTCTCGCGTCTGACTAACCGAGGGAAGTACTTCTCGAAGAAACACTCTCTGAACAACTCCCAACTGGCCAATCTGCCCTCAGCCTCAAGTAATCTCCTCTTGCCTCTCCACCATGACTCGGCTCCTCCTGTCAGCATGAAAGCGGCATAAGTCACCTTCCTGTCATCTCTGCATCGCATGGTGTCAAAGATCTTCTCGAGCTCCTGTATCCACCACTCTGCCCGCACGGGATCATACTCTCCTCCAAACTATGGTGGCTTACCTTTGAGAAAGGTAGCCAGTCCTGCATCCTCAGCCACTGCGGCTCTCCTTCTATCCTGCCGCTCCTGCAACTCTGCCTCTCTCTGTACCCTTTGAGCATTCTGTTGTGCCTGCTGTAACAGAACGGATGCTAACTCGTGGATAGTCCGAAGAGTCTAGGTGGACTCTTCTCCATCTCCAATCCCTGCCTCTGGCTGATGAGGCTCATTCTCTCTACCACCACGTCTACCACGTCCGCGTCCTCTACCTCCAGCCATGATTCTGTTAGAATAAATCATTAGCCCACATCAATATGACATATAATACTACATAAAACTGGAATATAAATACTATATGCCATAAAGATGTCGCGTCAGACTCACTACCCAACTTCTAAGCATAGCTGTTATCCGATGTGGATTCAACTAAATGACCAGTTCACCCTAATCACAGTCCTTTTCAGAACCGAACTGCTCTGATACCACCAAATGAGACGCTCCGACGTCCCATTAAAGAAAACCCATAATATTTAGGATCGAATCGTGTTATTATCGTTAAGCATATATATTAAAACGGTGGAAAAATTTGAACTTAAAATATAAACAACATATATACACACATGCATACACTACAAAAAATATGGTGTTTTGCGGCGGTTTTATTTGTCATATAGCGGCGGTTTGAACCGCCGCTAACAAATTTTACGGCGGTTTAGAAACCGCCTCAGAAGCGACCGTCGCGAAGCTGTTTTGCGGCGGTTTTTCACAACCGCTGGCACTACCGTCGCTAATTTAGTGGCGGTTCTAAACCGCCACAAAAAAACATATTTTGAATTACCTATAAAATATAGCGGCGGTTCTAAACCGCCACAAAATATCACAATTTTTAATATACAGAAATTATAACGGCGGTTTGTAACCGCCGCAAAATATTAAATATTTTAATATACAGAAATTATAACGGCGGTTTGAAACCGCCGCCAAAGCTACTGCATTAATAGTAAAACCGCCGCAAAATATTAAATATTTGTTTTTTTTTTAACTGATTCAATTCATTATTTGTCTAATTTTTTTAATATCCCTGTTTTAATAAAAACTTTATACTAAGAACTAATAAATTTATTAAATTGATACACAAAAATGCTATACTAAGAACTAATAAATTTATTAAATTGATATATCTACTAATTAATTTGAACCCATCAAGATGTAGTCCATTTTATTTACAGCTGAAGCTGATGATACTCACTACAAGTTGTCACATGAAACTAATAAAGGACTAACATATAATTAAAGTCGAGAGACATGGACATGCACACGACATATAATTAATATGCACTAGCTATAATTAGACTATTACATAAGTAAGCTCCTAATAATGGCTGCTTGAGCACTATTGGAGTCTATGGTGGCCAAAAGCTCTGATAATCGGTCACTTAGATCATCAACCTCTCTGTGCAAGTTCTTGATGTAGTTGCAAGTCTCTTGCAATACCTTAGCAGTTGAAACCTACAAGAGCGAGAAAATCACAAATCAATGTTTTGTTGGTTCTTCTTTTAGCGCACACATGATGTTGCTTGTTAGTGCGGTTTAGTCAATGGGGGCAAGAGGGAAGAATCGACCAGTGTCACGACCTCGAGTAATCTGATCTGTTCTAATTAAGTCTCGTGTGACGATGAAGTTCCACGATCTTCAGGGTCATGACTAGAGGCAGAAGATCGTCTCACTTCTCTAGGCGATTGTAAATCTGCCACCTGGAATTGAAAGATAAAATCACAAATTAGATGCGAATAACTAATTTCACAACAAAGACATCCAAATTCAGCAAGTTGCAACCATAACTATTTACCTGATTTGCCTTAAAATTTTGCATAAGAAAAGCAACTTGGGCTTTCATGTCATCATAGTCAATAAGTTTTGCCTTTAATGAATCCATTTCAACTACTTGTGCCTTTAACCCATCAACTTCGATTCTAGCTTTTGAATTTTGGCATTAGTTGCTTCCAAGTCACTGGACCGATTAGTGGGTCCATATATTTGAGTTTTGTTCACCCCGAATCCCACACCACGGAGTCGTCCAGGATGCTCTGGTCCAAAAACTTTTACAAAAGCCTCATTCTCGATGCGAGTTATTAATTTCATTTTGTAATTGTTCCTACATATAAGCAACCAGACAATGTTCATAATATGTAACAGTAAATCCAAAGAAAACAATTTCCATCCAAACTTACTGCTTTGAGTCTTGCCTCCTCGCTAACATAGGATCCATCCTTTCTTTTATGAGCGATATGATACATATCACCTTTACTATAGGGTCGCTTGTCTTGCTTTTCCTAAGTTTTTGTACCATACAAGCAGTAATGTTATAATAAAATCACTTCATTTCCAAAAATTATTCAACATCATAACAATATATACGATTATACCATTTCATCTTTCTTTCTTGGAAGTGACTTTGACCCTAATGTGTGATGAATCACTTGTTTTTGGCTATTTGCTGCATTTTTTTCAGCTTTTTCCTGCATAGTTAACAAAAATGACAATCAATAAATGATATATTGAGTTAGTAAAAAAAAAACAGGTTTATGATTATTACCAGAGATTTTTCACTTAGTCTATATTGCAAATAGACAACCCAATGGTCGGGGGATTTTTGGTGGGTGCAATCGACAATTTTGGTCGAAACTAAGCTCCCGGTTATAAAAGTTATTAAACATTTTGCACCTATTGTCCTTCCATTTTTTCCCAAGCTAGCAAAGATATACCTTTTGTGACCCGAATCATCAACAACAAATTTAGTCTTCAAGGCAAACATAAAAAAGTTATTGTTAGTAAATAACAATTAAAACAATTAAGACATGAATGTTCAAAAAAATAAGTCATGAACATGGCCAAACCAAACAATTATTTCCCCTACCAAACTAACAAAATCAACGAGAGAAAAGTAAGAGTTGATCAAGGAAACAACAGATGATTGAATATGGCTTTAAGAATCTAAATAAAGCGAGAATCGGTAGATGTATAATATTCTTCCCATATTAAATGTTGCTAGACTAAGAGAATAACAAAATGATAACAATAAGCTTTACCGCATTGAATCCATTGATTCTTGAAGGTTCTTCAATACAAGTACTCGAAAAAAATTGATACCTTTATAGATCCATCATAAATGTTTAGCTTGTATTGATTGGGAACTTTACGCCAAGTTTCAAATATAATGGGGAAATGGTCAAAATTGCTCGCTTCTCGACCCCAAAAATCCATTCAAGAAACCACCGAGTCCCCTACAGGTTGACATTCTGCATTCCACTCGGTCACAACTCGTTTCCCGTCATGAAGTGCAAACACATCCTTAATTCTCAACCGTGTTTGTGTAACAATGCCTTCATCATCTAACACAAATTACACCAAACTATTGCTATCCAAAAGTATAACAAGATTAAAAAAATTTAGAGAAACTAGGAAGATGTAAATAACATACCAATGACATCCACTATCCAGGCATGTACGAGGCGGTCTCCGATTTATCGATGAAGAATGCGAGCCACTTCAGGTTCACAATGTCCAATATTTTCAGATCCAGTCGAGTTACGATCGAGTGGCAGAATCTGGACTAATAGATGTAGGTTGGGAAGTGCTCGAATATGATACATGTTGATTTGATATTGATAGATTATGAGGAACAAGCCTTTTTTCCGAAGCATGCCTATAATACCATTAATGTCAATAACTTTAATTCAAAAACCATAGCATATAATTGTAAATGAAAGTGCAAGATATAGATATTCACATAATAACAACATCATATGCATAAATACAAATATTCATATTAAACTAATAGAATAAGATGGAAACTTCTTATTACAATATATAAAAAAGAACTAAAACCTAAAACAATTTTACTTGTAGTAATCATAAACTCATATCATTGTTATCATCCTCAACAATTTCATTAATGGTTGAAGTTTGAGGTTCATCATCTATAGCCACTCTTGCCAATTGTATATGTGTAGTATCATCAGAGAAAAATTGTTCTAAGTTTTGTGACGGGCAAGCCTCATTGGATGGCATAAATTCTTCATCATCTTCACCCATTTCGTACAAGTCTCTTGGCTTCAAATGAATTGGTATGCTCCAACCGTCTTCCTTCTCATCCTCCACATAATAAACCATTTGAGCTTCAGAAGCTTTAATGTATGGCTCATCATCTTCATGTTCACCGGTATGTATTAATCTTGCAAAGTTGATCGAGGTAAAACCCAACTTATCTGTTTTCATACATCTAGGATTAGTGGTATTAGCCCAATTGCATTTAAACAATGGCATTGTGAAGCCAATGTAGTAAAGCTCAATGATGTCTATCAATTTTCCATAATAAGGCACCCCTCCAAACCTCATCTGGGTATCACTATTGCTTGAGTAACTTATTGTTCCAAATGTGCCAAAACGCCACTGTTTTGAGTTTTTAAGCATTTGTCTCGTTCCAATGTTCGAAACTTGAATCCATTAACATTATATGCAGTGAACCTTCTAGCTTGGTTGGAAGGACCTTGAGCAAGACTAATAAGAACATCTTTATCTGGTCCAGTAAGACTGTCAACATTGTTGGCAATCTAGAAACAACAATTTCTGTTGTTAGTGGCATGCATATCACCAAAATAAATGCAATATATAAATTTAACAAACTTTTTCACTCACACGATTGGCAAACCAACGAACAAACTCTCTATGAACTTTTTTGTCTATCTCAGAAGCATTCCTTGTACGGCTCCTTAGTTGCCTTCGTACAATATCTCTATATTGCCTATATAGATGTATCATGTTAGATTTATTAAAACAAAAACTTTTTAAGTTATACAATTGCTAGAATTACTCACCGAAGGTAACAATCAACTGCAGGGCAGTTGGTTAAGACATGTCTATGAGCTTGTAGCTTTTCAATGGGTGTAAGGGTAAAATATGAATAGCCACCAACCGGTTTTCCAACTTGAGGAAACAATTCAGAAACTCGTGATTGAGGCTGTATATCATTAGGGTGATCATTTACACGGCCGGGTCGATTCCATCGTGTCTCAATATTATCTAAATACCTTGAACAAAATGTCAAAATCTCTTGCATAAGGT
Source organism: Sophora flavescens (assembly GCA_030762895.1). NCBI lineage: Eukaryota > Viridiplantae > Streptophyta > Magnoliopsida > Fabales > Fabaceae > Sophora > Sophora flavescens. The sequence continues at coordinate 173,383,865 of CM061065.1, read as the reverse complement.
AACCTTCTGCTATAGACCCCTCTGGTCGTGCTTTATTACGCACATAGGATTTCAGTTGTCCTAAATACCTATTAAACCACAACAAATGTTATTAATAGCAACCTTATACAATACAATACTAACTTTTTTTTAAAGAAAAGGAAATGTCACCACACTTCTTCTACCTTTCTATAGGATACATCCAACGATAATGCACAGGACCTCCAAGCTTGGCTTCTTCAACAAGGTGAACAACCAAATGAACCATGACAGTGAAGAATGAAGGAGGAAATAACATTTCCATGTGGCATAAAGTGAGGACGATTTGACGTTGCAGTTTGTCTAAATCTTCAACATTCAACACTTTACCACATAATTGTCTAAAGAATGAGCACAACTCAATTAATACTGCTGACACCTCATCTGGCAACCCTGTTCGCATGGCTAATGGTAGCAATTGATCCAACAATATATAAAAAAAATGACTTTTCAACATACCATAAAGCTTAAGGTTATCAAAAACAATGCACCTAGATATGTTGCTAGAATAACCATCCGCACGATGATGTTCCTTAAAGTCGTTAGAAAGGCCTTCTTGCCAAGATTAGTCATTGTGTAGACAGCTAAAGGATACTTTCCATTTTCATCAGGCCAAAGGTCTGGTTTAAAGCCCATATCTTTAAGGTCTCTTCGAGCATTGATATGATCTTTGGTCTTTGCACTATCATTAAGCAAAGTGTAGATGACATTGTCGCACACATTCTTCTCAATATGCATCACATCAAGATTGTGACGCAAAGAATTATGCTTCCAATATGGAAGTTCAAAGAATATGCTTTTCTTCTTCCATTGTTGGGTGCTACTTTGTGGAACACGCCCACCATGTGTTCTTTTTCCCTTTCTGTCTATCATTAGCTGTTACCTGTTTCATGTGGGAATGTATCATCATTGTTTTTTAACTAAGATTTTGATTTTTGAAGCCTAAGTAGATAGAATTTCCATGGGATAGAAATAATGGAGGTATTGATTCAATTTGAGGCTCATATCTCAACTTTTTCTATAAATCCAATATTTGGCTAATCTTCACTAGTTAAATTGTGAAATAAATTTTAACTATGAGAGTGTATTCAACTGGAAGAAAATATCAGTATGATATTCTATCCTTACGTTTGCTATTAGTCTCATACAACATTTGTTGAAATAGCTTACTAAATTTCAGAATAGTGTATTCTAGTCCCCCACATTCTAGCTTATGTTGTTCGTCCCTCGTTGTTGACAAGATGAACTAAAAAAGGGCATAAATTTCACTATGTTTCAGTCTTTCAGACCAGAGAAGTCATATAACCTATGAGTCTGAGTCTAATGCTTTCATAGAATAATGATTGCTTCCACAGTTCCAAAATATATTGAAAATGGATTTATCAAGAAAGATAGAACCTAAGCTGAGGTTAATTTCTGCTATGTCTACTTGAGAGAATTGTCAAGGATGCCATTTTTTTCTAATTTGTATTTGCTGTTCTTTTCAAGGTTTATTCATATTGACATTGACAAAGCAATGCAGCGAGTTTCAATTTCAACTCTCATAAAGGCTTAAAATCTTAATCATGGTAGCTAAAATACTAAACCAAGCTTTTGTTGCCTCTTCATGAGACCACACAAACATATGTCGTTCCAAAGCAAGATCATTCATCATATTCCAACAAAGTGAAGAAGGATAATGATCTTATACAATACTAGCTTGGCCTAAATGTTTATTTTGTTTCCCATAGTTAAGTATTATGCAGAGTGAATACTTCATTAGGCTGATTTGATATTTTAAAAACAAATGTTACATCTAGATAATGAATAATTATAAATTCATCACTTCATAGTCGTGAGTTGCTAAAGGGTCAAGTATCAAATGTATACACACCTTCTGAGTTCTGAGTTCTAACTACATAGACAATGATCATGTTGAACTACCTTTGCAGAACTCAATGAAATCTTATAAACAACCAAATAAATTTAGAGTGATTTGCAGAAAACAATTTTCATTTCACAACAGACCTATCTAAGAGTACAACTTACATCCTCAGGCATTCAAGCGTGACAGTAATCTCCATTTTAATACGAATACATCATAGTCATTTTAACGACACAACTTCCCACAAACTGCATGACTTATAGGTGGTGTACATATATCCAGTCAACTAGTAATTTCATCACATACTATCAACTCAAATTATCAATTTGGTACTTCAAAAGGGGTGCAAGTAAAAGTCGGGACACAAATGTGTTTGTCTGCAGGTATAAGATGTCTAACTATATAAAGTCCAGAAATGATTTCGTTTCATCAAACAAAAGTCGCTATTTCAATACAACTTATATATCACGTTTCAGAGGTACAACAAGGCACAAAAGATAGTCCAATGCAATTAGGACCAAAATTAGAATAGACTCATAAGAAAAATGCATTTGTTTAACACATCCATGCCATTTCACATGCTAAAACATATGCTTGGATACTCACAACGTTAACTATATTTAGAGCCATGTGAATCACTTTTAAATGCACCAAAAAAAGGAAAACACTCACACAACCAACATTCAAACAACCTAAAATTCACAAAAATAAGAGGGTTAGAGCCCTTACCTCAAGATTGCTCAAAACCCTACGATACTAGGGATTGACTTGAACCGACTCAAGAAGTTGCTAACCTGCGAAACACTGGGTAAATTAATATTGTTCACCAATTAAGACAAAGTAAGAAGTAATATAAATCTTAACCTTCTTAAACTCTGGCCCTAATTCAATAGAAGGGTTCTCAGGATTTGCCCTAGTTGCCTTGCGAGGGAGAAAGGATGGAAGTGGAACCTTGAGCTTCTTTTAGATCTTCTCTCAGCCTCATGATCTCTTGCTTTCTTTCCTTATCCTGACAGTGTAGCAATCAAAAATTGATAGAAATCCCAAAACAAACATACAAATTAAACAAAAAGAAATGTAAAACAAAGTGCCAATCTACTGAATGAAGTCACGAAATCAAGGTTTTGATTCAAATCACTCCACAATAATGACGAAATCACGAGATCAACAAAGTGAGAGTATGAACCTGGACGAAATAACCAAATGACCAAATGACGAAATCAAGGTTTTCAGATTGCTTCCCAAGGCTCGACACAATGGATGAACCTGGCTGAAACTCATGAGCAAGAATGTGGTGAGGAAGGAAGCTTCACGATCCTTTAGTGGCGGAACTGTATTAGAACAGACGTAATATGATTTGGGGGACTAGGGCTACGATTCACGCGAACACAGGCTACGGATGATGTTGCCGCCTCCCTGCGGAAATAGCTCGTCGCCGATGTCGCTTCTGGGAAGCAGAGAAGAAGAAACTGCCGAGAATAAAGGTTAGGTTAGGGTTCTTAGGTGGGTGGGTTATTTTATGAAAATTAAAAAATATATATTAATTTTGCGGCGGTTTATCATAAACCGCCGAGATTTTAATAATAATTGTGGCGGTTTTAAAACAAACCGCCGCTAACATTTATTCTTTATTAAAACACCTTAATTTAGCGGCGGTTCATCATAAACCGCCGAGATTGTAAAAATAATTGTGGCGGTTTTAAAACAAACCGCCGCTAAAATTTATTCTTTATTAAAACACCTTAATTTAGCGGCGGTTCATCATAAACCGCCGATATTGTAAAAATAATTGTGGCGGTTTTAAAACAAACCGCCGCTAAAATTTATTATTTATTAAAATCACCTCTAGATTGCGGCGGTTCATCATAAACCGCCGCTAGTTTAATAATAATTGTGGCGGTTTCCCAAAAAACCGCCGCAAAAATTTATTTGATTACGGCATTTGATAAAACCGCCTCTAATTTAGGTGGTTATCCATTAACCGGCGGCGGTTTATGTAACCGCCGCTATATTTTCGTCACTATTCACTTATTTTCATGTAGTGATAACATATACACATCATATCCTGATGCAGTACAGTAGAGGGAATCCCTTCAGTAGGATCCCAATAGGTACAAAATGGTACAAACTAATATAAACAACAAAAGATAAAACGCCTCAAAAAGACGCACTAGCCGTAGTCTCTCTACTCAACCACTCGGGTCCACTGCTCGTCCTCCAGCATCTGGCTCATAAGGGGTTCCATCTAGTTCCTCCATAGTTGACTTCTCCACCGAGTCTTCTTATAGCGATCGCATAAATAAAACATACCTAACAACAAGAAGAAAAGGGATAAGAAACAATATAATGTCAAACGTGGAAAGGGTTTAGCAACATTTAATTAAATAACAGCACACTAAACATGCATCTCCAAGAGTATACATAAATAAAACACAATCATCCTCAATCCACATCTAGAATCTTTCCTCTATCCTCCATTATGATGCAATGCAAATGCTGTATGAATCATCTCATCAGGTATTGGCCATATCCGGATATCACATCAATAAATCGACACGTCCCAGAGTCCCCGACGCACACCTGTAACAGCCTGATTTTCATTATACTGTTTAATCAATTAAAATATAAGTAATTATATTTTAATATAAAAGTAGAAAATATTTTGTTTTAATAAAACAAAATCATATTCCTAATCCACCTTATCATATGAAGTCACAGTAAAATTTTCGGTTGAAAATTCAGACGAAAGTCGGTCTGCGTTTTCACCTTGCCAAAGATAAGTTTCTTGAGCATAAAACCTAATTTTGACCCATGAACAAGACGGTTGGTGTTTTTATCATGTTTCCATCAACTTTGGTTATTTTGAAAATTTTGCGTTCAAAAATAAAATAAAATAAAATATTTTATTCGGGTAAACACGTCGGGAATATACGATCGGAACTGTAACCGGGTACGAAATGGAGCAGACTAGGGGACATAAAAGAGATGAGGTGACTTGTTAGGGAAAGTAGGCATGGTTGTAGAAGCTTTATGTCACATCCATAAAAGTACCATCATTACTTTTTTCAAAATTTACTATTTTATAATCAATTAAGCCATTCCTTTCAACTTTTGCCAACCAAACATGACACAACTCAAAACTTGGCCTCCAAGCACTCATTTCGATCCCTCAAAACCGTGGCCCTCTCTCTCTCCCTATATATCACACTTTCATTTTCTTCAACTCACTTTTTCTTCTCCAAAAACATTATTTCTTCATCTTCTTCCTTTCTCTTCAAACTTCATACTCATAAAGCTTGCATTTTTATTCATCTTTCCAACTCAAGTTCTTCACAAAAGTTGATATTTGTATCAAGGGTAATACTCTTATGTCAATCTTTTTTGCAAGTTTCTTCTTTTACCTTATGGTTTACTCTACTTTTTCTTTAAGTGTTTTTAATGGGTTTTCAACTTCTAAAATCTCTAGAAAATTGTAGAAAAATCCTTTTGAGTTGAAACCACTTTCTATAGTCTTGTATTAACTTATATTTTCACATACTAAGAGTTTTTATAAAACAAAAATTTCTACCTCTTATTCCCAAGGATGGCCGAAACCTATACATGGTGGCCTAGGAAGTTTTGTTTCAACTTTTTGAAAGATGATCATATATTTGAGCTTCTAGATCCCTCTTGATCTTAAATCTAAAGTCTCGAAAGGTTTGAAAATCTCTTGCTTATCTATCCAAGGATGGCCAAACCTATATGGTTTTGGACCTAGGATGCTTGAGTTCAACTTTCTAACTATGATCATGGATTTAGACCTCTTAATACTTTGTGATGCCAAACCTAAGAGTTTTCATCAAACAAAAGGCTTTTCCTCATTCTCCTAGGCTAGGCCGAAACTCAATGTTTTGGAGCTAGGATGTTTGAGTTTTCATTTTCCAAAATGATCATGGACTTGAAGATCCTTAAGACATTAGGATGCTAAGTCTAAAAGATTGGAAAGTTTAGAGATTTCTAACCTAGTTATCTTATGATGGCCGAACCTATGAGGTTTATGGACCTAGGATGTTTGTTTTTCTTTTTCCAAGATGATTATAGATTAAAGCTCCTTAATGTTAAAGGTGTTATGTCTAAAAGATTGGATTATTTAAAGATTTCTAGCCTAGAAATCCTATGATGGCCGAACCTAAGGTTTATGGACCTAGGATATTTTGTTTTCTTTTATTTTCAATATGATCATGGATTTGAGCTCCTTAATACATTGGGATGCAAAATCTAAGAGATTGGAAGGTTTAAATTTTTCTAACCTATTTTACTATACAAGGCCGAAACCTAACCTAAGAGTTTGGATGATTTTATTCAATATTTTCAAGTTATAACAAATTATCTAAGTCACCTAGAACCTAAGAGTTAAGTATCTAAAATCTTAGAGTGTGAAATGAAACCTAACTCTCATTAGATTTAAATGGCCGAACCTACCTAATGAGAACATAGATGAGTTTATTTGATTTAGTTGTTTTTATGTTGTTTGGTTGAAGGTGGTGTTAACACCTCGTGGTCGGATAACGAGGAGCTGGGAATTCGAGCTTTCGGTGATAACTCGAGTGGGGGAAAGAATCAACCTATCGTCGGAATCGATAAGTAGTAGATTATGTAGTAATTATGTAGGGCGACCTAAACGTTACTAGAAGTCGAATAATCGACAAGACCAGAATCGCTTTAAATTGTTTTTATAAAACATCCATGGTGATTCGGGGATTGTAGGTTGATCGATATTAGGTTGATGTTTATACTGTTGATGGTTGATTTGAGTTTTATTACCTTTATTGAACTGATTTAGTGCTATGTTGATGTTTTGAAATATCTTTGATTGACTTGATGTTATGCGTGATCTGTGTGGTATTTACTTTATGCTTAGTGGATTAAGCGAAGATATATATGTGGTCTAAGAGATGAGTTGTTTTGGGCGTGAGGATCATGATGATTTTTAGAGGTGCCTAACCTACATGAAATATGTTAAAGAGGTGTTGTGACATAGAGCATGTGTTGAGGTCTTGATGAGAGGTTAAGGCACTAGTTTATGACCATAGGAGTCTGCGAGGATCATAAGTTGTGTTGTTTCTATAACCGTATGTGGGACACATACAAGACCCGAAGTCCTTGTGGGACCGTCCAAAGGGTAAACTTAACTTGTGCAGCTACGAGTGTCATTGCTTTGCATGAGCACCTATGGGAGTGGACGAGGTGTGCACCGGGATCATCGTGCAGCTGTAGTGTCACGCTTTGCATGAGCGTTCTTACCATGGTGAAGGTGTGCACCGGGATAATCGTGCAGCTATAGTGTCATTGCTTTGCATGAGCACCCACGGTCCGGGGTGTGCACCGGGTTTAATGTGCAGCTATAGTGTCATTGCTTTGCATGAGCATTCTCACCATGACTAAGGATGTGCACCGGGAATGGGACATGTCGCTTGGACGACTGACCGATAACCATAACTATGATAGGGAAACCATAGCCATTTTCAGTATCAAGTTTTAGTTGCAGGAGTGAGGGTAGGATGGATATAAGAATTTTATGGAAGATGGATGACTTGACTGATGTTGTGTCTGTAATAATTACTGTATAGTTTACTGTGACTCTTTTCCACTTTTGATGATAGAACTGTTTCTTATCCCCTGTAAATTTCTGTATGTTCTATTTTGTCTCCTTGTGGAACCGTATGAGAAGACCCTGTGGATGAACATAACCAAGAGGAGTTGGATGGAACTCCCTACGAACCGGATGCCGGAGGACGAGCTGTGACCCATGGTGATTAGGGTCTAGTTAGTTATGGCCAGTGCGTCTGTGTCGTGAAGCTTTATCTTTCCGCTTATGTTTTGTATAACTATGCACCAGTTCGGGATCCTATTGATGGGATGCCCTGAAACAGTGTTTTGATAACTCTGATGCTTTAAGTATGTTTAATATATTTATGTTTTCATATTCTATTCTATATGAATCTATTTGCTTAAGAAATTAAGTTTTAATTTTTACGTAATTTTCACGTTAAGCGTGCGATTAAGTAATTAAATAATGAGGTTTTAAACTAAATGACACAAACGGGCACAACGGGGTGTCTCAACACCCTCGTCAGCGGATGGAGGATGCCCATGCAAAGCAATGGCACTATAGCTGCACAATCCGGTGCAAACCTCTGAACCCCGGCCAGGGTGCTCATGCAACGCATGAACTATAGCTGCAACTAAAATGAAATCATTTATGGGACGGTCCGCCGTTAGCCTATCCCCAGGAATTCTCCCTCCGAGGCATAGACCCCACACGACCATATTTCAGGTTCACCATATCACATACCATGTTTCAGGTCACCCCCTAGTGCCCTAACCGCTCATCATAATCTCGTAGGTAACCTCAATAAAATCTTATCTCATCAATCTCATTATTATCATATCATTGGAATCATCTCAGTTAGGCACTACTAACACATATAACATGAATTCCCCAATACATCCTCATGTCTCAATATAACTTATCATTTACTCAAACTCTAATCACAATTATAACACTCAACACATCATACCATAATATCATCATGTCATAGCATCATCATTACTAACATGTCATAAAATCATCATTGCCAAACTAATAATCATTATCAAAATCTAATTAAAATAATCAGATATCATGCTTATAAAATAATCACAACTCATAACATCATCATCCAGCAGTTATCAACATCAATTCAACCAGTCAAATCATCCAAGCAGACAAGCATAAAATAATAGAATAATATATAATAAACATAACGGTGATAAACGTACAATCTCAATATCATCACGAGTACTACTAAGTAGTCCCCAACGTGATATGGACGTTGTCCGTTACTCGCAATCATGTAGGATTTGGGTCGCCCTACACCATTATCGAATTAAATGTCACCGTGCCGTTTCCGACGTAAAATAATTTCTCCCCCCACCCCCCACCCACCTGGAGAGTCATACAGTGACCTAAACGCAACGAAATTACTCGTCCTCTACTCCTCATGATTCTGCCTCACACGGACCTAGGCCCCTGAGTCTCCGAAAGTCCACCTAAGAAACCACATTGTGAACAACACCTTGTAAGGAACTTAGAATCTACAACAAACACCCTAAAATCTGCCTTTTTTTGGATCTATATCTCACAATGTAGACATTTATTTACAATAGTGAACGTTGAGATTGAAGAGCTACCTTTTCCTTACCTTCTCCAAAAATTTCAGCTCGATCCAACGGTGGATGAGCCTAGGACGAACCTCCCAGGTGACTGGTCAGGAGCTACTCGGGTTGAGCTTATCTCCTTTTTGAGTTGAATAACTCTCACTCTAGGGAACGTACAGAACGTTTAACCGTTGGATGTGAAGAACTATTAGCCTACAACCTCTCCATGAAATTTCAACACGATCCAACGGTGGAAGAAGGTGAGGAGATGGTTTTACAGAAATAGGATAAGATGAGTTTTTGGGTGTGAATGAGTGTGCAATTTGTTCTTTCCTTCACTTAACTATTCAGACAACACATGCAAAGGTGAGGGAACGAAATTGGCTATGGAAATATGAGTGAAATGAGCCGGAGGAGGAAAAATGAAGTCACTTTTCTGATTTTGCTTTTATAGTTGAATTTAGTTTGGTTTTGATAAGTTAGTGGGAAGACAAGTGTCATGCATGCAAAAAGGATAATGGAGATAGGTGTCATTCATGCAAAAGGGTTAGGTGTCATACATGTAAAAGGGTTAGGTGTCACACATGCAAAAGGGTTAGGTGGAATGTGAGGTGGCGTCACCATGACCACCTTCCTCCTGGTAACGACACGTATCACTGGGTGTTGTTCCTATGTAACCTACTGCTGGAATATTTTTATGTAATTATTTTAGGTTAATCCTAAGACCTATTGTACTCATGACCGACCTAAATTAATATTCCGACTTTCAATTAATTAATCGATCACAAAACGCTCAGTTTGTGTTTCTTTGTGTTCTTGACCCGTTCGGCGTCCGATTGACCTCAAATTTGAGATATAGGCTCATCAAGACCTAATAAACAGCTTCAAACCATCAAAAAGGTCTAATATCATTCCTAACTCCAAATTTCTTATTTCACACTCAGATGTCTCAAAGATGCTAACCGGGAAACCCTAATTTTGTTTCTACGTTCAAACTCACTCGAAAAGGTTGTGTGCTTGCCAAGCAAGGGTCTCTATGCCTCAAACCACATCCCAGCTATATAATCCAAGTCCTAACCCTAACCCTCATACATTAACCATGCATAAAATAATGAATGTTACAAACACCTTGGCTATTCTTCCCCAAATCGCTTCCAGGTCGGTATCCTCCTTCGAGCATAACCTTGGCCATCATAATGGACGCTTTAGATGACTGAGGTTTCAAGAGTGGAGCACCCTCCCCAACATAAGTGTCATTGGCAATTTCAAGCGACTGGAAGGCGATCTCGAGAGCTTCCTCAGCAGCTTCAATGTAAGGGGTTGTTGATGGCTTACTCACTAACATATCCTCCTCTCCAGAAACAATTATCAACTTACTATCAACAATGAACTTCACCTTCTGGTGCAATGTGGAAGGTATAGCTCCATACGAATGGATCCATGGTCGTCCTTGGAGACAACGGTAAGTTGGTGTGATGTCCAGTACTTGGAAGAGTACTTCAAAGGTGCAAGGGACAATCTGAATGGGCAATTCAATTTCTCCCATGACTTCCCTTCGGGTGTCATCGAAAGCTCTTACAATCATTATGCTTGGCTTCATATGAGTTCCATCGAAAGGCAACTTTTCCAGTGTTGACTCTGGCATTACATTCAAAGAAGAGCCATTATCAATGAGAACCCTAGCCATGACATGATCTCGACACTTCACAGAAATGTGCAATGCCTTGTTGTGCCCCATACCTTCAGCTGGTATTTCATCATCGGTGAAAGTGACATAATTATTAGCGACTATGTTACCTACAATGTTATTGAGCTTATCAACTGTGATGTCATAGGAGACATGAGCTTGATTCAACACCTTCATCAATACTCTCCTATGTGACTCAGAGTTCATCAACATAGACAAAAGAGATATCTGAGCCGAAGTTCGATTCAACTGATCCACAACCCTGTATTCACTTTGCTTGATGAATTTCAAGAATTCATAGACCTCTTCATCAGATACCTCCATTTTATTCTCACCCCATCTTGTTTCCTTTTCAACCGGAGTTCCTTCAACCTTCTCTTTCCCTTTGCAATATTTTCCTTCATTTTATGTGCCCTTCCTTTGTAGTTCCTCCGGGGTATAAATGTGGCCACTCCTAGTCATTCCACCAATCCCCGAAGTGTTGGTAACCACGGTGGTCCCATTGGAAGGATTTGGTTGAACCTGCATATCATGTTTCCACGATGCCGCTTTGGTGTCCTTGTATGGGAAATGACCCGGGACCCGGATGACAATTGGTGTTGGCCCACTCGAAACCGGCAAAGGTTCTTTCCCGGTATAGTATATCACCACTGGTTTTGGAGTGACCTGCTCAGGAACCGGTTGGGGATTAACCACAACAGTAAAATGAGTTATCTTAACTGGAGTTGGGGAATTTGTAGATTCAGCAACCATGTTAATGCCACACTCACTGGATTCACAACCAATTAGGACTTCATGTCTATTAACTTCTGCACAACCTATCGAAATTCTGCACAGTCTTCAATTGAATGCCCTATATCCACGTCAAAGTCACATCGTATTACTCCGTCGAGAACCATTTCTTCAATAATCGGGATTTTGATCAATCCTCATTTGCACATCTCTCTGAAAATAATTCTCATAGGAGTTCTAACATCGGCCACTTGAATCTCGAGAGTATGTTCTAAGAAGCTTTCAATGGCATTGACTCCAGAATTCCCAGGATCGGCACAGTTTAGCATTAATTAGATCTTGCACCTTACACTTCAAGACCTTGAAATTCTCTATGGAATGACTTGTGGCCCCATCGTGATACTCGCATTGAGCATTTGGGTCATGCCACTTTGGATAAGGAGGGGGTCTATTGGTCTTGTCGAGATAGGAGTTAGCACGGATATGCTCACACGTTGGCGAAATAGTTCAGTGTAGGTCATGGGTATCGGGTCGAAACGCACTAGCTTTCTTTGTGAGTTATACGGTTGTCTGGTTTGGCTTGTGTTTGGGTTTAGGGGTTGAGCAAACTGAGGTGGCACGGTAGGGTGTGTTTGAGTCTGAGAAGGGTGTAATGGTCGGTAGGGTGTCATCGAATGGTGTGGTCGGGGATTTGAAAATTGTGAGGTGGCAGCGATGTATGGCTGGTTGGCTTGGTGATATGGAGGTGGTTGATAATATGGGGAGTATTGGGATTGGAAGGCAAGTGTTTGGTTTGGTCTATATTGGTTTGGTTTCTTTTGTTTAAAGGTTACTGCATGTGCTTCTCATTCTTTCTTTTTCACAAATTGGGCTTTCTTTGGACCGTTCCCTACTGAAGTCTAGGTGATCTTGCCATTCCTCATTCCACTTTCAATCTCTCACCGATGATGACCATGTCAGAGAAGTTCGATGACACACTCCCAATCATCCTATCATAGAAGGGCGACTGGAGTGTATCAATGAACATTGCTACAATTTCTTTCTCGGCTAATGGAGGCTCCACCCGAGCAGCCAATTCTCTCCATCATTGTGCATATTTTGAAGTTGCATCCTATCGGGAGCCATGTCAATATTGTACTTGTATTGCTTCAGTAATGCATCTGCTAGATCTTTGAAGGATCGGATGTGTGCCCGCTCGAGATACGTGTACTAATTTGAAGTTGCCCCAGTTAAACTGACTTGGAAGAAGTGAATCAAGAGCTTATCATCTTGGGCATATGATGTCATCTTCCTAACATACATGGTCAAATGGTTTTTGGGACAAGTGGTTCCCCGATATTTGTCAAAATCGGGCACCTTAAATTTCGGCGGAATTACAACATTTGGCACCAGACAAAGTTCCGAGGCATCCCGAAGACCATAACTATTTACCCCTTCAATGACCAGTAATCTTTCCTCTAGTACTTCCAACTTTTATTTAGATTGGGAATTCCCTCCTGACTGATTCACTTGAGTTTCACTATACATATTCTGAGGGAAGGAGTGTGGCATGTAGGAGGATCCAAAGATTGGCATCATTTGAGTCCCCTGGGGCCCATAATGTAGGATGTAGGGGGGGGGGGGGTTGGATTGGCAGAAAGTGTCACCGTCGGGGTGTTACCATCTGTAGGGTTGACAGTTTGTGTTTGTGGGATTTCGACAACATCGGTGGGGGTTTGTGTCTGAATGGTATCTTCAGAGTTTTGAATGCCATCTTGTGGGCTGGGGGTCGTTGGTGGCACAAATCCACGAGGCAAACCATATGGGGGATTGTTTGGGTCAAATGAAAGATGAGTTTGGTTGCTTGGATAAACGGTGAGAGGCATCATGGCCCCTGGTTGGTTGAAGCTTTGAATATGAATCTAAGCAAAATCGGGCGGGATGAGAGATGTGGCTGGATGTCCTTCGTTCGAGACTGGAGGGTTCTCCTATGTGTTCTTTTCCTTCTGCATTGCTTGTAGGATCTCCATCATCTTAGTCATCTGATCCTTGATTTGACTGACTTCATCCTTGATCTCTTGGACTTCTTCTAGTTCATCCGCCATGGCTCTTGCCTGTGATCGAGTGCGATAAGGGTGTCTTGGAGAAATCGTTCAGAAGAGTCACACTGTTTTAATTAAAACAATAAAGTAAGAACATGACAAAAAAAAAGTAAAAGCTTTAGTGAAAACCACCTTTGGAGTCATTATTTATTTGATATATTTTTGTTGTTGTTGTTGTTGTTTTTAGTTAAAACCTTGTGACTGACAAGAGATGGTCCTTCCATCCCACACAGAGAGCTTTGTGCTCATAAGATGAAATGGAGTTGACAACAAATCTAGGGGAAAAACATCTCTGCACAATAGATGTTGTCTTAAACACACCAGCAATGTGAATTCTGAATTGAGACAGCCCGACCTACCCTTTGCAAAGAAGGAAGAATCCTATAAGGCAAAGATGTAGTTGACAACATACTAAAGGGAGACCATGCTCCACGATAGGTGTCATCGCAAGTCAAGTGTAAGAGTTGGAGTGCGAAGGAATCATAGAGGCAAGAACGGATTTCATTAAAAGCTCCTCAAAGCAATACAAAGATTGAGATTACATCATTGTCAAATCATAATTTTCAACATTGTTATAACATTTTCATCCTAAAGTCAACAGCTTAGGTCTCTTTTTCTTTAGCCCTCGAGCAAACCCTCCACACATTTGCATAAAATTGTCCAGTTCAGACGGGAGACGAAGCATAGGGTCCGCACGGATTTGTTGTTCTGCCTTCTCATAGCTTTGGACAAAACTTGGAACGCAATGGGTTAGCTCCAAACTCATGCTCACATATCTCTTGTTCCAGATGTCAATATCTATCCCTCGCTCTCGTGCTTCTTCTCTCCACCATTTCACGACATTCATTGCTTGAACCACTTGATCATGATAATACTTTGCCGAGGTCCACCCTAAGTCTCACCGCTTCTTGATTTTGACCATTAGGATATTCAGTTCTTTGAATTTTTGTACCAATTCACCAGTCATCCTATTTTGTGCACAAATTTGCTTCTGTAAGTTGCTATTGACTCCCCTTTGTCGATCAACCTCCGCCTCCAATGACTTTCTCATACCTTCTTGCTGGATGACTTCTTCTTTTAACTGATGCCTTTCTTTTCTTAGCTGATGCCTCTCTGCTATCAAGGACAATACTTTACTTTCAAGATTCTGGATCTTAGCCATGATGCTTGGTGAGACATTGTCTGTATTCTTCTGGACTCTTGAGGTTGTGGAGATATCTGCACACAAATCTTTCAAGTGTTCATTTTCCTTTGCTAACTTCTCACAACGCTTCTATCCAATGGCTATTTTCAGCTCAGCATCTTGCTTTTGTTGTTCCATTTCCTTCATTTGTACTTCTAGAACTTTCAGTTGTTCTGCCATTTGAGTTACCAAAGGGGAGTAATCTTTATCTTTCGTGCTTTCTGCAGGAATGTTGACGGGACCTTTCCTTGACTTTCTCCATGCTTCATATTCTGAGACAATGATTAGGATTGGTCGGCCCAATTGTTCTCTCCCTGCCATCTTCACATCTTTCCATGCATTTCTAAATGCTTTTGCTAACAACTTGGTATTCTCTCCATCCTCGTATCGGTAACAGCATCCGCCGAGTTGTTCTTCTTGTGGCATGGTTTGTGTCCAACAAAGCTGTTGTAAGACTATGGCGGGTGTGTAGGATATGCACCATCTTGGGCCAATCAAAGGAACATTGGGATAGTCACCACAATTATAAATGATATCTTGCCCCTGCTGACCTTTGTACCAAGGGCATACCCACCTAAAAGAGTCCATTTCCACTTTTGTCAAACTCGCTCTCCCATTCCTCTTCATTTAGCTGTCTTATAGGGATGTTATAGAAGCCTCTTAGTGGATCTGAATGGTGGTTGATATAACCTTTTTCATACATGTGAGTCATGGCCCATACATAGAGCAACCGTGCACAACATCGGAGCTTCCCTTTTGGATGCCGCTGGCAAAATTCTAGAGTCAAAAGCGTTTCGGCTAATACTGCCGGCACTGGGTTTTTCTTTCTTTTTACTGTGAAGAATACATCCATTGCCTCTTGATCTATCATGTCTAGCACTGATGGAAATAGAACCAACCCATATATTGTTAGTGCCAATACCCTCTCAAAGGTTTACCAATCTTGCCGATCCATTAATTTCTTCAAATGATTTTCAAGAAAAGTTCGGGTCAACCCTCGCGAGTTTGAATGCCCGATCAAGTTCACATCATTTTCAGGAAGCCCTAGTAACCCTGCTATGCTTGCAGTGGTCAAGTATTGCCCCAAGTGAAAGTACACGACGAGGTTATTCTGCATTGGCAAATTTAACAGGCAAGCATATTCTTCAATGGTGGGTGTAATGTCCATGTTTGGCAATTCAAAACATCTAAGATGGGGGTTCCAATACTGACTCAGCACTCAAAGCAGCAGTCTCAACCGGTATGAAAATTAGGTCCAAGATGTTAGACTCGATGACTTAGAGATTTTGATATATGACAAATACAACTTAATGTGTATGCAAGTGTTTTAGTGTCAAATTGCAAAGACAGGTATCAAGCAGTGATCAACAAGTTCATTAAGCAAATTCAAGGAAAATATTCAAGGAAGAACTTGAAGAAATCAAAGGAGCTGCATGTAGAAATCAAAAGAGCAAAGTCAAAGATCAAAGGATCATCAAGACCAAGCTTAACGGAGAATTTTAGATTTAAGTCTTAGATGATTTGTAAGAGAAAGAAATCTCTTAGTCACAAAGAAGCTCAACTAAAAAGATGCATGAAGAAAATCAATTTTCATAACCTGCATTAAAAGGAATAAGTTTTCGTTAATGAAAATGATTTTAGGAAATAAGAAGCACTCGTCCAACACTAAAGTAATAGAAGCGCTCGTCCTTCGCAAGTGATCGAAGCGCTCGTCCAACACAAGTGATCGAAGCACTCGTCAACACAAGTGACAAAAGCGCTCGTCCACTAAAGTGACAGAAGCGGACGTCCACTAAAGTGATAGAAGCGCTCATCCACTAAAGTGACGGAAATGCTCGTCCACTGAAGTGATAGAAGCGCTCATCCACTGAAGTGACAGAAGAGCTCGTCCACTAAAGTGACAGAAGCGCTCGTCCACTAAAGTGAAAGAAGCGCTCGTCCACACAAGTCTTTGGACTCGCTAAGTCCTTAATGATAAGCTCCGTCCAATGGCATGGCATATGGAGCTCGTCTACTAGCTCGTTCGATGTAAAATATTAATTCAAAATGGCTAGATGGACGTGCTTATTTTCAAGATGGATGCGAATTCTATAAGCGCCGATGTAGAATCTTATTTCAAGAACCAGAATCAAGAAAACAGACTCTGTTATGATAACCAAATATGTTTTGATTGATCCCAATGACTATAACTTGTTTTCTATATAAAGAGGGATCAAAGGAACACTTTCACAGATATCGAATATACAATCACATATCAAAAAGTTTACGAAATCAATTTGAGAAATCAATTGTGAAAATCATTCATTATTTTTTCTTGAGCTGATTGTGAAAAGAGTGTTTCGTTCTCATAAGTGCTTCAATTTGTTTATATGACTATTGAGAGTTAGGAATCAATTTTTCGTTTTATTTGATTGTAAAGAGAGAGGGAGTCTCTCTGAGTGATTAGGGTGAGGTATCCCTAAGGAAGAACATTGAGGCTCTTCACAAGAGTACGGTATCTTAAGGTGAAGGAGTGCTCTGTGGTATAAAGGTTTTTCAAGCTACCTGGCTAAAACTTGTTGTGTTAGTGTGTGAAAACCCACAGATGGAGTGGGGACTGGATGTAGGTCACAGTGGTGGTGACTGAACTAGGATAAATCTGGTTGTGTGGTAACTCTAAACTCAAACTCCTTAATTTCTGTCATGCGCATACAACTATGATCTTGATGTTTTAAGAGTTCAATTGATATGAGTTCTTGATCTGCATAATATGTATTGAATCTTGAGTAAACTGTAATAATAACTATGTATTCAATTCTATTCTCAAGGATCAATATTAAATTGAATCTTGCATCATATACTGAAACTGAAACCTGCAAGTTTGTTCTTGATTGTTAATGCTTGTATCTGAAACTTGCATAACTTGTTATTAATCTTTAAAGGCTTAATCAGTTTCTGTATTTTGTTATTATTGAGTGTTGAACCCAAACCTATTCTGAATTAATTATGAACCAATCTTTCTAATCCTCATCATCTTCCAATTCAAGATTTTATATAAACCCTTCATTGATTTTGTAAAAGATCCTGAGGCCACAAATCTGAAAACTAAGTTTTGTGAAAAAATTTTAAGAGGGAAATATTTTTAAGAAAACACAATTCCCCCCCCCCCCCCCCCCCCCCGCCTCGAGTCGTTGAAGGCTAAACAACACAAGATCCCTCCATACTTCTTGGCAAAGTTTCTTCGATGTTCTTGAGGCAAAGATTGGCTCAACTCTTTCAGATTCTGTAATGAGTTCAATATCACCCTGGAGCTCTTGGTGGTGAGAGCACTACTAGTGTGTCTGACTTTTTCCATCTCTTGTAATCAAAGGTGTTATCTTACACCAAATTATCTGTGCGAGGGAAATTTTACTTTATTAATAACATTCGAAAAGCAAATTTACTTATGCATGAGAGTGTAACAAGATGCATGAATGAATGACATATTAACAATGCATGACTTAAAGTACTACATGCACGAGCATGCAATGAATAATAATGAATGTAACAGGATGCATGAATGAATGGCATGTTAAGGCGTATGTAGAATGCATGCAGAAAATCATTATGATGCATGAGATATAAATGTGATTATTCATGTTGCAGAAAAAGGCAGAATGTGCTCCCTTTTGTCCTACATGGGTCATATCCGAAAGTTTGAACTTCTAAAGTCAAGACCCTAGTTTGGTAGGCTGATAATGGCATTTTATGTGTGTGACTTTCGGGACAGATCTAGACCCCTAAACATATGGTCCCCGGATTACCCTTATCTAAAAAGATGAGGATCCGAATCCATGAACCTCACCACAGGGACCAATAAGTCAGAATATGTCAGTCCATGTTTCGGTAGCAATCCGAGCGGGAGAATCAATGTCTGTTAGGGATGTAAAAGCATCACAATAACATCGCTGAAGCCCCTTCTAATCTTATGGCATTCCAAGACCCGGGTATAGTGCCCAAAAGTGTGTGAATATGTGATGGTGATGTGTGTGTTGGGGGCCAACAAACCTGCACAAACCAAAAAAAAAACTATCCCCAAACCTGCAAAAGAACAGCTAATATTTAAAAGAGTTTTCTACCCTAGGGTTGCAAAAATATACAAAGACATTTATAAGAACAAATAAAACTATTTACGAAAATAAACAAAAAGAGTAAAGTTAATACTTTTAAAGCTATTAAAAGAAATTGCACAAACAACTATGATAGGCCTAACTCTCGCTCCCTAGTGGAGTCGCCAGCTGTCGCGACCGTCCCGTTCGGGAGCCACGAAAAGAATGTAAAAACAGAGGAGTCGCCTCCAAAATTTTTTATTAGGAAAATCTTGGAAAAACCATTTATTTAAGGTAAACTGATTGATCAACCTTTGGCTCGACTAGTTTTATGACTAGTAAGACCATGGTTTTATTCGAGTTTAATCTCGTTTTCGCCCAAATTTGGACGTAATTGTCCTCAAGCAACATTTTGAGTCTGTAAAGTAGTTTTAGGGTATTTTAGTTGATTTTGAGTCAAATAAAGCATTTACTGTTATTTCATGTTTTCAGGATAATAAGAAGAGCAAAAAGGGAAGGACACCTGAAGCAGAGGCCATCACGGCCTTGATGAGCTACCCATGGAAGAAAGAAAGGATCACGGCCCAGCCGTGACACACATCACGGGCGTGATGAGGAGATCATGAAAGTCAGAAAGCATCACGGCCCAGCCGTGATCCACATCACGGGCGTGATGAGAGAACCCTGAAGGACAGAATTGATCACGGCCCAGCCGTGATGGAGGTCACGGCCGTGACAGACCAGCACCCAAAGTCAGAAGCGATCAAGGCCTGGCCGTGATAGGCATCACGGTCGTGACAGGCTAGAATTTGAAAGCGCGCTCATTCCAGAATGCATCACGGCCAGGCCGTGACAACCATCACGACCGTGATGCGTGGCCACCTTATAAATAGAAGCGCACCAGACTGAAGAGGCATCCAGAATTTTCACTGTTCACATATTATTCTTAGGTTTTTGTTATATTCGTGATGGAGAACTAATTTCTTTGGATTAATCTACTGTTATCGGCTTCCGCCGACACTTGAGGTTATGTAATTCCCGTATTGATTTGCTTCTCCCTTTCAATACTATGCTATATTTTTTGTTTTCTTAATTCAGAATTGTGTAGACTAAGTATTGATTTATTTCGATGATTTTATGTTCCTATACTTAATCGCGTTTGCTTAATTCGCGTGCGTTCAATCGTGTTTGCTTAATTCACGAGAGCTTCATCCGTTTGCTTAATTCGGAATTAGGAATATATATCTCGTAGCGTCAATTTCGCTTGTTAATTGCTGCTACAATCGAAAAGGGATTAGAATCCACTTAGGGCATTGACTTATGTGAACCGATGATAGTTGGGAAACCGAAACAGTAGATTAATCATTCTTGGCTTATTGATTACCGCTTAATTGTTCTGTTTTCTGCTCTGTCTTCTCAATCAAATTCCAATTCAGCCCCCCCGCCAAATTGATTTTTCTGCGAATAACAACCCAAGAGTCCTTGTGAGACGATACTCGAGTTGTCGCGCCCTAACTACAAATTTTGTAAACCACTCGCTTTTTGACACGTGCGCGACAGCGTGTCAAACTGATGCCGTTGCCGGGGATTCTTGTTTGTTATTTTCGCATTTTTCTGCTGAATTAGTCTGGCTACTAGGTCTACTTGTTCTGACTTGTGTAATTTTGATCCTGAAATTGAAAGAACTTTGCACACACGCCGCAGAGCAATTCGGGCTAGCACTAGTGGTAATTCTGATTCTGAACCTGTTTTTGATAACATGGCTGATCAAAGAACATTAAGACAGCTTGCTGCCCCTGATGTTAATTATAATGGGTTATGTATTGAATATACTGATGTTGTTGCTCCCTTTGAATTAAAATCTGGTTTGATACACTTGTTGCCAAGGTTTAGTGGTCTTGCAGGTGAGGATCCACATAAACATCTGAAGGAATTCCAGGTTGTCTGCTCTACACCCTTGAGACCGTAAGGAATAACAGAAGATCATATCAAGCTGATAGCCTTCCCATTCTCACTTCAAGGTGCTGCGAAGGATTGGTTGTATTACCTTGAACCGAATTCTGTTACAACCTAGAATGATCTGAAGAAAGTCTTCCTAGAGAGGTACTTCCATGCCTCCAGAGCTGCATCAATCAGGAAGGAAATATGTGGCATTAGACAAGGCAATGAGTCATTGGTCGAGTACTGGGAGAGATTCAAGAAGTTGGTGTCCAGTTGTCCTTGATCAGCCTCTGGCTAGTCTAGTTTTATAACTAGAAAAACCTTGGCTTTGTGGTAATTATATATCATTTTCGCCCAAATTAGACTTGATTGTCTTTAAGCAGCATTTTGAGTCGCTAAAGTGTTTTTAGGCTAATTTAGTTGATTTAGAGTCAAATAAAGCACTTATGCTATTTCTTGTTTTCAGGTTAATAAAGTGAAATAATTCTGGATCTTTTGCCCCGCGAGAAGGCATTCGCCTCGCGAACCTGAAGCGTGACTGTTCCAGAATTTGCAATCCTTTCTGTCTCACCCCGAGAATCCATTACTCGTCTCACGAGACTGAAGACCAGAAGCCACGACTTTTCCATTCCTCGCCACGCGAGCCGTACTTCGCCTCGCGAGAAGACCAAACGTTGCAGAGATTCGCCTCGCGAGACAGTGTTCGCCTCGCGAGTCCGCGGAAACCAGAAGCTGTATATAAGTCTGTTTTAGGACAGAACAATTTTTTCATCTTCTTCTTATCTTTTTGTTTTCTCTTAGTTTAGATAGCTGCGAAATTAGGAATGGAGAGCTAGTCTCCTAGGATTAGTCTACTGTAATCGGTTTCTATTCATACTTGAGGTTCTTGTAATTCCTGTTTTATTTGCTTTTCCCTTTTCGATGCTATTCTATATATTTCTGTTTGCTTAATTCAGGAGTGTATAGTGTTGTGTTGATTTATTTCGGTGATGTTATGTTCCTATATTTAATCGCGTTTGCTTAATTCGCGTGTGTTCAATTCGTGTTCGCTTAGTTCACGAAGGGCTTAACCCCGTTTGCTTAATTCGGGAATAGGAACATATATCTGTAGTAGTGATTTCGCTTGTTAATTGTTGCTACAACCGGGAGGGGATTAGAATCTGCTTAGGTCTTGGAATCTACATGAATCGATGATAGTTGGGAAATCGAGAACAGTAGATTAATCATCTTTAGTTATTTGATAATCTCTTAAACTGCTTTGTTTTTATTGCATTGTTTCAGTTTTGTTTCTTTATTTAGTTTCAAACCCAACCCCCCCAAAACTGATTGATTTTCTGTTAACAACAACCCAAGAGTCCTCGTGAGACGATATCCGAGTTGTCTCTCCCTATCTACATATTTTGTAAATCGCTTGCCTTTTGGCGCGTGCGCGACAGCGCGACCAAAAATTGGCGCCGTTGCCGGGGACTCTTGTTTGTTATTAACAGAAAATTACAAAAAAAAAAAAAACCTTTTGCATTACTGAATTAGTTTTGTCTGCTTTCTCCGTTTGTGAATCTTAGTGCTTCCCATGGATAATTATATGCAAGATTTTATGCCTAATGTTGATTATGAACCATGCATATATTATCCTAACTTTGATAGGCCACCACCATGCATGTATTATCCTGATTTTAGTAAACCACCACCATGCACAAATTATCTTAATTTTGCTGGAAGTTATGAGTTCAAAGATGGGTTTTGACATGATTGGTGTGAATGAGGTCCATAGCTCTTCTTCCATCCAGGCCCTTGAGAATAGAATGGATGAGCTCACTTCTTTGGTGAAGCAATTGGCAATGGATAAGGTTCAGTCGGCAAGGTTGTGTGGCATGTGCGGCTCTCCTGAGCACCTGTTTGATGCATGCCCCATTCTGAAAGAAGGGCCAGTTACTGATTTGCCTCAAGCTTATGCAGTCCATCCTTACAATCAACGCAACAATCAGAACTGGTACAGCGTTCCTGGCCTTTCCACTGATGAGTACCCCCCCAAGTGACCACTTCTGCACCTTCTGGACCTTCACTAGAGGACCTGTTCAAGTAAATGACTGAGCAAATGACTGCACAAATGACTACATTTTTTCAGCAGCAATTTGGACAGTTTTAGCAGCAAACAGATGCTAGCATTAATACTTTTCAGCAAGTCAGCGAGACTACACTGCAAACTCCACATTCCCTTGAAGAACATACAGATTCACAAGTAGTTATTCCTGACAATACTTCTGAGGATAATTTTGATAATGATGTCAAGAATACTTCTGTTAGTGAACTGTGTGTTGAATCTCCAGATATTCATACCTCCCCTGATTCTATCTATTATAATTCATGTGTTGATTGTACTGACACTTCTTTGTGTATAGCATGTTTTGAAAGGTATGAAGAGCAAAACGTCCATATGGAACAGGAGACATATGAGGTTGAGGGCCCTGTTCGGACAGGAAACATAGAAAATGAGGATCAGGAGGACATCTGCTTCACCATGCTTGAGGATAATGAAGAACCTTTGAAATTAGAGGTATGTGTTGAAAGTGATGGGGTGGATGAACTGTGTGATGAATTTCCAGACATTCAGGCTTTTACTGATTCAGTTATTTGTACTATATCTACTGACTGTACTAACTCTAACCTTTCTGTGGTGTGTGCTGAGAATTCTGCAGGTTTAACAGGTGATGGATTTATCAGTGCAGTGAATGAAGATCATGCAGAAGTTGAAGCAGCACCAGTAACACTCTCTACCTATTTGCCACCTCCCCCTGTGGAACAACCGGTGATGGAGTTCAAGCCTCTGGATTTTGCACCATGGCCAGTCCAAGAGGTTGAACCCCGATTTTATTGGGAGGACTTTATTGAGAAAGAGATCAACTGTGACCCAAGAGGGAGTGAGAAGTCCGTCGCACTTGGTGGAGTTACCATAACTGTCAAGCACTCACCTCCATATCAAGGCTGCAAGTTAGGGGACCATGGAACAAGCTTCCGTCCCTTGTCTATCATTTGGGCTTTATGCCGCATGCCATGGGATCCGGGAGGATCATATTGAAATTTGGGTATTCCGTGGCCACTGTATCATAGACAGTGGGATCCTGGTGGAACCATCCCCAATGAGTTTTCTTAACCATTTCTCTTTAGTTTGCTTTCATTTTCTTGTTAGTTTCTGCTTTGATTTGTTTTTGTTTTGTTTTCTTTTAGCTCCTGAATAATTTGAGAAGCTCGGGAGTTGTGTTGAGTCTGGTGTTGGCAAGTTTGATGGATTTGGTTGAATTTGCATAGATGATTGCATGTTATGTGTTGAATGATTCCCCCTAGGTTGAAAAATGTTTTTTTGAAAATTGATCCTCATGTGATTTAAAACTGAACTTTGAGATTTTGTTGTGATTGCATGATTTATGATAAGTTTGGGGTGATGGGAAGCACACACTAGGGATAGAATCTCTGTCAAGCAATTTGCAAAAATGTCCAGGTGAGGATTTGAGCCTCCAACATCTTTTAAACTGTGTGAAATCACTTTCAAGTTGCACTTTCCCGAATTTGCTTGAGTCTCTTTATGGTTTGCATGTTTATGTGTTTGCATCAAATGATTTATGCATTTTCTTTGTAAATAACTACTTAGCCTAAAATAACCATCCCTAATGCATGTTCCATAGTTAGCCCCTTTGAGCCTGATTAGCCTGTTAATTCTTGTTAACCTTATGTTATAAGCTAAAATCTGGAAAACCATGTTAACCCGATCTTATGATTAGGAGAGCATGGAATCTTGACAAGAGAATGGGTGCAAGAAACTAAGTTTGGGGTGGTTGCAAGGTGTGATGTGTTGTTGGGATTGGGAAAAAGAAAAAAAATATAATAAAAAGGTTGGAGCCAAAGGCCAAAAGAAAAGAAAAGCAGAAAAAAAAAAAGAGAAAAAAAAAGAGAAAAACAATAAAAAATGTAAAATAAAATAAAATAAAATAAAAAGGCTGTAGTCACCAAAGTATAAAGAAAAATGGAAAAAGGAACTTGAGTGGAAATTCAAAGTGTAAAAAAATGTTCATGCTCTCTTAGTTCCTAGGGACTTAAGCCTAGTACCTTTGTATATCCTACCCTTAGTCAGGCCCCATTACAACCCATAAAAGACCTTTTGATGTTGCATGCATGTTTTCTGTGGGAGTCATTTTGAGATGAAAATCAAATTCATGGGAAGTGTTCTTAAAAGTGAAATTGAGTGAAATGTTGATTGCCTGACAAAAATTGAGCGATGGGTGAAACACTAAATGCCCTTGTGAGGAAGGCAGTTGTTTGAATTTGGTGATCTCCCTTTTGTGTGTAATTTGGATCCCCTGCTTAGATTAATGATTGTTTGAATGATGAAATTCTCAAATGTTCAGAATAAAGGATTGTGGGGATTACTTTGCTTGAAAGGGGGGAACATTGAAGAAAATTGTTTTGTTTGCTTGAAATTTGTGCAAAGTTGATTAAATCTTTTAAGCCTTGCCATGTCTTGAGTCTTTTTAAGTTTTTGAGTTTTAGTTTGCTTGGGGACAAGCAAAGTTTAAGTTTGGGGTATTTTGATCAGCCTCTGGCTAGTCTAGTTTTATAACTAGAAAAACCTTGGCTTTGTGCTAATTATATATCATTTTCACCCAAATTAGACTTGATTGTCTTTAAGCAGCATTTTGAGTCGCTAAAGTGTTTTTGGGCTAATTTAGTTGATTTAGAGTCAAATAAAGCACTTATGCTATTTCTTGTTTTCAGGTTAATAAAGTGAAATAATTCTGGATCTTTCGCCCCGCGAGAAGGCATTCGCCTCGCGAACCTGAAGCGTGACTGTTCCAGAATTTGCAATCCTTTCTGTCTCGCCCTGCGAATCCATTACTTGCCTCGCGAGACTGAAGACCAGAAGCCACGACTTTTCCATTCCTCGCCACGCGAGCCGTACTTCGCCTCGCGAGAAGACCAAACGTTGCAGAGATTCGCCTCGCGAGACAGTGTTCGCCTCGCGAGTCCGCGGAAACCAGAAGCTGTATATAAGTCTGTTTTAGGACAGAACAGTTTTTTCATCTTCTTCTTATCTTTTTTTTTTCTCTTAGTTTAGATAGTTGCGAAATTAGGAATGGAGAGCTAGTCTCCTAGGATTAGTCTACTGTAATCGGTTTCTATTCATACTTGAGGTTCTTGTAATTCCTGTTTTATTTGCTTTTCCCTTTTCAATGCTATGCTATATATTTCTGTTTGCTTAATTCAGGAGTGTATAGTGTTGTGTTTATTTATTTTGGTGATGTTATGTTCCTATATTTAATCGCGTTTGCTTAATTCGCGTGTGTTCAATTCGTGTTCGCTTAGTTCACGAAGGGCTTAACCCCGTTTGCTTAATTCGGGAATAGGAACATATATCTGTAGTAGTGATTTCACTTGTTAATTGTTGCTACAACCGGGAGGGGATTAGAATCTGCTTAGGGCTTGGAATCTACATGAACCGATGATAGTTGGGAAATCGAGAACAGTAGATTAATCGTCTTTAGTTATTTGATAATCTCTTAAACTGCTTTGTTTTTATTGCATTGTTTCAGTTTTGTTTCTTTATTTAGTTTCAAACCCAAACCCCCCAAAACTGATTGATTTTCTGTTAACAACAACCCAAGAGTCCTTGTGAGACGATATCCGAGTTGTCGCTCCCTATCTACATATTTTGTAAATCGCTCACTTTTTGGCGCGTGCGCGACAGTGCGACCAGTCCTCAACACCAGATTTCCGACCAGCTCCTTATTCAGTACTTTTATGAGGGGTTGCTTCCGATGGATAGAAACATTTTGGATGCTGCTAGTGGGGGAGCACTTGTTGATTAGACCCCAGCTGCTGCCAAGCAATTGATTGAAAACATGTCACTTAACTCCCAGCAGTTCACAACTAGAAGCAATTATGTCGAAGCAAGGGGTGTGAACGAGATCCATGGTTCTTCTTCCAACAAGGCCCTTGAAACCAGAATTGATGAGCTCACTTCTTTGGTGAAGCAGTTGGCAATGGATAAGGTTCAGCCAGCAAGGTTGTGTGGAATTTGCACTTCTCCCGAGCAACTGACCGATGCATGCCCCATTCTGAAAGATGAGTCAGTCACTGATTTGCCTCAAGCTTATGTAGCCAACCTTTACAATCAAGGCAACAATCAAAACAGGTACAACACTCCTGACCTCTCCACTAATAGGTACCATCCCAACTGGAGGAATCATCCAAACCTTCGGTATGGGAACTCATCTGCACAACAGCAATAATGAATGTTACCATTGGCACCACCATAGAATTCTCCCTAAGTGACCACCTCTGCACCTTCTGGACCTTCACTAGAGGACCTTGTCAAGCAAATGGCTGCACAAAATCTCCAGTTTCAGCAGCGAACGGACTCTAGTATTCATGCTTTGCAAACACAGATTGGACAGCTTGCCACTTCTATGAATGCCATGCAGCAAGCTCAAGGATCGAACCAACTACCTGCACAAACAGTGGTGAATCCTAGTGCTCCAAATCCTAATGTGAGTGCGATTTCTTTGAGATCCGGGAAAGTTGTAGAGGCAGCCCCTGAAAAGGATAAAGAAACTGTTGTGGTAGCTCCTGAACCTTCTGTTGTTGTTGAAGCTGAGAAAGAGTATGTGCCACCGATCCCCTTCCCGCAAAGAGTGCTGAAAAATAAGAAGATTGATGGGGAAGACAATGAGAGGGAGATTCTAGATGTGTTCAGAAAAGTGGCGGTAAACATTCCGCTCCTTGATTTGATTAAGCAAGTTCTAAGATATGCAAAGTTTCTGAAGGATTTGTGCACACACAAGAGGAGGTTGAAGGGTAATGAGAGAGTGAATTTAGGGCGAAATGTTTCAGCCCTCATTCAACCTAAGCCTGCACCTGAGAAAGTTACTGTTTCAGCCCTCACTCAGGCAATGCCACAGAAATGCAAGGATCCGGTAACTTTTGCTATTCCATGCACCATTGGGGACAGTAAATTCGACAATTGCATGTTGGATTTAGGAGCTTCTATCAATGTCATGCCCACTTCTGTCTTCAGCAATCTTGATCTTGGTCCTTTGCAACATACAGGTCTCACTATCCAGTTGGCAAACAGGACCAATGCTCGACCCATTGGAGTGGTAGAAGATGTGCTGGTGCAAGTTAATGACTTGATCTTCCCTGCTGATTTTTACATCCTAGACATGGCAGGGGAAATAAATTCAAGCAGATCACCGATCATTCTGGGCAGACCGTTCATGAAGACGACGAAGACAAAGATTGATGTGGATGATGGAACCATGTCCATGGAGTTTGGTGACATTGTTGCAAAATTCAACATTTTCGATGCTATGAAGCATCCCTTGGAAGAACATTCTGTCTTTCAAATAGAGTTGCTCTCTGAAATTGTTGATGACACCTATGATGACTTGGTTTCTGATTTTCCATCTATTTCTGGTTTTGATGATATTTATTCATGTGCTGATTGTACTAACACTGACCCTTGTGTTGTTTGTGCTGAGATTGATGGTACCTTGCAGGGTGACAGTGTAAGTGAAGTTGCTTGTTCAGCTGAGGTTCTTGACAGCACGGCTGCCCCCAACATACCATCCATTGAACAGCCACCCTCCTTGGAGCTTAAACCCCTTCCTAGAAATCTGAAGTATGCTTATTTGGAGAGGAATGAAAAACTTCGGATCATAATTTCCTCTAGCCTTGATGCTGATCAGGAAGTTAAGCTCTTGGAGGTTTTGAAGAAGCATAAGAAGACGATTGGGTGGACCTTGGCCGACATACCAGGTATTAGCCCCTCCAGGTGTATGCATAGGATTTTGTTGGAGGATGGGGCTAAAACAGTTAGGCAGCCCCAAAGGTGGCTCAATCCCTTGATTCTTGATGTTGTGAAGAATGAGGTGACAAAACTCTTGCATGCGGATATCATATACCCTATCTCTGACAGTAATTGGGTGAGCCCAGTGCAAGTTGTACCTAAGAAGTCTGGACTCACAATGGTGAAAAATGAAAATGATGAACTTGTTCCCACTAGAGTTCAGAATAGCTGGAGAGTATGCATTGACTACAGGAGATTGAACCAGGCTACTAGAAAGGATCACTTTCCTTTGTCGTTTATCGATCAGATGCTTGAACGGCTAGCTGGTAAATCACACTACTGTTTTCTTGATGGTTTTTCAGGTTACTTCCAGATCCACATTGCACCAGAGGATCGGGAAAAGACTACTTTCACGTGCCCCTTCGGCACATTTTCTTCTGAGAGGATGCCATTTGGCCTTTGCAATGCTCCGGGCACATTCCAGAGATGCATGATTAGCATTTTTAATGAATATATTGAAAATTTCATGGAAGTGTTCATGGATGACTTCACTGTTTATGGTTCCTCATTTGATGCATGCTTGCACAAATCGAATTTGGTTTTAGAGAGATGCATTGAAACTGACCTTGTTTTGAACTATGAAAAATGCCATTTTATGGTTGAACAGGGGATTGTTTTGGGGCATATCATATCTAAAAAGGGTATTTCAGTAGATCCTGCTAAGATTGATGTGATTTCTACACCGCCTTACCCATCTTGCGTTCGCGAGATTCGTTCTTTTCTTGGTCATGCAGGTTTCTACAGGCGCTTCATAAAGGACTTCAGCAAGATATCTCTTCCTCTATCAAACTTGTTGAAGAATGATGCCACTTTCAACTTTGATGACAACTGCAAGAAGGCGTTTGATTTCTTGAAGAAGGCATTGACCTCCACTCCCATCATCCAGCCTCATGACTGGACCCTCCCTTTTGAGATCATGTGTGATGCCTCTAACTATGCTGTGGGGGCGGTCCTTGCACAAAGGGTGGGCAAGGTTGCCCATGTGATTTACTATGCTTCTAGGACTCTAGATGCTGCACAGGCTAATTACACCACTACTGAGAAGGAACTTCTAGCTATTGTTTTTGCTCTTGATAAATTTAGATCATATTTGCTAGGTTCCAAGGTCGTTGTTTTCACTGACCATGCAGCTCTGAAATACTTGTTGAAGAAACCAGAAGCAAAACCGAGATTGATTCGGTGGATGTTTTTGCTCCAAGAGTTTAGTGTGGAGATTAAGGACAAGAGTGGAGCTGAGAATTTAGTAGCTGATCACTTGAGCATAATAGAGAGGGATGAGGATCCTTCCCCCATTCAGGATGACTTTCCTGATGAACGGCTTTTACAGTTGCATGGGGTAACTCCTTGGTTTGTTGATATTGTTAACTATCTTGTTGCTAGTGTTTTTCCCACAGGTGCAACTAGGGCACAAATTCACAAACTCAAGACTGATGCCAAATACTATGTTTGGGATGATCCATACCTTTGGAAATTTGGCAGTGATCAGGTAATTAGGAGATGTGTCCCCGACTATGAGATTGAGTCCATTTTGCACTTTTCTCATGTTTCTCAAGTGGGGGGACACTTTGGGCCACAGAGGACTGCAAGAAAAATCCTGGACTCAGGTTTTTATTGGCCCACCATTTTTAGAGATGCTTATGAGGTTTACCGGACTTGTAAGGAGTGTCAGACAACAGGTACAGCCATCACTCGTAAGAGTGAAATGCCTCAGCAACCTATGCTTTTCTGTGAGGTATTTGATGTGTAGGGAATTGACTTTTGGGTCCTTTCCCTGCATCTTTTGGTTTTCTCTATATTTTGCTGGCTGTTGACTATGTTTCAAAGTGGGTGGAAGCTATCCCCACTAGGAGTAATGATTCTAGAGTTGTTGCAAATTTTGTCAGGTCCAATATTTTTTGCAGGTTCGGCATACCTCGGGCTATCATGAGTGACCAGGGCACTCATTTCTGCAACCGCACCATGGAAGCTTTACTCTGGAAGTATGGAGTTGTGCACAGGTTCTCCACTGCATATCATCCCCAGACTAATGGGCAGGCTGAGATCTCAAACAGAGAGATCAAACAAATCTTAGAGAAAGTGGTGCAGCCAAACAGGAAGGACTAGAGCCGCCGTCTAGAAGATGCACTTTGGGCTCAAAGAACAGCCTTCAAGACACCAATAGGGATGTCTCCCTATAGACTTGTGTTCGGTAAGGCGTGTCATCTGCCTGTGGAATTTGAGCACCGTGCTTATTGGGCGGTCAAAAGCTGTAACTTGGAAATGCAGAAGGCAGGCATTGAAAGGAAACTCCAATTGCAGCAGCTTGAAAAGCTTAGGCTAGAAGCCTATGAAAGCTCTCGAATATACAAAGAGAAAGCCAAGCACTTCCATGATCAGATGATTTCTAGGAAGGAATTCTCTGTGGGCCAACGGGTTCTATTGTTTAACTCCCGCCTGAAAGTGATGACCGGGAAACTTCGATCCAAGTGGATTGGCCCATTTGTTGTTACTAATGTTTTCCCTCATGGTGTAGTAGAAATAAAAAGTGCAGGTAGCAACAAGGTCATTAAGGTTAACGGGCAGCGCTTGAATCTATTCCATGAGAGCTCGGTGCCTGAAGATGCTACTGTTGAGGATCTCTCCTTAGGAGAGCCCACCTACACTACAACTTGATCAGGGAGCACCTTCTCCTTTCCCTCACTCTTGTTTTATACCTATGTTCTTTCATTGAGGACAATGTATGTTTTAAGTGTGGGGGAGGGAACCAATTGTTTTGTTTTTGTTTTGTTTGTGTTGCTTTGAGTCGTTTGTGTGTGAGTCTTGTGCCGGCGAGCTTGCTGGATTTTAATCAAAATTTTGCATAGATGGATTGCATGATATGTGTTGACTGTTGATGATTTCCCCCTAGGTTTTGAAATTGAAAATTGATCCCCATTTGAAAAATTGAAAATTAAACTTTGAGATATTTCATTGTGATTGCAAGAAACTAAGTTTGGGGTGGCTACAAGGTTTGATATGTCATTCCGGGTTGAGAAAAAGAAAAATAAAGGTTGGAGCCAAAGGCAAAGAAAAAAAAAAGAGAAAAGAACAAAAAAATGTCAAAAAAGGGTATTGAAAGAAAAAGGTTGTAGTCACCCAAGGTAAAAAGAAAAATGGAACAAGGAACTTGAGTGGGAATTCAATATGTCAAAATGCTCATGTTCTCTTAGTTCCTAGGGACTTAAGCCTAGTACCTTTGAATATCCTACCCTTAGCCAGGCCCCATTACAACCTTTAAAGACCTTTTGATGTTGCATGCATGTTTTCGTGGGAACTTTGTTTGAGATGGAAATCAAATTCATGGGAAGTGCTCTTGAATATGTGAAATTGAGTGAAAAATTCATAGCCTAGACAAACTGAGCGAATGAGTGAAACATTAAATGCCATTGTGAGGAAGGCGATTGTTTGAATTTGGTGATCTCCCTTTTGTGTGTAACTTGGATCCTCAACTTAGATTAATGATTGCATGAATGATAGAATTCTCAATTGTTTAAAGTAGATGAATATGGGGTTACATTGTTGCAAAAGAGGGGGAAACATTGAAGGGAAATTGTTTTGCTAGAATTGCATGAAATCTGTGCGAAATTGATTGAGTCCTTTAAGCTTGCCAAGTTTGAGTCTTTTTGAGTTTTAGTTTGCTTGGGGACAAGCAAAGTCTAAGTTTGGGGTATTTTGATCAGCCTTTGGCTCGACTAGTTTTTTGACTAGTAAGACCATGGTTTTATTCGAGTTTAATCTCGTTTTCGCCCAAATTTGGACGTAATTGTCCTCAAGCAACATTTTGAGTCTGTAAAGTAGTTTTAGGGTATTTTAGTTGATTTTGAGTCAAATAAAGCATTTACTGTTATTTCATGTTTTCAGGATAATAAGAAGAGCAAAAAGGGAAGGACACCTGAAGCAGAGGCCATCACGCCCAGGCCGTGACACTGGTCACGGCCGTGATGAGCTACCCATGGAAGAAAGAAAGGATCACGGCCCAGCCGTGACACACATCACGGGCGTGATGAGGAGATCATGAAAGTCAGAAAGCATCACGGCCCAGCCGTGATCCACATCACGGGCGTGATGAGAGAACCCTGAAGGACAGAATTGATCACGGCCCAGCCGTGACAGATCAGCACCCAAAGTCAGAAGCGATCACGGCCTGGCTGTGATAGGCTAGAATTTGAAAGCGCGCTCATTCCAGAATGCATCACGACCAGGCCGTGACAACCATCACGGCCGTGATGCGTGACCACCTTATAAATAGAAGCACACCAGACTGAAGAGGCATCCAGAATTTTCACTGTTCACATATTATTCTTAGGTTTTTGTTATGTTCGTGATGGAGAACTAATTTCTTTGGATTAATCTGCTGTTATCGGCTTCCGCCGACACTTGAGGTTCTGTAATTCCCGGATTGATTTGCTTCTCCCTTTCAATACTATGCTATATTTTATGTTTTCTTAATTCAGAATTGTGTAGACTAAGTATTGATTTATTTCGATGATTTTATGTTCCTATACTTAATCGTGTTTGCTTAATTCACGAGAGCTTCATCCGTTTGCTTAATTCGGAATTAGGAATATATATCTCGTAGCGTCAATTTCGCTTGTTAATTGCTGCTACAATCGAAAAGGGATTAGAATCCGCTTAGGGCATGGAATTATGTGAACCGATGATAGTTAGGAAACCGAAACAGTAGATTAATCGTTCTTGGCTTATTGATTACCACTTAATTGTTCTGTTTTCTGCTCTGTCTTCTCAATCAAATTCCAATTCAACCCCCCCCAAAATTGATTTTTCTGCGAATAACAAACCCAAGAGTCCTTGTGAGACGATACTCGAGTTGTCGCGCCCTAACTACAGATTTTGTAAACCACTCGCTTTTTGACACGTGCGTGACAGTGTGTCACTGATCTTAAAAAAAGGATAGAGATTTGAGTCCAGGAGTCGGTTACGAGGAGGAAAGGTGTTAGCACCCTACATCGCCCGTTTAAAAAATGGTACCTCAAGTTAATTGTGGAAAATAATTTAAATAACCTTTGAAAATATTTATTTTACCCCGCTTTTAAAATAATAAAAAACGATAAACACAACAAAAGGAAAAATTAAATTTTGGCTTGACAGAATGATTGATTCTGCTCCTACGTATTCTCGGGTGCGATGGGAAACTCAAAGTCACGTAGTTCTTATCGAAAATGTTTGATTGGTTGGTTGATTGATTTTAATTTTTTGGTAAAGATTTGATTGTGGAAATGATTTTGAAACAAATTTTATTTAAAAATAAATTCACTTTTACACAGGGTCCAAGATAGCAACGCTATACGATAAACCCATACAATTCATACAACACTTGAGGATGAATAATCATACATCAACGTCGCCGATTTTTGCGTGAATTAAAAAAGAGTTTTGTTTTTTATATAATTAATAAAATTTTGTTAAAAGGGTAAATTGAAAACACTTCATTATTTTGTCAACAAACGGGAATTCACTCTTGTACGGGGTTAAAGATAGCGAAGCTATATGATGAACCCTTACGATTCATTTGACACTTGAGGATGAAAAATCATACATCAACGTCATAGATCGTTTCATAAACCCGCAATATATATATATATATATATATATATATATATATATATATATATATATATATATATATATATATATATATATATATATATATACTCTTTGAAAAGACACATTTTTATGAGACAACAACAAAAAAAACTTGGATCCAATTATGAAAGGCCCATTGTCAGAAGGCCCTTTTTTGAATCTTTGTTTTGTTTTTTTTTATTTGTTTTTCTTTTATTAAAATTTGCAGTTGGGCCAACAGCCAAGCCCACATGCCTTACCCTAAGACTAAACCAACAAAAAAAAAAAATATAGTTAAAAACTAAAAAAAAAAATTGGAAGTATTAAAAAGAACAATAGAACCAGATTAGTCTATTGGTTACTCACAAAACAGAAGGGGATTGAGACGGAGCAACACAGTGAGCGGTGATAGAGGTAGCGAGAGGCAGCTCGTGGTGGTCTGGGCAACCGAGACGATGGCGAATCAGCGTGACGACGAATCAATGCGGAGGTACCGTTCGTGACTTACAGCGGTGAGGGTGTTCGTGGAGTGCGCGGTGGCTTGCGCGGAGCAGATCGGACAACGAAGTTGTGGGTGACGCTCGTGGCGGCGGCTGTGAATGGCTGAAGAGGATGGTTGGGTTCGGATCTAGTTGGTTCGCGTTTTGGAAGGGGGACCTGTGTCTAATGGTTCGCGATGGTGACGAAGGTGGCGAAAGAACTTGGAATCGCATAGGGGTTCGTTGTTGCGTCTTGGGTGACGCGGCGGAGCAGGGGTCACGAGCGATGACGAGGAACGAGACGACACGGACGGCGGCGAGCAGTGCGATGGCAGCGGTGAATAACAGGCAGAGGCTCTGTTTTGGGTCGATTTTCTTATTTTGTTATTATTATTATTTATTTATTTTTTGTGTGTTTGGGATGATGGTATATGAGAGGTCTTGGAGGTGATGATATTGCTGACTATGGTGCTAAGGTTCTAAAGTGAAAGTGAAGACATGGAGAGAGTAAGGATTCTCTTTTTTCTCTCTGATTTTCGGACCTCCCCCCTGCTGTTCTGTTCCTGGTTTGGTATTATAAAGAAGTATATGAAGTATGCCTCCTCCTTGGGACCAGATTAATGGAGTTTTGCAGTGGTTAAACCATGCTCTAGTCCTCCGCCTAATTGCCTTGAGCCTTGTGGAGCTGTGGTGGAGTGAGTTAGTGGAGAAAACATTTTTTACTTAGGCTTGTATGTGGGCTCAACAAAACTTGTAACAATGAAAATGAATCGAATCTGGGCCAAGTGTGATGATGGACTGATGAGTGTGATTTCACCTCATATTTGTTTATCATATTGCATGCATTTTCATATAGTTTAGGCATCTTTAATTTGATTTTTGTGGTGTTGTGGTGCAGGAATTAAGGATTAAAATGCTCAAGATTAACCATGATGGAGCTTGCATGAAAATGGGGCTTGAAAAGTGAAGAAAATGAGCCAAACAGAGCCCATCACGACCTAGCCGTGATGGCCATCATGGCCATGATCGAGTGGAGCTGAAAAGAAAGAATGGAAAAGTCAGAGCCCATCACGACCAGGCTGTGATGCCCATCATGGCTGTCACATGTAAGCTGAACCAGACCCTCACAGGGAGAACTTATCACGGCCTAGCCGTGATGGTGGTCACGACCGTGATAGACCAACCAGCAAAGCAAACT
Organism: Sophora flavescens; assembly: GCA_030762895.1. Taxonomy (NCBI): domain Eukaryota; kingdom Viridiplantae; phylum Streptophyta; class Magnoliopsida; order Fabales; family Fabaceae; genus Sophora; species Sophora flavescens. Next base: position 173,347,938 of record CM061065.1, on the reverse strand, counting down.
CCAAGGCAGAATCCGTCACGGCCTGGCCGTGATGGCCATCACGGCCGTGATGCGCAATATTTGGATCTGAAGAAACTGATTTGATCTGAATTTGTGTTTGATTGGGATTCAAATTACCCTAATCTATAAATAGGGCAATTAGGCAGAGATAGTGGAGACTTTTGGGCTGCTACTCTTAGGCAAATTTTTAGGATCTCTCTTCTCCTTCTTCTCTTCTCCTCTTCTCTTAGAATTTCATTTATGTTGTTGTTAATCAAGCTTGTCATCGCCATGACAATGCTTGAGTAGTAGCTTTATTTCTAGGGATTGGGGTTATGCCCAAGATCTGTTTTGTGTTATGAATTGATGTTTCCACTTTGTTAATTTCAATTTTTCTTTAGATATGATTTCTATTGCTTTAATTACTTGCGAATTTGGTGCGCACTTATTTGCATGTTGTAGATACTCTAAGGAGGAACCTAGCTGTGAACTTAGGTATCGGATCCATAGAATCAGACTTAGGACTTAAATCACAAGAGTTAGAAGCGGTCCTTCGAGGGTCAACGAATTGTCACAAAGCGTAAAGGGTTCAATCTAAATTCAATTACCACGAGAGTAGGGATTGATTTAATTGGGCACGGTTTTTGTAACACGAGAGGGAGCATCAACTAATTTAGGATAAATTCGCCTTCAAAGCAAATTTTAGTAATTAACAAGGAGAGTAGTTGATTCAGTAACATAAACAGTTTTGTGGTACCCCAATTCCTGGGAATCCCTTTTGAATTTGAAAACCTCCATTTTGAATTACTTTCCTATTTTGTTTAATTGCAATTTTAAATTTGATTGTTACTTGATTCTTATTTCAAAAATTAAAACCTTTTCAAAATCCTTTTTTATATACAGTCCAGTTTTATCGATTTAATAATTAGTTGTGGTTTGAGATCACGGTCCCTGTGGGATCGATCTTTTTATTACTTGGCAACAAATCCTGTACACTTGCCGGAAACACGTACATCATGGACTAAAAGGCATCTTCAACAAAGAAATGAAATTGGGCTCAAAAAAATAATTTTTTCTTGCAAAGTTATTTATTTATTTATTTGTTTTTATTTTTTCCAAAACATTAATTAAAAGACATCCGGACAAAATTAAGTGTCCACATTCATCAAATTTTGGTTCGGATTCAAAGGAACTTTCTTTGGGGTGGGCTAGAGGGTCATAGGAAGATAGCTTGGGTTAGTTGGGAGAGGGTTTGTAAGCCAAAAAAGGAGGGTGGTTTGGTGGTGGAGGGTTTTGAGGGGTGAGGGTGGGTTATGGTTAAATGTGCTTAAATCTAGGTATAGGAGGGGGGACTGAGAGGTGTCTAGTTCCTCATTTGGGGTTAGGGAAGGGTGTTAGTGGGGCGGGGATGGTTTCTTTTTGCCATGATTGTTTCGGAGAGGGGGTCGGGAGGAAGGTTGGGAGGGGAGACAAAACAAAGTTTTGGGAGGATGTGTGGGTGGGCGAGAAGTGCCTAAAAGATGTGTTTCCAAGGCTATTCCTAGTCTTGGAGCAAAAGAGTTCGTGTGTGGGTAGCCTTGGGGGTTGGGCAAATGGGGTGTGGGGTTGGGCAAATGGGGTTGGTCTTTTAGATGGAGGAGAGAATTGTTTGGTTAGGAGAAGGATGTCCTTGTGGAGCTCAATAACATTCTGCATGCAGCTGGTTTCTCTTGACTGTGATAAGGATGATGATTGGGTTTGGATGTTGGATTCTTCAGGATGCTTCACTACAAGGTCGGCCTATCTGTTTTTGGCCTCTTTGGAATCATCTGTAATGGTTCATGCTCCTTCGGTTGCTTTGGCGTTCAAAGTTCTGTGGAAGTGTAAAGTTCCATCAAAGGTGTTGGCCTTTTTATGGCAAACTCTTTTAGACAGGGTCCCCACCAAATCCAATCTACTAAAAAGAGGCGTTAACTTGTCATTGGAGGATAAAAAATGTGTTCTCAGTAAAGGTGCAGTGGAGGATTCAACTCATCTTTTTATTTCTTGCGCTTTTACCCAAGCACTTTGGGGGAATGTTTACTGCTGGTTGGGGATTCACGGTATGCAGCCTGCAACTGTTCCTAATCATTTCATCCAACACAGGGGGCTGGTATCTGGTAAAAAAAGAAAACATAGAGGGAGTTTGATCTGGCACGCTGTGGTTTGGAGTGTTTGGCTGGAGAGGAATGCAACCATTTTTAATGGGATCAGCCCGGACTTGGTGAGAATAACAGATTTGATAAAATGTCATTCGTGGGGAGGGTTCTATGCTTCGGTGAAAGGGTCAGTTCAATTCTTTTATTGGTGCATCTCCCCTGTCGATTGCCTAAACAAGTAGTAGAAGGGTACTGAGTGGTTGGGGACTGCTTGTTTTGGTGTTGTTCTGGTTTTCCTAATCTTGTGGTTTCTGCTCTAGTTTATTTCTGCTATTGCTGTGTTCTGTACAGGTTCACTTCCCTACAGGTTTTTTGGTGACGTGCGTTGTTACCGTCCCTGTTATTAACGTGGGCACCACATTTTGTCTTAGTTGCAGTTTCTTGACAACTGTGGGGTTGGGTGTGGGTTCTTTATGTTGGGGGGACCTTTTTGCTCTATTTTAGCAAATTTGGGGCTACTTGGAAGTGACTTTCATTAATTACCTTTTTCTGGTGTACACCGTCTTTCCTTGGTTTGTTTGACTGTACATAGTTAAGTGGATGTTGGTGTTGTGAATGGGTTGGGGTATTCCTAGTACCCATTTTAATACAATTTTGATTTATCAAAATAAAAAAGAGTACATAAAAGGTTCAAATTTGTAATCTATATTATATATTATATATATTATATTATATACATTTGAGAATAATCTCAAAATGGAAATTTCCAAATGTCACCCTATTCCTTAAGCAATTTTCTCACATTTAGCTTCACCGCAACATTTCCCTCCAAATTTTGTTGATGCGTCATACTCACATTGATTTGAAGAACATTGCTTATTATGGTTGGTTTTATCATTAATGAAAACAATCCTAAAACTAAAGGAAACATTTTGAAATTTGAAAATGATCTCAATCAAAATAACTCTGATTATTGCATGCGATTTGAAAATTATCAAGTTCATATCAATTATCAAATCAATTCAGTTTTAAAAGTTTCCTTAACTACATGATTTGCATTCAAAATGTAATATTAAGAGTCCATAACAAGTTCAAATTTGTAATGATCCATAATTGTGCTATTTAATTTCTACCTACAAATTAAAGATCAAATTTTGAAAGTCATGTGCATGATTTCTCCATCGCTTGCTCTAAATTATTTTGTTCTCCTAGCCCTTCTTCTCATTCTCCCTCAATCCCTTAACTTTTCTTTCTCTTGTATGACTTTTATGACTCCTCCCTCTTATCTTTTTTATATTCATTCTTTTATTCCTTTTTTTTCTCACATTTTATATACCACTTTTATTTTTCATTTTTCTCATCTCATGTCTTGCTATTACTTGAGATTTTCAATGGAAGGCGAGTTTTTTTCTACTTTATGATTAATCTTGTTGTCACCTTCATATTGTTGTTATTATTCTGTTAATCAATATTGGCTTCTCGACGTGTTTTATTATTATTTTATGAGTAATCACTAATCACTCTTAGTTATTATTTTTTTTAGTGTTGATGTTTCTATATTTTGATAATCTTTTGGATGTGCAGTGTAAAATCTGACTCGAAAAGTAACAAAAAATGTGGCAATAGAAAAAGAAATCAATATTCAAAGTCAAAGGTACACATTGAAGTGCTATTTTTTCAAAGTAATCAGTGCTAGAAAGAAAAGGAACATAATTTGCTCAGGTGACCACTGTTGCTCGGATTCTAACAGGTTTGGTTTAGTTGGCGTGAGTCATTAGAATCACCAGACAATAGGAACATTAATTGTAAATAGCTGTCAAATCCCTTAGATCAAGGGACAAACTTATATTTAGCCATGAGTATTGTGACAAACTTATATTTAGCCATGAGTATTGTGTATAGGCTAGGAAAGTTCCTAAAATCTCTCCTCCTTGCATCTATTTATACTCTGTAAATGACTCAAAGGAATAACAAGGTGAATGAAATACCTGATCAAAGCACAATCTTGGGACCCAAACAGTTCTGAATAGATGGTTGATTCCTCAGCAATGGGTGATTCCTCAACAATTGGCGACTCCACGAAGCAGCCATCAAATGCTTCCGCCGTCGATTCCATTTTGGAAAATCTTACGGCCAAAATGACAGAGGTTTTGTCAAAAGCCCATCCAACATCACAACCGCCGATCTCTGATTCCTCGACGGTACCGATCAGCATCAAGTTGGATGGTTCCAACTATGCCCTATGGTCCCAGGTGGCTGAGATGTACATCTCAGGCAAAGACAAACTGGGATATATTGACGGATCCTTCCCTCCGCCGTTGGAAACTGATTTGACGTTCCGTAAATGGCGAACTGAGAACGCCATAGTGAAAGGATGGTTGATCAACTCAATGGATCCCTCGCTGGTGGGGAATTTCATCCGCTTCCTAACAGCCAAAGGGGTTTGGGACGCCATTGGTACGACATACTTCGACGGATCTGACACCTCGCAAGTTTATGACCTTCGACGTAAGGTAACCCAGATGCGGCAGAAAGGAGGATCGATTGAAAAATATTACAATGATCTACAAGGACTGTGGCGTGAGATAGACTTCCGACGCCCTAATCCCATGGAGTGCCCAAGAGATATACAGAAATACAATTCTCTGCTACAGGAGGAAAGAGTTTATATCTTTCTCGATGGATTGGATGACCGACTCGATAACATTCGGAGTGACATACTCCAACTGAAGCCATTCCCCACAATCGAGCAGGCTTATGCACACGTTCGAAGGGAGGACACTCTTCAGACTGTGATGGTATCTGGGGCAGAGAATATAACAAGTGGTGCTGTTATGGCCACTAAAAGCTCAAAATTTGGCCAATTGCCAACACTGGTGGCTGGGAAACACAACCCAGTCTTGAAGTCGCAGGGTCCATCCGATGGAGGAAAGTGCACACATCGTGGAAATGCCAGACACACTCGTGATACCTGTTTCAAGTTACATGGGTATCCAGAGTGGTGGCATGAGTTGCAAGCTACGAAGAAAAAAGACACCACTACACTTGAGGAAGGCACTGGTAAAGCTGTCGTAGTCACTGCCGAGTCTCAACTCTCGCTTTTTCCTATGACCAGTTCCTCCACCTCAATGAAACCAGGTAACTGCGGTCAAGTTTTCTGTAGTTCTAATTCTCAGGATGCAAGTACATGGATTATTGACTCAGGGGCAACAGACCATATGACCTTTGATCCCATGGACTTCTCCCATTCAACTCCACCACGTAGGACTTGCATTGCGAATGCAAATGGACTTGCATACCCAGTCATAGGCGCTGGAACTGTGGCATTATCACCCTCACTCTCCTTATCTCACACTCTCCTTGTTCCTACACTATATAATAAATTAATTTATGTGAGTCAAATAACTGAAGAACTCAATTGTGTGGTTTTGATGTACTCTACTTTTTGTCTTCTTCAGGATGTTCTCAGCAAGAAGATTATTGGGCGTGGTACTAAGAGGGGGGGGCTATACTACCTAGATGATTTTAGCAAAGGAGAAGCACATCACGTGCACCACCAGTTCAGTAGCAAAGAACGAGAAATATGGTTGTGGCATCGTCGTTTGGGACATCCATCATTCAGTTATTTAAGACACTTATTTCCAGATTTATTTTTCAATTTGAAAAATGTTGAGTTTACATGTGATACTTGTATTTTGGCTAAAAGCCATATAACCTCCTACCAGATGAGTTTGAATAAAAGCAGTGTTCCTTTTGCTCTAATACATTCTGATGTGTGGGGACCTTCCCCTAGGACTACCGTATCTGGTCACCGTTGGTTCGTAATATTTGTCGATGATTGCACACGAATGACATGGCTTTACTTGATGAAGACTAAAGATGAGGTGTTTCAAATATTTCAGAATTTTCATGTCATGATTCAAAACCAGTTTTCAGCCAAGATTCAAGTTCTTCGGTCAGACAATGGAGGGGAGTTTGTTAACCATCATTTCAAAGCATACCTCCAGCAACATGGTCTTCTTCACGAGACCTCATGCTCACAAACTCCACAACAGAATGGCGTCGCCGAACGGAAAAATCGTCATATCTTGGAGACAGCACGTGCTCTTCTTCTTGGCACCCATGTTCCAACTCGCCATTGGGATGATGCTGTAACTGCAGCTGTATACCTCCTCAACTGCATGCCCTCCAAGGTCTTGCATTTTAAAACACCTCTGCAAGCACTCTCCTCTCATGTACAGTTACCTACTGTGTTGATGCTTCAGCCTAGGTTTTTGGGTGTGTGGTTTTTGTTCATCTTCACAAAAACCAACGTACCAAACTTGATCCATGTGCTGTTAGGTGCTTGTTCTTGGGCTATGGACTACACAAAAAGGGCTACAAATGCTTTGACCCTACCACCAACAAAACTTATATCACTATGGATGTAACTTTCCTAGAATCTGAACCTTTCTTTTCTCCTATGGTATCCAATTCAGCTCTTCAGGGGGAGTCCATGAATAAAGAGCTAAATTGGTACTTGGCGGCTCCATCATCAACTGTTGAAAAGAAACAAATTGGAGAGCATGAATCCGAAGTTGAAGGAGTAATCCATGATGAACCTACAGAAATGCAACATTTAAACATAATTGAAGTTGAGAGTGAAGAGGATCCTCCTACTGATGAAGGAATTGCTAGTGAAGAGGTTCCCGTCAATGAAGAGTATATCGATCAAGGAAGTGAAGAGCCCCCTCTCTCCACAGTACTCGACCCTCTCACTGAGAACAATCCTGAGGTAAGCTCTCCTATTATCTCCTCATCCACTAATGCTCCTGTAAGATATGTATTACCTATCAGGAACAACCGAGGAAAGCCACCCAATAGATACTCTCCTGATGCAGAAGAAAGGCGATCCAAATACCCCATTGCAAATTATGTGTCTACTCAACAGTTATCAAAGCCTATTCAAGCCTTCATAGAGACATTATTCTCCTGTCATTTTCCAAAGAACGTGGAAGAAACCTTAGCTAATCCTAAGTGGGCACAAGCCATACAAGAGGAAATGGAGGCTTTACAAAAGAATAATACATGGAGGTTGATACCACTTCCTAAGGGGAAGAAGACAGTGGGGTGCAAATGGGTGTTCTCAATCAAATACAAAGACGACGGATCCATTGATCGACACAAGGCAAGGCTAGTGGCGAAAGGGTTCACACAGACTTACGGTATAGATTATACAGAGACTTTTTCACCGGTGGCCAAACTAAATACTGTTAGAGTCCTATTATCTATTGCAGCAAATTTAGATTGGCCGCTACTCCAGCTCGATGTGAAGAATGCTTTTCTCCATGGAGATCTTGAAGAATATGTTTATATGGATATCCCACCGGGCTATATGTCCTCTTCCAGAACCAAGGTGGTATGCAAGTTAGAGCGAGCATTATATGGATTGAAACATTCACCTCGAGCATGGTTTGGAAGGTTTAGCTCAGCTATGAGAATGTATGGTTTTAACCAAAGTAATGCAGATCACACCCTATTCTTAAAGCATCGGCAAGGAAAGGTGACAGCTCTAATTGTTTACGTAGATGACATGATTATTACTGGAGATGATACCGAAGAAATTTCAAGACTACAAGAGCAGTTGGCAGCTGAGTTTGAGATGAAGAATTTGGGCGGACTCAAGTATTTTTTGGGAATAGAGGTGGCAAGGTCACAAAGAGGCATTTTCTTGTCTCAAAGAAAGTATGTGTCGGACCTATTGGCTGAGGTGGGGCTGCTGGACTGCAAACCAGCAGATACTCCAATAGTTCAAAATCACAAACTTTCACAATACACAAACCAAGTGCCTACGAATAAAGGAAGATACAAAAAATTGGTGGGGAAACTTATCTATTTGTCGCATACTCGCCCTGATATTGCCTATGCCGTAAGTGTGGTGAGCCAATTTATGCATAATCCAAGTGAAGACACATGGATGCAGTAAACCGAATACTTCGCTATTTAAAATCCTCACCAGGAAAGGGGTTGATGTTCTCTAAGAATAATCACTTGAGTGTTGAAGGTTACACCGATGCAGATTGGGCAGGGAATGTTCTAGACAGAAAATCCACATCAGGATACTTCACATTTGTGGGAGGGAATTTAGTTACATGGAGAAGTAAAAAGCAAAAGGTAGTGGCCTTGTCTAGTGCTGAAGCTGAGTTTAGGGGCATGGCAAAAGGATTTTGTGAACTATTATGGCTCAGAAGGTTACTAATGGAGATCGGCTTTGGTCCTAGCATGGAGATGAACCTGTTCTGTGACAATAAAGCTGCAATTGATATCTCACAAAATCCTATCCAACATGATCGAACAAAGCACGTGGAGGTAGATAGACATTTCATCAAGCAGAATCTTGAGGAGAAGATTATTTGATTTCCTTTTGTCAAGTCGAAAGACCGATTGGCAGATATTCTTACAAAGGCAATATCCGGTAAGAACTTCCATGACTCCCTTGACAAGTTGGGCATTAAAGACATTTATGCACCAACTTGAGGGGGAGTGTTGGCGTGAGTCATTAGAATCACCAGAAAATAGGAACATTAATTGTAAATAGCTGTCAAATCCCTTAGATCAAGGGACAAACTTATATTTAGCCATGAGTATTGTGACAAACTTATATTTAGCCATGAGTATTGTGTATAGGCTAGGAAAGTTCCTAAAATCTCTCCTCCTTGCATCTATTTATACTCTGTAAATGACTCAAAGGAATAATAAGGTGAATGAAATACCTTATGTTCTGACAAGTTTCTCTTCTACTCATACTTATTTTTTCATGTTTTTGTCTTTCTTTCCACTCTCATCTCATTTGTTCTCATCGCATTCTCCTTCTTCTTACCCGAGATGCAAATCTCATTCCCATATTGGTCCAGATTGAGAACTGAGTTGTGGATGTTATACAAGCTGAAAATGGAACCAAGATGGAAAAATATTTGATCTTTGAATTTGGGGATTTTTTGGAAGGCTTGAAGCTGAAAATGTGTTTAGCTTAATTCAAATTATCACCACATCTTCAACAATATTATTTTTGCAGCAAGATTTTGTTTATTCTCAAACACTGAGCATCAAAGGAGAGTATGCTTTTTAACTCTTGGTTGTGAACACAGACTTGACATTTTTTTTCTTTCTATTTTTCTCTCCTTGACTTCAGGACTTTTCATATAAAATATGCATTTTGTTGATGCAATTATTGCACCTTTTGTGAAACAACCATGAGTATTAAAGAATAGGCTAGAAAGTAAGATTTTTAAAGAGTGTATTACATTGGCGAATATTTATATCTTATAAAGATAGAAATCATACAAGAAAACTCTTTTTTTAAAAGAACAATAAAACTTATTAATTTATGGATTATAAAAGGTATGTATATATATATATATATATATATATATATATTAAACAAAGATGAAAATTTTGAATGAAAGCGTAATAAGATTTAAATATAAATACTTATATGTTATTGAATAAGTTTTTTACACAAAAGCACATTGATTTATAACATATAAATAAATGGATTTAATAGATATACACTGACAGTATAAAAAAGTTTTACACAGTCATCCAATCATATCTCGTCACATAGATATTTGTGGAGACGATTTATAAACTGATATAACAAAGTGACGTAATGGTGAAATATGATTGGATGTATGTATAAATCTTTTTTACACTGTTAGTGTATACTTACTAAACTCTAAATAAAACATCAAGGGATTGATCTAGTGGAGCATGACAGTGTCTCGTATCTGACATGTTGCAAGTTCGAACCCCCACTAGTCTCCTTGGGGTGATGTAAAAGTAAATCCCTTTATAAGTGCTTATATAGCACGAAAGTTTTCCCTGCCTTGGACTGGGGCACCATCCCTTCGCCCTAAATTTAATCTACCAAAAAAAAATTTAAATAAATATAATTAAAATATTAATATGATAACCAAAAAATAATAAATACTAGACAGTGATGAATATTTTATCTATATGGTACGAAAGGTTTGCTGCGCGAATTGACGAATGAGTTGTCCTTTTCTTTTGTTTTTTTTTTCAATTTTTATATTATTAAAATATAGCAAAAAAATAAAAAATCAATGTCTTATTCTTAACCTCTACTCACCGTCTTCCACCTCTGACTGAAATCAGAGGCTTTGTGGATCGCCTCGTCCTCGATCGTCCTCATAAACAAAAATCAGTTCTTTCATTCCCAAACGAAAACTCTGTTTCCGCTTTGTCTTCCTCTTCTTCGTCTCTGTCACCATCATCGTCTCCGGCATCGTTGTTCTCACCTAGTGGAAGCAGCTGCATGTGCTTGAACAAAAAGGTTGGATTTTTTGGGAAATGTTAAAAATTTTTGGGTCACATTTGTAATGTTTAAATGTGTTAGAGTCATTATTTTTAATTAGTCAAATTAAAGTCAAGCAAGGTTTATGGCTAAGGACATAATTGTTATGAAAAATATTGTGTAGATACCATAAGGTCTTATTTCTATTTTTATGATGGGCAAAATTAGAGATAAGAAATGTGTGGATAGTCGTGACTCTTCGTGAAAGAGTTTGAATTCGAAGGGACATCACTCTTCATGAAAGGGCATGGACTCATTATAAAATGTTATGGTCCCCAAGTCATATGCAACCAATTTTCTTTTCTAACACCCATCATTAGAAAGGAGAGGCTCTTTATGGTTTAAAGAAGAATTGTGCATGTTGACTTGGAAGACCAAGAACCAGAAGTTTCTCCATCATATTTTCCATGAATTCGGGTACGTGATCATGACTAGTATGACCGTGGTTTTGTGCCAATTATATTTCGTTTTCACCCAAATTAGGCCTGATTGTCCTCAAGCAAGGTTTTGAGTCCCTTAAGTAGTTTTAGGGTTATTTAGTCAGTTTTTGAGTCAAATAAAGCACTTATGGCTATTTCATGTTTTCAGGTTGACTTAGAGTCCAAGGAATGAAGGAAACAATGGAAATTGCAATCTGGAAACACTCGCCACGCGAGTAGATACTCGCCCCGCGAGAGTGAGGACCAGCCATGCCAGAAAAGTCATGTTCTCTGCCTCGCCCCGCGAGCTATTGCTCGCCTCGCGAGCCTGAAGTCAGCAAGCATTACGGTCATCCCGTGACACCCATCACGGGCGTGAAGAGAAACCCCTGAAGACAGAGACCATCACGGCCTGGCCGTGATGAAGGTCACGGCCATGACAGATAAGCACCCGAAGATAGAGACTATCACGGTTTGGCCGTGATAGGCATCACGGCTGTGACAACCCAGGTTTTGAAGACTCGCCTCGCGAGAATCACGCTCGCCTCGCGAGGATACAAATTCAAGAAGGCGCCATTTTAATATTCGCCTCGCGAGAGGCCACTCGCCTCGCGAGTCTGCGCAGTTTCTGAAAGTTATAAATAGCTGTTTAGGGCAGAACAGAAGGATCTTTTGCTAATCCTTGTTTTCGAAATTCTTTGGTTGTATTGCGTTTTTGATGGAGAACTAATCTCCCTAGATTGATCTGCTGTAATCAGCTTCCACCAACACTTGAGGTCTTGTAATTCCTGATTTAATTCTCTTCTCTCTTTCAATATCTATTCTATATTCTCTGTTTGCTTAATTCAGTTTGTATCGAATGGGTATTGATTTGTTTCGATGATTGTATGTTCCTAAACTTAATCGCGTTTGCTTAATTCGCGTGCGTTCAATTCGTGTTTGCTTAATTCACGAAGGGCTTCATCCGTTTGCTTAATTCGGAATTAGGAATATATGTCCCGTAGCGTCGGTTTCGCTTGTTAATCGATGCTACAATCGAAAAGGGATTAGACTCTGCTTAGGGCATGGAATTACATGAACCGATGATAGTGGGAAACGAAACAGCAGATTGATCGTCTTAGTCTTATTTGATAATCACGTAATTTGCTCTGTTTTTACGCTCTGTTTTCATTCTGTTTTTCCAATCAATTTCAAACCAAACACCCCCCCAAGAAACTTATTTTCTGCGATAATAGCACTACGAGAGTCCTTGCGATACGATACCCGAGTTGTCGCACACTAAACTACATTTTTACTAACCGCTCATCTTTTGACGCGTGCGCGACAGCGCGTCAAATTGGCGCCGTTGCCGGGGACTCTTGTTTGTTGTTCTCGCTGTTTGTTTTTGTTTTTTGTTTTGAATTAGACTGGCCACTAGGTCTACTTGTCCTGACTTGTGTGATTTTGACCCTGAAATTGAAAGAACACTGCACACACGCCTTAGGGCAATACGGGCAAGCACTAGTGGTAATTCTGCTTTCGAACCTGTTTTTAATAACATGGGTGACCAAAGGACATTGAGGCAGCTTGCTGCCCCTGATGTTAACTACAATGGGTTGTGTATTGAGTATGCTGGTGTGGTTGCTCCTTTTGAACTTAAATCTGGTTTAATACACTTGTTGCCAAGATTTAGTGGTCTTGCAGGTGAGGATCCACATAAGCATTTGAAGGAATTTCAGGTGGTCTGTTCTACACCCTTGAGGCCTAAGGCATTATCAAGACCATATCAAATTGCGAGCCTTCCCTTTCTCCCTTGAAGGCGCTGCAAAGGATTGGCTATATTATTTGGAGCCAAATTCTGTCACAACTTGGAATGATCTGAAGAAGGTTTTCCGGAAAGATACTTCCCCGCCTCCGGAGCTGCTTCCATCGAAAGGAGATATGTGGCATCGGGCAAAGCAATGAGTCATTGGTGAGTCTTGGGAGAGGTTCAAGAAGTTGGTATCTAGCTGCCCTCAACACCAGATTTCTGAGCAGCTCCTAATTCAGTATTTTTATGAGGGATTGCTCCCAATGGACATAAATATTTTGGATGCCGCTAGTGGAGGAGCACTCGTCGATAAAACTCCAGCTGCTGCGAAGCAATTGATTGAGAATATGTCATTAAACTCCCAAAGAGTTCACAACCAGGAGCAACTCAGCCGAGACAAGGGGTGTAAATGAGATCCAAGGTTCATCTTCCAACAAGGCACTCGAAACCGGAATCGATGAGCTCACTTGTTTGGTGAAGCAACCGGCAATGGAAAAGGTTCAGCCGGCGAGGTTGTGTGGCATGTGTAGTTCTCCTGAGCATCTGACCGACACGTGCCCTATTCTGAAGGATGGGTCAATCACTGATATGCCTCAAGCTTATGCAGCTAATCTCTACAACCAAGGCAGTAATCCGAACCGGTATGGTACTCCTGACCTCTCCACAAACAGGTACCATCCCAACTGGAGGAATCACCCTAATCTGCGGTATGGGAACTCATCCCAACAACAACCGGTGGCACCACCACCGAATCCTCCTCAAGTGACCACTTCGCACCTTCCGACCTTCATTAGAAGACTTGGTCAAACAAATGGCTGCACAAAATCTCCGGTTTCAGCATCAAGTTGGGCAAGTCTCAAAGAATGAACGATGCTAGCATTCAGGATTTGAGGACACAGATTTGACAGCTTGCCACATCCATAAACAACTTACAGCAAGCTCAGGGATCGAGCCAACTACCTGCACAGACAGTGGTGAATCCCAATGCCCCCAATCCCAATGTGAGTGCCATCTCTTTGAGATCCGGGAAAGTAGTAGAGGGAGCCCCTGAGAAAGATGAAGAAACTGTTGAGGCCATTCCTGAGCCCTCTGTTGTTGTTGAAACTGAGAGAGTGTATGTGCCCCCGATTCCCTTCCCACAAAGAGTGCAGAAAAATAAGAAGGTTGATGGGGAAGACAAGGAGAGGGAGATCTTAAATGTGTTTAGAAAGGTGGCGGTAAACATTCCACTCCTAGATGTGATTAAGCAAGTTCCAAGGTATGCAAAGTTTCTGAAGGATTTGTGTACCCACAAGAGGAGGATGAAGGGTAATGAGAGAGTTAACTTAGGGCGAAATGTTTCAGCCCTCATCCAGCCCAAACTTGCCCCCCGAGAAGGTTACGCTTCAGCCCTCACTCAGCACCTTGCCACGTAGTGCAAGGATCCGGGCACTTTCACTATTCCATGCACCATTGAGGACAAAGAATTCGACAATTGCATGTTGGATTTGGGAGCCTCCATAAATGTCATGCCCACCTCCATTTTCAACAACCTTGATCTGGGCCCTTTGCAACATACAGGACTTACCATACAGTTGGCCAACAGGACCAATGCTCGCCCATGGGAGTGGTAGAAGATGTGTTGGTACGAGTTGATGATTTGATTTTCCCCTGCCGACTTTTACATCCCTGGACATGGCAGGGAAACCAATTCAAGTAGATCACCAATCATCTCCGGGCAGGCCGTTCATGAAGACGGCAAAGACGAAGATAGATGTTGATGATGGAACCATGTCCATGGAGTTCGGTGACATTATTGCAAGGTTCAACATTTTTGATGCTATGAAGCATCCATTGGAAGAGCACTCTGTTTTCCAAATAGAGTTGCTCTCCGAAATTGTTGACGACACCTATGATGACTTGGTTGCTGATTTTCCATCCATTTCTGATTTTAATGATGTTTATTCATGTAATGATTGTACTAACACTAACCCTTGTGTTGTTTGTCTTTGAGATTGATTCTACTTTGCAGGGTGATAGTGTAAGTGAAGCTGTCTTTTCAGCTGAAATTCTTGACAGCCCGGCTCCAAACATACCATCTGTGGAGCAGCCACCCTCCTTGGAGCTTAAGCCACTTCCCGGCAATCAAGTATGCTTACTTGGAGAGGAATGAAAAACTCCCAGTTATCATTTCCTCCAACCTTGACTCGACCAGGAAGCTAAACTCTTGGAGGTTCTCAAGAAGCACAAGAGAGCAATTGGATGGACCTTGGTCGACATTCCAGGAATTAGCCCCTCTAGATGTATGCATAGGATTCTATTGGAGGATGGGGCTAAACCAGTTAGGCAGCCGCAGAGGCGGCTAAATCCATTGATTCTGGATGTGGTAAAGAAGGAGGTAACAAAACTCCTACATGCGGGTATCATATACCCCATCTCTGATAGCACTTGGGTGAGCCCAGTGCAAGTTGTGCCTAAGAAATCTGGCCTCACAGTGGTAAGAAATGAGAACAATGAGCTTGTCCCCACTAGAGTCCAGAATAGCTGGAGAGTCTGTATTGACTATAGGAGGTTGAACCAGGCCACTCGAAAGGATCACTTTCCTTTGTCGTTCATCGATCAGATGCTCGAACGGCTGGCCGGTAAATCCCACTACTGTTTTCTTGATGGCTTCTCCGGATACTTCCAGATCCACATTGCACCGGAGGATCAGGAGAAGACCACTTTCACGTGCCCCCCGGCACACGTTTGCCTATAGGAGGATGCCATTTGGCCTTTGCAACGCTCCTGGCACTTTCCAGAGATGCATGATTAGCATTTTTACTGAATTTATTGAAAATTGCATGGAAGTGTTCATGGATGATTTCACAGTATATGGCTCCTCATTCGATGCATGCTTGCATAGTCTGAATTTGGTCTTAGAAAGATGTATTGAAACTGATCTTGTGTTGAACTATGAAAAGTGTCATTTTATGGTTGAACAGGGGATTGTTTTGGGGCATGTTATTTCTAGAGAGGGTGTCTCAGTAGATCCTGCTAAAATTGATGTGATTTCCACATTGCCTTACCCATCTTGCGTTCACGAGATTCGTTCTTTTCTTGGTCATGCAGGTTTCTACAGGCGCTTTATTAAGGACTTCAGCAAGATAGCTCTCCCTCTGTCGAACTTGCTGAAGAATGATGCCATATTCAGCTTTGATGATAACTGCAAGAAGGCGTTCGACTTCTTAAAAAAGGCATTGACCTCTACCCCCATCATCCAGCCCCCTGACTGGACCCTCCCTTTTGAGCTCATGTGTGATGCTTCTAACTATGCTGTGGGGGCGGTCCTGGCACAAAGAGTAGGCAAGGTTGCACATGTCATTTACTATGCTTCTAGGACTTTAGATGCTGCACAATGTAATTACACCACCACTGAAAAGGAACTTCTAGCTGTTGTTTTTGCTCTCGATAAGTTTAGATCATATTTGCTAGGTTCCAAGGTTATTGTTTTCACTGACCATGCAGCTCTGAAATATTTGTTAAAGAAACCGGAAGCGAAGCCGAGGTTGATTCGGTGGATGTTGTTGCTCCAAGAGTTCAATGTAGAGATCAAGGACAAGAGTGGAGCCGAAAATTTAGTGGCTGATCACTTGAGTAGGATAGAGAGGGATGAGGATCCGTCCCCCATTCAGGATGACTTTCCTGATGAGCAGCTTTTACAGTTGCATGGCGTTACCCCTTGGTTTGCCGACCTTGTGAATTACCTAGTTGTTGGTGTCTTTCCGACAGGAGCAACTAGGTCACAAATCCACAAACTAAAGAGCGACGCCAAGTACTATGTTTGGGACGATCCATTTCTTTGGAAGTTTTGTAGTGATCAGGTGATTAGGCGGTGTGTCCCCGACTATGAGATTGAGTCTATTTTGCACTTTTCTCATGCCTCTCAAGTAGGGGGACACTTTGGGCCACAGAGGACTGCGAGAAAGGTCCTAGATTCTGGTTTTTATTGGCCCACCATCTTTAGAGATGCTTATGAGGTGTATCGGACTTGTAAGGAGTGTCGACAAAGGCGAGTACAGCCATCACTCGCAAGAGTGAAATGCCACAAGAGCCCATGCTCTTCTCGTGAGGTGTTTGACGTGTGGGGGATCGACTTTATGGGTCCTTTCCCTGCATCTTTTGGCTTTCTTTACATTCTCTTGGCTGTTGACTATGTTTCAAAGTGGGTGGAAGCTATCCCCACTAGGACTAACGATTCTAAAGTTGTTGCAAATTTTGTTAGGTCCAATATTTTTTGCAGGTTCGGCATACCTCGTGCCATCATCAGTGACCAGGGCACTCATTTCTGCAACCGCACCATGGAAGCTCTACTCCGGAACTATGGGGTTGTGCACAGAGTCTCCACTGCTTACCATCCTCAGACCAATGGCCAGGCTGAGATCTCCAACAGGGAGATAAAACAAATCCTAGAGAAAGTTGTGCAGCCGAATAGGAAATATTGGAGCCGCCGTCTGGAAGACGCACTTTGGGCTCAGAGGACCGCTTTCAAGACGCCGATAGGGATGTCCCCCTTTAGGCTTGTATTCGGCAAGGCATGCCATCTCCCTGTGGAAGTTGAGCACCGTGCTTATTGGGGCGCCAAGTGCTGTAATCTGGAAATGCAAAAATCTGGTATTGAAAGGAAACTCCGATTCTAAAGAACTTGAAGAGCTTAGGCTAGAAGCCTATGAGAGCTCTCGGATTTATAAGGAGAAAACCAAGCACTTTCATGATAGATTGATTACTAGGAAGGAATTCTCTGTGGGTCAGTGGGTTTTACTGTTTAACTCCCGCCTGAAATTGATGGCTGGGAAACTTCGGTCCCGGTGGATTGGACCATTTGTTGTTACTAATGTTTTTCCTCATGGTGCAGTAGAGATTAAAAGTGCAGGTAGCAACAAGGCATTCAAAGTTAACGGGCAGCGGCTGAAGCTATTTCATGAGAGCTCGGGACCTGTGGATGCTACTGTTGAGGAGCTCTCTTTGGGGGAGCCCACTTACACTGCAACCTGATCAGGGAGCACCCTTTCCTTTCCCTCACTCTGTTTTGATATTTGTGTTGTTCATTGAGGACAATGTATGTTTTAAGTGTGGGGGAGGGAACCATTTGTTTTGTTGTGTTTTGTGTTTTGTTGTGTTTTCTTTTCGCTCTTGAATAATTTGAGAAGCTCAAGAGCATGTGTGTCTTGTGTCGGCAAGCTTTGTAGGTTTTGGTTGATTTAGCACAGATTGATGGCATGATTTATGTTGATGATTCCCCCTAGGTTTTTGAAATTTGGAAATCGTGATCCCCATTTGAAAAATTGAAAACTGAACTTTGGGATATTTTGTTGTGAGAGCATGATTTATGATAAGTTTGGGGTGATAGGGTGCACACACTAGGGATAGAATCTCGGTCAAACAATTTGCATGAATGTCCGGGTGAGGATTTGAGCCTCCAACATGTTTTTGATTGTGTGAATCACTTTCGAGTTGCACTTTCCCGAATTTGCTTGAATCTCTTCATGGTTTGCATGTCTATGTGTTTGCATCAAATGATTTAGGCAATTTTCTTTAAATCAACTACTTGGCCTAAATTGAACCAGTCCCTAATGCATGTTCCCTAGTTAGCCCCTTTGAGCCTAATTAGCCTATTGTTTCATGATGACCTTATGTTATGAGCCTGAATCTGGAAAAAACCATGTTAACCCGATCTTAGGATTAGGAGAGCATGGAAGCTTAGCAAGAGAATGGCTGCAAGAAACTAAGTTTGGGGTGGCTACAGTGATATGATGTGTTGTTGGGGATTGAGAAAAAGAAAAAATAAAGGTTGGAGCCAAAGGGCAAAAATAAATCTTTCAAAAAAAAAAAAAAGGCAAAATGTCAAGAAGGGTATTAGAAGAAAAGGGCTGTAGCCACCCAAGGCAAAAAGAAGAATAAGAATAGGAACTTGAGTAGGGAATTCAATGTGTAAACAGCTTCATGCTCTCTTAGTTCCTAGGGACTTCAGCCCAGTACCTTTGTATATCCTTCCCTTAGCCAGGCCCCATTACAACCTTGAAAGACCTTTTGATGTTGCATGCATGTTCTCTGTGGGAACCATTTTGAGATGAAAATCAAATTCATGGGAAGTGCTCTTAAAAGTGAAACTGAGTGAAATGTTGTTAGCCTAGACAAACTGAGAGATTGAGTGAACACTAAACCCCTTTGTGAGGAAGGCGATTGTTTGAATTTGGTGATCTCCCTCTTGTGTGTAACTTAGATCCCCTACTTGGATTAATGATTGTTTAATTGATGAAATTCTCAGATGTTCAGAATAAATGATTGTGGGGATTACATTGTTGAAAAAGGGGGAACATTGAAGGAAAATCGTTTTGATGAATTGCTTGAAATTTGTGCGGAATTGGTTGAAATCCTTCTAGCTTGCCAAGTCTTGAGTCGTTTTGAGTTTTAGTTTGCTTGGGGACAAGCAAAGTTCAAGTTTGGGGTATTTTGATAAGCCTCTGGCTCATCTAGTTTTATGACTAGTATGACCGTGGTTTTGTGCCAATTATATCTCGTTTTCACCCAAATTAGGCCTGATTGTCCTCAAGCAAGGTTTTGAGTCCCTTAAGTAGTTTTAGGGTTATTTAGTCAGTTTTTGAGTCAAATAAAGCACTTATGGCTATTTCATGTTTTCAGAGTTGACTTAGAGTCCAAGGAATGAAGGAAACACTGGAAAGTGCAATCTGGAAACACTCGCCACGCGAGTAGATACTGGCCCCGAGAGAGTGAGGTCCAGCCATGCCAGAAAAGTCATGTTCTCTGCCTCGCCCCGCGAGCTATTGCTCGCCTCGCGAGCCTGAAGTCAGCAAGCATTACGGTCATCCCGTGACACCCATCACGGGCGTGAAGAGAAACCCCTGAAGACAGAGACCATCACGGCCTGGCCGTGATGAAGGTCACGGCCATGACAGATAAGCACCCGAAGACAGAGACTATCACGGTCTGGCCGTGATAGGCATCACGGCTGTGACAACCCAGGTTTTGAAGACTCGCCTCGCGAGAATCACGCTCGCCTCGCGAGGATACAAATTCAAGAAGGCGCCATTTTAATATTCGCCTCGCGAGAGGCCACTCGCCTCGCGAGTCTGCGCAGTTTCTGAAAGTTATAAATAGCTGTTTAGGGCAGAACAGAAGGATCTTTTGCTAATCCTTGTTTTCGAAATTCTTTGGTTGTATTGCGTTTTTTATGGAGAACTAATCTCCCTAGATTGATCTGCTGTAATCGGCTTCCTCCAACACTTGAGGTCTTGTAATTCCTGATTTAATTCTCTTCTCTCTTTCAATATCTATTCTATATTCTCTGTTTGCTTAATTCAGTTTGTATCGAATGGGTATTGATTTGTTTCGATGATTGTATGTTCCTAAACTTAATCGCGTTTGCTTAATTCGCGTGCGTTCAATTCGTGTTTGCTTAATTCACGAAGGGCTTCATCCGTTTGCTTAATTCGGAATTAGGAATATATGTCCCGTAGCGTCGGTTTAGGCTTTGTTAATCGATGCTACAATCGAAAAGGGATTAGACTCTGCTTAGGGCATGGAATTACATGAACCGATGATAGTGGGAAACGAAACAGCAGATTGATCGTCTTAGTCTTATTTGATAATCACGTAATTTGCTCTGTTTTTACGCTCTGTTTTCATTCTGTTTTTCCAATCAATTTCAAACCAAACACCCCCCCCAAGAAACTTATTTTCTGCGATAATAGCACTACGAGAGTCCTTGCGATACGATACCCGAGTTGTCGCACACTAAACTACATTTTTACTAACCGCTCATCTTTTGACGCGTGCGCGACAGCGCGTCAGTACGCTTCCGCTAATGTCTTTCATTTTCTATTCTTGATGATTGAACATGACTTGTCTTGTTTAGATGATGGTTTTCATCTTTAAGTTTCTCCCATAAAGTTTTCACAACAAGTGGTATCAGAGCCACAAGTTTATGTTGAATCATTGAGAAATGTTTTGTGTTGTAATTGATTGTGTTCTTAAACTTGACATGTTTAAGTTAAAATCATCAAATTTAAGAACTATTATGGTTTAAGTTTCAATGAAGATGGATATTCTTGAAGTTGAATATTGGATTCATGTCATATTCGTATTAAATTAGGAGAATTCATGGATTGTTTCTGAATTATGATATCAAATCATAAATTATGGATTCAAATATTATGTGATTCTGTGGACTAGATTTTCTAAGTTTGAGTTGCAATGTATTTTGTGTTGATACTCAACATGAATATAAAGTAGTTTGAATATAAACTAGTGTAACTTTCATCAAAGAGTTGTGTATGGCATGGTGCTTTGACACGTTCGAGTAGTGTCACTTTGATGTTGTTGTCAACGATTGACCTTTGCTGTCATATTTTTTAACCATTGGGAACCAGGTTCGATTCCCAAGTTGGGTTACAAATCATGAAACGTTGTGTTATTTTTTTTTATTTTAAATATTAAACTTCGCAACCATTGCCATCATTCGTAGCGTGGCACAGCGGTATGAGCGATTGCTTCCTTTCAAGATGGTTCCGTGTTCGATTCCCACTGTTGCATTCAGAGTTATATTTTTGTTGATTTCTGAAAATCGGAAAATATAACAAAAGCGGAGGACGTGGGATTTGAACCTGAGACCATGCGGTTGTGCTTTGTGTCAAGGAGCCCTCACCACTAGGCTGGCACTATAACTTCGTGTTTTAGTATCCAAACGTTTTATTTAAAGACTGGTTGACGGATGCCTATTTTTTTTTTTTGGATTCGGGAGGGAAATATTTTTTCTCAGTGAAACAGTGATGAACACAGTGTGGACACAGTCTTCTTCTGGAAATAAATAAAATTTATTTTGGATTAAGTGTTCAATCAAAATTCAAATAATTGGTTATATTTTGGATTACAAAATTGTTTGACATTTTAAGTGACCCAATTAAAGCAAGAAGTCGCCAAAGTGACCTCTCTTGTGTAGATTGCTCATGAGAAATGTTGAATGTTAGTGTGTATGAGTATCCATGCGAGTATTAATCGGCCCAAAGGAAGGTTAATATTTGACCGGATTACATGCACACCTGTGATGGTAAACATGTGATGATTATAAGGTTGTAGATGTGAATGATAAATCAGTCCAAAGAAGGGTTTATTATTTGACATACATTATTGTCAATGTTTGATCATTACAACAAGAGTACCACTAGCAGTTAATATTACTGTCCAAAGACTTGATATTAATGTTGCACTAGGTATCTTGAGATGGGGTATGCCATTATTTGAATTTATTGATGATTGAATTTTGGTTATGATGTGAGTATATTTATGTTATTTATTTGTTCTCTCTTCAACTACTATTGCTACTATATCTGCTAACCTAAATTCGGTTCCTGATCTTAATGGTACAAACTTTAAGGATTGGAAAGAGAACATTTTAATTGTTCTGGGCTGCATGGATCTTGACCTTGCACTAAGGATGGAGCAACCCTCTTCTCTTACGGACTCCAGTACCTCTGAAAAGAGGAAAACTTATGAGAAGTAGGAACGCTCCAATCGTATGAGTCTCGTGATCATTAAGTGCGGCATTCCGGAGGCATTTAGGGGTGCTATATCTGAAAAGATAACAAGTGCCAAAGAATTCCTTGCCGAAATTGAGAAACGCTTTGCCAAAAGTGATAAGGCAGAAACAAGCACACTCCTTCAAAGCTTGATTTCTATGAAGTACAAGGGCAAAAGGAGGAAACATAAGGATACTAAGAATGAAGCTGCTAAGGGTCCAACACAAAAGAAGCAAAATAAGGGTGACAACGGTTGCTTCTTTTGTGGCATGACTGGACATGTCAAGAAGGAATGTACCAAGTATCATGCCTGGCGTGAAAAGAAAGGTATGTTCCTTACTTTGGTCTGTTCTGAGGGTTGCCTGAGTTACCGAAGGCCAACTGATGCTGAAAGACGCATTTATGTGGGAGATGGCAAGTCGGTAGAAGTAGAGGCAATAGGGCATTTTAGGTTGTTATTAAGTACTGGTTATTATTTGGATTTAATGGATACTTTTGTTGTACCGTCCTTTAGACGGAATTTAGTTTCTGTTTCTTGTTTGGACAAATTTAGTTATCATTGTTCATTTGGAAACAATCAATTCAGTTTATCTATTAGTTCAAATGTTGTTGGAACTGGTACTCTTATGGTGTATGACAATCTATATTTTCTTGACACTATTGCTTCCTATAATGAAAACTTGAATGTGGAATCACGTGGTACTAAGCGCAAAGTTGACAATGCAAATTCAGGAGCGTTGTGGCACAAGCGTCTAGGTCACATCTCTAGAAATAGAGTTGAACGACTTGTGTCAAATGGGATCCTTGATTCCATTGACTTTACAGACTTTAATGTCTGTGTTGAGTGCATTAAGGGCAAACAGACCAAACAAAAGAAATTGGGAGCATATAGAGATACAGATGTCTTAGAATTGATACATACGGACATTTGTGGGCCATTTCCAACACCATCTTGGAATGGTCAACAATACTTTATATCATTCATAGACGATTATTCCAGATATGCGTACCTATTTCTTATACATGAAAAGTCTCAATCTTTGGACGTGTTCAAATCATTTAAGGCTGAAGTTGAAAATCAACTCGATAAAAGAATTAAGAGTGTCAAATCTGACCGTGGAGGTGAATATTACGGTAGGTATGACGGATCAGGTGAACAACGCCGGGACCATTTGCCAAATACCTTCAGGAATGTGGGATCGTCCCACAGTACACCATGCCGGGGTCACCTAGCATGAATGGTGTAGCTGAAAGAAGAAACCGGACTCTTAAGGATATGGTAAGGAGTATGCTATGTCATTCTACTTTACCGGAGTCACTCTGGGGAGAGGCATTGAAGACTACAGCTTACATTTTGAACAGAGTGCCAACTAAGGCAGCTGCCAAAACACCCTATGAGCTTTGGACAGGTAGAAAGCCTAGTCTAAATCACCTTCATGTATGGGGATGTCCAGCTGAGGCAAGGCCTTATAGGCCAAATGAAAGGAAATTGGATCCCCGAACAGTGAGCAGCTACTTTATTGGCTATTCTGAACGATCCAGGGGCTATAAGTTTTACGATCCCAAATTAAAGACAATTTTTGAGACGGGAACTGCCACGTTCTTTGAGGATATTGAGTTTGGCGGGAGAAATAAGGTTAGAGACTTTGTCTTTGAGGAAGAATTGGTTTCAATTCCAGAATAGATTCATAAAGTTGCTTTTGATGAAGCAAGTCCGGAACCTCTAAATGACATTGCTGTTCAAACTCCCATTCAAGATGAGTTAGTTGTTCCAGAAGAACAAATTCAAGATCCTCAAGAGCTAGTGCTTCAAGAGTAAGTGTCTTTGCAACGATCCACTAGAGAAAGAAGAAATGCTATTCCAGTTGACTACATAGTATTTCTTCAGGAACATGAGGAAAATGATGGTATGATGGAAAATGATCCAATCAATTTTCGTCAAGTCATGCAAGATTCCAACTTAGAAATTGGATTGAAGCAATAAATGAGGAGTATGAGTTCATACAAGACAATAAGGTTTGGGAACTTCTCCTATTACCAGAAGGTGTGAAACTCATTGGTTGAAAATGTATATTTAAGACCAAAGGGATTCCAAAGGTAATGTGGAGAGGTATAAGGCTCGTCTTGTAGCCAAGGACCATACTCAAAATAAAGGGATTAACTATAAAGAGACTTTCTCTTCGGTTTCATTGAAGGACTCTTTTAGGACAATCGGGACCCTTGTTGCACATTATGATTTGGAGCTTCATCAAATGGATGTCAAGATGATGTTTCTCAATGACAACATTGACGAAACAATCTATATGGTGCAGCCGTAAAACTTTGTGTTGGGAGACACAAAGAACACGATTTGAAAATTGACATAATCCATCTGTGGGCTAAAATAACCGTCTCGTTAGTGATGCCACAAGTTCTATCAGGTAATTCTCTCATTCAGTTTTGAGATGAATGTTGTTAGTATTTGTGTGCAACACAAATTCAGTGGGAGTAAGAATATTTTCCTGTTATTGTATGTTGATGACATACTACTTGGGACTAATGATATAGGCATGTTGCACGAAACCAATAGATTTCTATTGATAATTTCGAGATGAAATATGGTGACGTCTCCTTTGTATTAGGGATCCAGATACACTGAGCCCAATCTTGGAGTACTCTAGGATTGTCACAAAAGAGCTATATCAATAAATTGCTCAAATGGTTTGGCATGCAAGATTGTCAATCAGGTAATGTCCCGGTCGCTAAGGGAGACAAATTTAGTCTCAATCAGTGCCCAAAATAAATCTTAAGATTCGGGAGATGCAGGAGATTCCTATGCATCAGTTGTAGGAAGCATAATGTATGCCCAAGTCCGTATTCATCCGGACATAGCGTACATTGTTAAGTGTTAGGCAGATACTTAAGCAATCTAGGAATAAATTGTTAGAAAGCAGCCAAACAGGTTATGATTTATTCAATAGAGAACAAAGAACTATATGCTCACATAAGGAAAATCAGATCAGTTAGAGATCATTGAGTATTCTGATTCTGATTTTGTTGGATGCCAATACAGTTGGAAATCTACATCAGGTTATGTTTATCTATGGTTATAAGGCATTCAAATTATGTGATAAGGTTGTGGAATTTTGTCACTAGGTTATGTGTTTTAGATTTATTGAAAGACCACTACAGTTATTTTGTGACCATAAGTTAGCAGTGACATTAAGTTCCTTATTGATGTGGAAAGAGTTCAGAGTGACAGATGTCTATAAAGCATGTTAGGACAAACTCCATAGTTGTGGATCCACTTACTAAGGTTTACCACCCAAGGTCTTTCACGAGCATATTGCTCGAATGGGTGTTGTATCACTAGACGATACATTTGTTCAGTGGGAGTTTGTATTTGGATGCTTTTCTAAGGAAGATATACTTTATGATTATTTTCTACAGAATACAGTTTTTGGTTTGGTTTTCACTCTGAGTATTGATCTCATTAAAGAGTAAAGTAGGACCAGTTGAAAATCGACATGTACAGATCACCTTCATGTGATTTTCATGCTGCACATTTCATGATTAATCTATGTCATTTGGTTGTGTTAATATTAGTGATTATTGATGGATTTAGTTATGATTGATATAACGAAAGCCGCTTTGGTTCTATATATTGATATAACTAATGGACGAGATATGGATATGTCCAAGGTTTATAATGGCAAATTTGGAGCTCATAAAGTATAACACATTTATAAGCATACATATGTGACCAGTGGGAGATTGTTAGAAATTTTTGGGTCACACTTGTAATGTTTAAATGTGTTAGGGCCATTATTTTTAATTAGTCAAATTAAAGTGATCTAATTCAAATAAGGTTTATGGCTAAGGACATAATTGTTATGAAAAATATTGTGTAGATACCATAAGGTCTTATTTCTATTTTTATGATGGGCAAAATTAGAGATAAGAAATGTGTGGATAGTCATGACTCTTCATGAAAGAGTTTGAATTCGAAGGGACATCACTCTTCATGAAAGGGCATGGACTCATTATAAAAGGTTATGGTCCCCAAGTCATATGCAACCAATTTTCTTTTCTAACACCCATCATTAGAAAGGAGATGCTCTTTATGGTTTAAAGAAGAATTGTGCATGTTGACTTGGAAGACCAAGAACCAGAAGTTTCTCCATCATATTTTCCATGAATTCGGGTACGCTTCCGCTATTGTCTTTCATTTTCTATTCTTGATGATTGAACATGACTTATCTTGTTTAGATGATGGTTTTCATCTTTAAGTTTCTCCCATAAAGTTTTCACAACAGGAAAATCTGAATTGGGGTTGAAGGGAAAGAAAACTATGCATTTTGTAAGATCAAAAGTACAACTGGGTCTTGAAAAATTGGATAAATGACAAGGAGTTGATGTGAATGTAGCTCTAAAAAGTTTGACCACCATTGGAAAAACACAGAAGAGAGAGATAGAGAGAGACATAGAGAGGTTGAACAGGAAAGGAATGGTGTGAAAGAAAAGTTTAGGAGTTTGAACTTTGAAGAACAACAGTAGGGAGCGGCAACCATTGTGACACCCTAAACTCGGGTCATCACATGGTTACCCGTTTGCGGAAATAAAACTTAATTTGCTGGTTACTTTCGGAAAATAATGTTTTCTCAACGTTCATCTTTTCAAAATATGGTGATAATTTTTTTTTCTTTTTAACCTCATAACAATAACAACTTAATCAAATCACACTTAACAACACAATGTATATAAATCTTACAACTATACTGCCTCATATATTTTCATACCTAAATCAACATCAGTTTTATCTTTAAAACATAATAGGACCTAAGCTGGTCGTAACTAACAGACACTACCGCCAACTGGAGCAGCACAGCACGTTTCCAACTAGACAGCCTTCTTCTTCGTGTAGGGATCATACCCCTCGTACGTCTCTGAGATGTGTTGTAAGGGTGAGACACCAATATACGGATTTATCACCATAACTAAATGCGCAACACAAAAGAAGGCACATACACATATACATATTTATAACAACATACTCATTCATATTATATCACATCGTTTATCAATGGGTTTCACACCCCAAACATCAACGTTGAAAAACTATGCATGAACACTTCAAAACATCATCTAACATTCATACCTAATCTCATGAGATATCTCCAACCACGTGGTGAGTTGATCAGACTCGATAGTTACAGGCGCACAGCCAAAACCCATCACACACTGTCCAACATCGTGGCACAGGTGTCACAACGTAGATGGGGCCTTATTGTCCACCAGGCACAATAAGAACATCTTTATGATCTACCATGACGCCACAAGGTAATCACTCGTATAAAACCTATCACACACTGTCCAACATCGTGGCACAAGTGTCACAACGTAGATAGGGCCTCATTGTCCACTAGGCACAATAAGAACATCTTTATGATCTACCATGACGCCGCATGGTAATCACTCGTTTGATCATGGCACGTCTGCCAAATGCATGCAATAAAAACCTTTTGTTCTCAACACTTTTCTTTGTGCTATATCTTTATTTGTCAAAGCTCTCAAAAGCTTTCGACCCATCATCGTTTTTAAACATCAAAGCTCTCAAAAGCTTTCAACTTATCATCGTTTTCAACATTGAATGCTCTCAAAAGCATCATCGTTTTCAACCTCGAATGCTCTCAAAAGCATCATCGTTTTCAACATCTTTACAACTTTTATTAACAACACAGGACCTCAAAGTCCGAGTGCTCAATCACGAAGCCCTTAGACCGTTGCAATCAGTCTTAGGTTCGTGGTAATAGAAAACTTCTCAAAATGTTTTAACTTATTTACGTAGATACCCAGTCTACAACACAACGAACCTTAATACCCCGACGTCTCGGTTATTAAGTTCCATAACATCGTTTTTGTCTGTGAAAAACAAATCCAAAATAAGACAACGTCATAAGAACACTAGCACCCCGACATCTCGGTTACTAAGTTCTATATTGTCGTTTAGTAAAACTCATTTACAGAAAATCATTTCTACTTGAAAACTCTTTTACTGAAACTTCAGCTTTAAAATTTAAATCAATTCTGATTAAACCTCTTCTCAAAACAAGTACTGCTATTTTTAAACTTTCACCGTAAATAATTTCAAAACTTGCCATCGTTAATCATTTTCCAAGAAAATATTTTTAAAGTAAAACTTTGACTTTTTATTTTATATTATTATTTCATTATTTTTATTTTTATTTTTATAAAGTATTTTTGAATATTAATTTCACAAAATAACTTTTTATAATATTTCGGAATTTCTTCCATAAAAATTAGCAGTACTAAAAAAATTTCACGGTTACGCTCTCACCGTGACTCATAAATTTCTTTTACACTGATAAATTATTAAAATAATAATAATTCTCAAAAACTCATTATTTTTCCAAAATAATATTTTCCACCATTATTATATTCCAACATTTCCCATAAAACGTTGAATATAATTTTCACAACTTATTAAATCTTTTATCTGATTAATCGGTTGTGCACTGACCACTGTCAGGCCTCTCAAACAAC
Organism: Sophora flavescens; assembly: GCA_030762895.1. NCBI lineage: Eukaryota > Viridiplantae > Streptophyta > Magnoliopsida > Fabales > Fabaceae > Sophora > Sophora flavescens. The sequence continues at coordinate 173,319,184 of CM061065.1, read as the reverse complement.
ATTCAACATTCATCATTCAACAACATCATCATAATTATATCACCAGGCAGATCATGCATCATAGCAACATAATATACTACTGCAGATAATTAAATAAATTAAAAGCAGATAAATCACCGATACACAGATAAACAACACAACGTAAGCCACATAAACAAATAACCACAACCACATATCATTCATATAAATCACACTACACACAAATAGTTATAGAGAAAAATCCCTCGTAAGCTCCCCTACCTGTTGAAGACTCGAACTAAGGGTTTTAAATAATCTCCCGATTTGATCCGGTTTCCTCCGTCGGCTTTAGGTCAAACCAACCCGATCGATTCCTTCATAACGAATTGCAACCAAAATAAATCAAAATCAAACAACAACACACTTAAATCAATGGGGGTAGGGTTCGGCTTCACCCAATTTTCTAGGTTAGGAAACTTAAAATTTGATTAACTTAGGGATTAATGATCCATAAGTTACTTAAGCATGATTAATCACTTTAACCATGATTATGAACTAAGAATCATGAACTAAACTCATCTAGTTATAAGAACTAGGGTTCGGTTTTCTCAAGATCAATAGGCTAGAAGTTTTAAAATTTCATCAACTCTTGGATTTAATCAACATACAAAGCTTAGAGTTGGATTCAAAGATTACAACAACTTTTGAATCACAAAATCATTAAGTGATCATACCTAGGGTTTCGGTTTTTGAAGAAACAAATAGGCTCAAGTTTGATTTTTGATCTTCTATATACTTGAATACAAGAACTATCAAGTTATAATCATGAATCAAGGCATGAAATTGAAACAAAACCTAAGAACACAAAGTTAACCTAGGTTCGGCCCAGTCCAGATTTTAGGGAAAGAAATTTCTCATGATCTTGTGCTTCTAGATGATGAAATAAGAGATGATTATAAGATCATAGCAATTGGTTTCATGTCAAAAGGATTTTTCTAGAATTAGTTATGAATTTTTGAATCTAGTTCCATGAACTTTGAACAAATGAAGAACATGTTGATCTAAGTCATGAATCTACCAAAAGTGATGAAGAGAAATGATTTAAATGACAAGAGAATAAGTTATTACCTCTTGATGATCCAAGAAAACAAAGTTTGGATGATGTTCTTCAAGGTTTTCTTATGGTGTTCTTAAGAAACTTAAGGGAGAAGATGAACATAGTTAGGTTTTAGAACAGTTTTAGTATTTTGGGTGGATCTCTCAACATACTTGTCCGTTTTGGATGATCTTTATGTCGTTGGAAAGAAGAGAGAAAGATGAACAACTTTCATGTTGAAAGTTTTCCGAGATTCAAAATAGAAACTGGTCATAATTGCCAATCAAAATCTGACGAATTATGAACTCTTTGGAGCAAAAGAACATGAAAATGGAAAAATGGCTTAATGAATAAGACAGCCTATTTAAATGAAGAAAAAACCAAACTTAATGAAGAAGGCATTGGAGCCGTGGGTTTTGGGCAAGGGTTGGTCAACTTTTTCCAATGACATTTGTTTGAAATTGTCATAAAAAGACAAGGGCAATTTGGTCATTTCATAGGAAAAATTAACTTTGTCATAAATGTGCCATTATGGCCATTATGACTCGGATAAACTCGTCATAAATGCTCGTCAAGTCGGTCAATCCACATCTCTGCTACGTTGCCGACTTCTCGATTCATCTGGCGCAAGCTTTTCCTAGAGATATCTCGACTTATACGCCCGCAACAAATATAATATTTTAATTTTTTTACCAAAATTTTCAAAACTTCCAGTATCGTATTAAATACGATAAAAACATTTTTCATCTCGTTCACGACTCAAAATTAGGTCTTCTGAGCAGTAAACTTTTACTGTCAGTGAAAACAAGAAAACGGTAGACCGGCTTCCGTCTGAATTTTCAACCAAAAACTTCCCCGTAACCTTATAAAAATAAGTATAACAAGGAAATGACCTTGGTTTATCCAAAATCATTTTCTATGTCTCGAATAAAAATATATATTTATATATTTATTACCGATATTACGAAGCAGCGAAAATCGGGGTGTTACAACCATGGCCAGCTGAGTCGACTTAGTTTTTTTAGTTAAAGTAAAAAAAAAAAGATGTCACGTCATTCGTACAGTTCAATGCGAAAATAGCCTCGTACCATCCGTTTTTTCCATATTTTATATGAGTATATAAATTATTCAAAAACAAAGTATATTAATTTTTTTTATAAAATATATTAATAGTTTTCAATTATAAAATATATTAATAGTCAAATTATATAGTAAGAACAAGAATAAACATTGAGCTCTTATAAAAAAAATAAAAATAAAAAGCATTGAGCTTCCCCTTATTTGTCTTAAATTAGGGGATTAAATATTTTGATTAGGGAATCATGTGATTGAGTATTGTTTGGAAAATATAAAAGGAAGCAATATATTGAATATTCATTGTTCAAAAAATTTCAATATCCCTTTTCCTATGTAGAAATTGTTCTATTAAAATTCAAGCTGCTTATATGTTGAATTATGGAATCGTTTCACTTTTCTTATATATTTTTTTTCAAATCTCTTTAAAAAAAGGATAATAGAAGTATCAAACTTAATTGAAAAATCACCAATGATTATAAAAATAATCAAACTTAATACTTATTGAGAACGTGTATTTAATGACAATCTAATCTTCTGTAAGAAAAATAGGATTGTGAATAAAAGCATTAATGTAATATTTATTTCACATCCAAAATATATGATTGTGATTAATTAACATTGAATTATCTTATACAGCATCTTGAAATATATTAGGAATCTTGATCGGCAACCTAGGCTCTAATTTAAATCAAATTTTTAATGATAGTCAGGCTTTTAATAGCTCAGATTATCTTATACATTTTTTTCCTGATATGTTGATTTGTCATTAATAGTCATTTTAACATGTTATAATTTCATTAAATCAAATTGGAACCTTACATTAAAATCTGGGGAAAAAAAAGCTTAGATGTCGTTTGATCTAAATCAATTGAAAGCAAAGTTGGCTGAATACTTAATGTATAGAGCATTAAAATTGAACAAAAATAGGAATCAAGCATTTTAAAGGGTTGCTTAAAAATATTTTGAATTTGAAAATGTTTGACATTGAGATCTTTCATTAAAATAATTGATTAAATATATTTTAAAATAAATCATCAATCATTGACTATTTGCTTAAAAACAGTTTAAGTGATCAATTATTAAAATAATTGATTGAATTTTTTGAAGAGATCAATCATAAAAAAATATTTAGAATTTGAAAATGTTTGACAATGAGATCAATCATTAAAAGAATTAATTAATATATTTTGGAATCAATGATCATTCACATATTATGTTTTCAGTACATTATACTTAATAAAGAAAATTCGAAATCCAGGTAGTGTGATTACGAACTTAATACCGAGTTTACCATTTTTAGCTACCGGAAACAATAATACAATCAAGTATAATCGAAGTGTCAAACTAAATTCGAAAATCCCAAATGATTGTACAAATATTCAAACTTAATACTGATTGGGAACATGTATTTAATGACAGTCTAATCCCGTATACAAAAAATATGAATGTGAATAAAAGCATTGATGCTAATATTTTTCACATCAAAAATATATGATTGCGATTAATTAATACTGAATTATGTTATACAACATTTCAAAATTGTCAAATATATTAGGGACCTTATTTGGCATCCCAGACTCTAATTTAAATAAGGTTTTTATAGCAAGACTTTTAATTACTTAGATTATCTTATACAACATTTCTTGATATACTAATTATATCATTATTATTCATTTTAATATGTTATCGTTACAATGAAATCAAATTGAAACCTCACATTAAAATCCGAAAGAAAATGGCCCATATGTCGTTTGATATTGAAGCAAAATTAAGGGAATACTCAATGTACATAGCATTAAAATTGAATCAAAATAGGAAATCAAACAATAAAAGTATTGCTTAAAAATATTTTGAACGAAAATGTTTGACACCGAGATCAATCATTAAAAGGATTAAATGTATTCTGAAAGCAATCATCAATCATTAAATGTTTTGTTAAAAACAGTTTAAGAGATCAATCATTAAAATAATTGATTAAATATTTTGAATTAGAAAATATTTTGAATATATCATAAAAAAAAATATTTTGAATTAAAAAGTGTTTAACAATGGGATCGATTATTAAAAGAATTGAATAAATATATTCTAAAATAATAATCAATCATATATTATGGAATCATATATTATGTTTTTAATACACAATGTTCAATCCTTGTACATAAAAATAATATTCAAATAAAGTGTAATTTCTATCAAGGTAATTAAGTTATTAATATATTTGTATGTAACATGTTCGATCCCTGTTTAGTGTATTAATACTACATATTAGATTAAACATTATTCATTTACTATTTAAAACTCAAATTGATTACATGAATTTGTTTGTTACTAAAAATATATATTTAAAACTTTACTCTAAAAGATGTGTTGCAAATTTCTTTTTTTGGACTCCAATTTGAATTTTCACTTGAAAATGATAGAAATATCACTTCACAATCATTATTTTAAATATTCTACGAGCTCTACTATAATTTATTTTGTATCTTATCATTAATTCTACGTTGGCGACAAAAATTAATCTCATAATAAATCAACTATTTATAACACTCAATAACAATTATCAACTTACTATGTGTTGAGCTTGTAACACCCCGTTTTTCGTAAATAAGCTTAATGCGTTTATATTATATTATATTATATTATATTATATATATATATATATTTATATATATATATGTTTTTATATGCTTGTTATATTTATTTTTGATGTCTAAGTTTATGTTTGGAGAAATTTAGCCTTAGAAAGGTTTAATCCTTTTAGAGTCCTAGTAACATGTTTCACCGTTTTGATCATATATTGAGTTATAGATGTCCGATTGAGGTAATATTTGATGTGTTGGAAATCTAAGAGGATTATCTACAAGTCTTATTTTATGTGTTTTGGCCAATTCGATCGTTTAGTTGGCCTCGCGACGCAATCTTTAAAAATCTAGAAACGTGTTTTGAGATATAATTAAGCCCAATTGTGTATAAACCGTCCTTAACCTCCAAAACCACGACCTTAACCTAATGTTATATATTTAAATTACTCTAGATCAGCTTCCATTCCCTCCTCTTTGAATTCCTAACACTTTTCTCTCTAAAACTCTTCCTAGAGGATCAACCCGTGCACCGTTCTCCACCGTTCTTCGATTGGGGAACATCATTGCGAGCACGTGATCAATTGTCACTGCTGTTTAGACTTTCAAACGAGGTAGAATTCGTGCACCTCGTCCCTCTTGATCTTTTCCTTTTGATTTCTTGATTTGAGAGTTGAGTCAAGATGTTTCTTGTCATCCTTGAGGTAGTAGACAAGCATTCGTGAGACGTGATCTTAGCAGACTTTCTTCTCTTCCTTTGGAATTTCAATCTTCATAGCAGGTATGGGGACAAGGGATAGTATGAACATATAGGAATTGGGGGTAGCGTAAGAGGGTTAACACATGACCCTATTGTTTGCTATTTGCCTATTTGTTGTCTTGTTACATGTTTATCCGTGTTTGCTTATAATTGGCATGTTTATTCATGAATGCTTATGATATTGTTATGTCATGGACGATAGTGTTGGTTGTTGAGATAAATGTTTATATCAATAAATGTTGTTATTGCTGTTATGCCATGAATGATGTTATTATGCCATGCATGATAGTGTTTGTTGTTATGGTTGTTGGGATAAATGTTGATATCAATAAATGTTGTTATGCAGTTATGCCATCAATGATGTTGTTATGCCATGATGATAGTGTTTGTTGTTATGGTTGTTGAGATAAATATTGATATTAATAAGACTCTAATTAAATAATAGGTCTTATTAATAAGGGTAATAAGACAATTAAATATGATAATAATGATGATTAAGAATTAAGGGATGTTTTCCCAATTTATTCATAAGACATGAATATAGTATGAGATGCAATGTTATGTTCAAAGGTTTAGTTAAAGACCCTAGGACTAGTTCATGAGTGTTTTAGGAACATTATTAATGAAGCTAGAATTAAAGGATTAAATCCCCATAATGATAAGACATGGAGATTAATTAAGAATAATGAAACTGAGGACTCATGGATAGTTAAAAGCCAATAGGATTGATATTTGAATGCCCTAGGAAACATAGCAAGGGTTCTTAAACCCTTTCTGCCCAAATCAGTACGACCACGCTCCATTGAGCACGGTCGTGCTCAACAGTCAGCACGACCGTGCTTCCCTATGCAGAGCAAAACGCAGAACAGTAACAAGGGGTGTTTTACCCCAAACACTTATAATAATGAAGAAGTAACCAAACAAAGTAAAGACAAGTTAGATAACTTAAATATAATAATGTACCTTGGTAGCCGAGTGGCCAAGGTGACCTTGATGCTTAATGGTCAAGGTGTTGAGCTCTATTGCCTATGGGCTAGAGTGTTAATAACTAAAGTGAAAAGATGTTGTTCTATACCTTGGTAGCCGAGTGGCCAAGGGGGCCTCGATAGCCGAGTGGTCGAGGTGTTGAGCTTTGGTGCTTATTGGCCAGAGTGTTTTTGTTATGTACCTTGGTAGCTGAGTGGCCAAGGGGGCCTTGATGCATAATTTCGAGGTCTTGTTAAAAGATATTGGACCTTGGTAGCCGAGTGGCCAAGGGAACCTTGATGCTTAATAGTCAAGATGTTGAGCTCTGGTGCTTTTTGGCCAGAGTGTAAGTGAAAAGATTATGTGATAAAAGATTAAAGACTAAAGATGAAAGATAATATTGATGATGATGATGAACTTGGGTAACCGAGTGGCCCAAGCGGAGGTTGTGATTGTTGGTTGTGCACTGTGTTGTTCATTCATGCATTGGAGTAGTGGAGTAGCATTGCATCGCATGACATACCTTGTTTGGAATTTTATATTTATATCTATATATATGTGTGTGTGTGTGTGTGTGTGTGTGTGTGTGTGTGTGTGTGATGAGATGGTTATGTTCGATATGCTACGTTTATGATGCATGTTTATCTTGCTAACTGCTTCCATGCCGTTATGTTAATATATATGTTTCTTACTCCTCGTCTTTTGTTGTCTGCTTAAATGTATCATTTTGGATATGCAGAGGACGATGAGTAGCTTGCTGAGGAGTGACTCTGAGGAGCCGCTACTCGTAGTTATGATTTCTTTTGTTTATGTTGTTTATCTGAGATGTTTCGGACTATGGTTATACTAGCTCTGTAATGTGACATCGGGGTTGGGTTTCGTTTATGTTTTCAGTTATGTTTCTTTAAAATATGTTTTATTTTCCGCGGTTGAGATGTTATGTTACAATGCGGTAACCTCTGCCCGGTTTTTATTATTATCGATATAATATGCGTGTGTTCTCTTTCTTTTATTTTTTTATCTCCCTTATGTGTTATGAATACATATGGGGTAGAGGGTGTCACAGAGCCCATAAAAAAAACTTACTAATTGTTGAACAATATCATCCACATTTAAATAAATCAAATTTTTTTTAAAAAAATAATATTAAAGATAATTAATCTATACAAATTTTCATAAGCAATATATATCACTTATGCATGGCACGGGTCACTACTATTTTATTCCTTCAGGCTTCAACTATAATTTATCAACTATTTTATGCCCTTAACTATAATTTATTTTGTGTTTTATCAAATATTCTACATTAGCGATGACAAATAATCTCATAATTGATCAACTATTTATAACGTTCAATAAAAATCAGAAACTTACTAAGTGCTGTACTTTATCATCCACATTTGAAATAAATTAAATTTTTTATATTTTATTGTCTTTATTTAAAGATAAAATATACTAAAGTTGAGAGATTTTTATTCAATTTTTCATAAGTGATATATACCCGTGCACGACACGGGTCAAGAACACTAGTATAAATAAAATATTAGACAAAATCCAGTATTGCTATTAGACCAGCCTATATATCCCCAACCACCAGCCAACCGAGATGACATGACCAAATAGAGGTGGCAAAATGGGTTGGGCCAGACGGGTCAACCCGTTTAACCCGTCATTTTTTGCAAGTTGGGTTGAGGTTTCCAACCCATCAACCCATTTTGACCCGTCCCGCCTAACCCGCCAAAAAAATGGGTTGAGGATGGGGCAGGGCGGGTTAGCCTGCCAACCCAACTTTTTTAAAAAAAAATATTTTTTTATGCTACATTATTTTACGTTTACCCACCTACAAAGTTGTTAGTTAGTCTACTCTATTCACTAATTATTTATATATGTATTTATATATTTTAGTTTACAATTACCAACCCATTAGGATTATATATATTTGTATATAATTCATCTCGTTCAATAATATACTAATATATTAGTTAGTTTACCATCAAAAAATAATTTTTTGTATGTTGTGATGTTTTAGATGACATTGACATGTTAATAATTTTATTTTTTGTATTTTCTAAATAACTTTATTATTTTTTGGAGGGCCAACCCGTCGACCCAACGTTAAACGGGGTGGGTTGAGCTATGCAACCCATCTACCATGGCAGGTCAATCCACCCCGCCCCGTTTTCGATGGGTCAATGACGGGGCGGGGCAAAATGGGACGGGTTGACCCGTTTTGCCATCTCTAATACCAAGCTACAACCACCCCGCCCGTTTTGCCATCTCTATGACCAAAGCACAACCACCCCCGGATAATGAAATCCAAACGCAAAAAGAAGAAAGACAAATCACCACTAACCACCAAAAGCAGAAACCAATCTAATGATAAAACCAATTAAACCAGCTTCTATTAGAGAAATCTCAACCAAAGTCTGCAGAGCCTATGTAACAATCAGAATGACACATTTGGAAACATTCGACACCACCAACCAAGAACAGCGTACAAGCAATCAACCATGATACTTTGTAAGCAGATCCAAATCAACAGCAAAATTCACTTATATTCACAACAAATTAACGGTTAAACTTGGGTAAACAACAACATTTGAAACTCATTTAATATGTTACTACTTTATTGACAGAGATGACTAACTTGGGTCAACAGAGATAAGCTAAGGGACCAAATTGAACATTTTAAAAGTTAAGGGATCAAACTGAATCTAAAAAATAAGATAAGGGACCAAAATGGTATTTTAGCCATTTTTTTAACTTGCTATTAAACTCACCTTGCATAAGTCACATGTGAAAAGGGTACCCTTTTTGACCGCTTGCATTTTAAATAAAATGTCTTTTTTATTTATGAGGTAAAAAAAATCTTAAAAACTTTGAAGTAATTAAACCCAAGGATAGATAAATAAAAATTAATTCATCCATGTTAAAATGTTGAGATGACTTGAATTTTGTTAATGGGCCTCCCCAAATTATAACCTGACCTAATATTTTTGGAGCTCATAATTTAAGGAGAAAAGGTGTGTGGTCTATCGAGGAAGCGGAGAGCGAGGGCCGATAGGTCCCAGCCTAGAATATTAAGGATCCAATTGAAAGAGTAAATCAAATTTTTTTTTATAAAAAGGGGAATTCACGTAACAATCTATGATGTTGATATATGAATTTTCGTCCTCAAGTGTCTATAAATTATAAGGGTTTATCGTATAGTGCTATCTTGGATCCTGTGAAAGAGTGAATTATTTTTGAAATAAAATCTTTTTTCAAAATTATTTTGAAAATCAAAACCAAAAAGATTACATCAATCAACCAATCAAGCTTTTTTTAGCACTACGTGGCTTTGGATTTCTCATCGCACCGGAGAACACGTAGGATAGGAGAAGAATTAAGTATTCAGTCAACCCAAAATTTTATTTGCTTTTTGTATGTGTTTATTTTCTTTCTTTTCTATTTTTAAAAATGGAGTAAAAATAACATTTTCAAAGGTTATTAAAACTCTATTTGCATAATCAACTTGGGGTATCGTTCTTAAAACGAGTAAATTAGAATGCTAGCACATTTCATACTTGTAACCGACTTCCGAGCTCGATCTCATTCTTAAGGCTTGTTTTCATTAAATAAATGGATTTTCTAAGGTTTTACCAAATTACAATTTTTTGTGGTCACTCCTCTATTTTTATCTTCTTTTTTGTGCTGTCATTTGAGATGGTCACGACAGTTGGTGTGTGGTTAGGGCAAAATTTTCATTATTGATGATTGTTCATTTCATTGTATTCGAAATACTTGTACCTCATGTTCAGTTTTTTGTTGATATATATTTTTTCAGTAAAATATTTTTCAGTCAAAACTTGCCTTGTCGATAATTTTATTATTATCATTTTTAGTGAAATAAAAAAATTAAACATGACCTAAATGTTTCTTCATTAAATAAAAAATTAATAATAGATATGAAATTTAAAATAACTTCTGCAATGCCAAGGTGTATATTTACCTAGTAAAACTGTACAATTATGAAATAGGACAAGTAGCTGGCTATCATCTTAATTTACCTTTACTTGTAAAAAAAAACACTTAATTTACCTTTAAAAATCATACAAAAGATCCCATAGTAGCAATAGATCTTATTTTTGTTCTCACATTCATTTGGTGAATTATCCAACCACATCGAAAGGAACATGCGCAGTGTGACCTGGAATGTCTATTATTTAGCAATTAGCAATAGTACGTGTACTGCTTCATTTACTGAGGGATCTTGTTGAGCTTACGGTAAGCATTTTTGGAGGATTGTCTTGGTTAATCAGCTTTGGGTAATATTGAAAATTAATATTTAATATATATGAAAATTAATGTATGTTTATAATATTTTGGACCCAAAAAATGGATCTATTTGTTTCTTGTAATATGAACCGAAGCCTGGAGGTAGTATTATTTTCTATAATTGATTTATAATGGACCTCCTCGCAATTTTTTTTTCCGGTTAATATCTCCATCAGCCGCATGAACACATTTGATGGCCTAAGGAAAATTAAAGAGTATATCTTTTTTAGTTCTTAAACATGGGCTCTTAAATATTTACACAATATTTTTTTTATAAGCAAAATATTTACACTATGTTATATAGTAACTTTTGATTTATATTTTCTTGATTACCCATAAGTGATTTCCTTTGAAATTTAGTTCATTTACACTATCTTGAGTTATAGATGTCCGATTGAGGTGATCTTTTATACATTGGAAAGCTAAGAGGATTATCTATAAGTCTTATTTTATGTGTTTTGGCCAAATCGATCGTTTAGTTGACCTCGTGCCGCAATCTTTGTTCGCCCCACGAACCGTGCAAATCCAGAAACGTGTTTTGAGATATAATTAAGCCCAATTGTGCATAAACCGTCCTTAACCTCCAAAACCATGATCTTAACCTAATGTTATATATCTAAACCACTCTAGATCAGCCTCCATTCCCTCCTCTTTGAATTCCTAACCCTTTTCTCTCTAAAACTCTTCCTAAAGGATCAACTCGTGCATCGTTCTCCACCGTTCTTCGATTGAGGAACATCATTGCGATCACGTGATCAATTGTCATTGTTTTTTAGACTATCAAACCAGGTAGAATTTGTGCACCTCGTCCCTCTTGATCTTTTCCTTTTGATTTCTTGATCTGAGAGTTGAATCAAGATGTTTCTTGTCATCCTTGAGGTACTAGACAAGCGTTCGTGAGATGTGATCTTAGCAGACTTTCTTCTCGTCCTTTGGAATTTCAATCTTCATACCAGATATGGGGAGAAGGGATAGTATGAACATGTAGGCATTGGGGGTAGCGTAAGATGAAGGGTTAACACATGACCCTATTGTTTGCTATTTGCCTATTTGTTATCTTGTTACATGTTTATCCGTGTTTACTTATAATTGGCATGTTTATTCATGAATGCTTATGATATTGTTATGTAATGGATGATAGTGTTGGTTGTTATGGTTGTTGAGATAAATGTTGATATCAATAAATGTTGTTATGATGTTATGCCATGAATGATGTTATTATGCCATGCATGATAGTGTTGGTTGTTATGGTTGTTAGGATAAATGTTGATATCAAAAAATGTTGTTATGCTGTTATGCCATGAATGATGTTGTTATGCCATGGATGATAGTGTTTGTTGTTATGGTTGTTGAGATAAATGTTGATATTAATAAGACTCTAATTAAATAATAGGGCTTATTAATAAGGGTAATAAGACAGTTAAAGATGATAATAATGATGATTAAGAATTATGGGATGTTTTTCCAATTTGTTCATAAGACATGAATATAGTATGAGAGGCAATGTTATGTTCAAAGGTTTAGTTAAAGACCCCAGGACTGGTTCATGAGTGTTTTAGTAACATTATTAATGAAGCTGGAATTAAAGGATTAATTCCCCATAACGATAAGACATGGAGATTAATTAAGAATAATGCAACTGAGCACCCATGGATAGTTAAAAGCCAATAGGATTGATCTTTGAATGCCCTAGGAAACATAGCAAGGGTTCTTAAACCCTTTCTGCCCAAATCAGTACGACCACGCTTCATTGAGGACGACCGTGCTCAACAGTCAGCACGACCGTGCTTGACTTAACAGTCAGCACGCCCGTGCTTCCCTATGCAGAGCACAACGCAGAATAGTAACAAGGGGTGTTTTACCCCAAACACTTATAATAATGAAGAAGACACCAAACCAAGTAAAGACAAGTTAGATAACTTAAATATAATAATGTACCTTGGTAGCCGAGTGGCCAAGGGGACCTTGATGTTTAATGGTCAAGGTGTTGAGCTCTGGTGCCTATGGGCCAGAGTGTTAATAACTAAAGTGAAAAGATGTTGTTTTGTACCTTGGTCGCCGAGTGGCCAAGGGGACCTCGATAGTCGAGTGGTCAATGTGTTGAGCTTTGGTGCTTATTAGCCAGAGTGTTATTGTTATGTACCTTTGTAGCCGAGTGGCTAAGGGGGCCTTGATGCATAATGTTGAGGTGTTGTTAAAAGATATTGGACCTTGGTAGCCGAGTGACCAAGGGGGCCTTGATGCTTAATGGTCAAGGTGTTGTGCTCTGGTGCTTTTCCACACCGGTTAACAACAAAAACCGATGTTAAAAATGTTGTTGCTATAAAAAATTCAAATTTTTTGTTCAATCTTCCACATCGGTTATAATAAAACCGATGTGTAATCTTTTAATTTGGTTGATTAATTTTTTTTTTGTTTCCCTTTTCGACATCGGTTATTATAAAACAGATGTCTAAAATTAATGTTTTTCACTATTCCACATTGGTTATACTAAAACCGATGTCTTATCTTATGTCTGATAAAAAACAAATTTTTTGGTTTCACTTTTCCACATCGGTTTTTATAAAAACCGATGTTAAATATTTTTATCTCATCGGTTTTTATTATAACCGATGTTAAAATATTTCAGTTTAATTTCAAAAATGTCACCGCCTCCTTTTTCACATCGGTTTTGTTAAAACCGATGTTAAATGCATATTTTGCACTAGTGATTTTAAAAGTTAAGGGATCAAACTAAATCTAAAAAATAAGATAGGGGACCAAAATGGTATTTTAGCCATTTTTTTAACTTGCTATTAAACTCACCTTGCATAAGTCACATGCGAAAAGGGTACCCTTTTTTATCGCTTGCATTTTAAATAAAATGTCTTTTTTATTTATGAGGTAAATTTTTTTAAAAAAACTTTGAAGTAATTAAACGCAAGATAGATAATTAAAAATTAATTCATCCATGTTAAAATGTTGAGATGACTTGACTTTTGTTAATGGGCCTCCCTCAAATTATAACCTGACCTAATATTTTTGGAGCTCATAATTTAAGGAGAAAAAGTGTGTGGTCCATCGGGGAAGCGGAGGGCGAGGGCAGATAAGTCCGAGCCCAGAATATTAAGGATCCAATTGAAAGAGTGAATCAATTTTTTTTTTATAAAAAGGGGAATTCACATAACAATCTATGATGTTGATATATGAATTTTTGTCCTAAAGTGTCTATAAATTGTAAGGGTTTATCGTATAGTGCTATCTTGGATCCTGTGAAAGAGTGAATTATTTTTGAAATAAAATCTTTTTTCAAAATTATTTTGAAAATAAAAACCAAAAAGATTACATCAATCGACCAATCAAGCATTTTTTAGCACTACGTGGCTTTGGGTTTCTCATCGCACTGGAGAACACGTAGGATAGGAGCAGAATTAAGTATTCAGCAAAGCCAAAATTTCATTTCCTTTTTGTATGCACTAGTGCAAAATATGCTTTTTACATCGGAGTTTCCACATCGGTTTCCCTAAAACCGATGTGTAAAACGAGGCGGTGACATTTTTGAAATTAAAAGCAAAGAATTCCACATCGGTTTCAAAAATAATCGATGTGTGAATATTTTCCACCTCGGTTATATTTTAACCGATGTCTAAAATTAAAACAAAAAAATTTAAAATTTAAAATTTATATCTTTCCACATTGCTTATTTTTGAACCGATGTCTAATATATAGATTAATCACATCGGTTATCTTTTAACCGATGTATAAAATTAAAAAAAAATAGAATTTAAAATTTTTATCTTTCCACATCGGTTTATTTATAACTGATGTAATAAATTTAAAAAAAATGAAATTTTAAATTATAAATCGTAAGTTCTACATCGGTTAATTTTAAACCGATGTGAAATATGGATAACCACATCGGTTTTGGTAAACCGATGTGTAATATTTGACAAAACCCTACATTTTGTCATTCCCTCCATCTGTTCCGCGCCCTCTTCCATTCCTTTTTGTTTTGTGCTTGTGACTTTCTTCCCCAACTCTCTCACTACTCTAGGCTCGCCGTCCCTACTACTTCGCCGCGGCCTCCCATCTCTATCTCTCCCTGCTTCTCCCGGAGTGATTGATTTTGATGCAGTGAGTGAATATAAAGAGGCAGTGAATGAGTGAGAGGCAGTCTCTTCTTTTCTCGATGATAGGGCTTTGCTGCCTTTGTGACCTGACCTTGTCGTCTCTCATCCTCAACGCAGTAAGCCTCTTCCTTTCTTCTCTGCGCCACTCTCTTATTAAAGTCTGCTCTATGGTATTAAAGTGGCTAGTGCTATGAATCTTAGCAAAGTGGTTTTTAAAGTTAACTCTATGGTAGTTTATGATATGCTTTTGAAAGGATACACCTCTGTTCCTAGTATTCAACCTCTTCTAGCTGAAGTTTCTTCTCTTCTTAGATTTGCAATATGGCAAACCTCTATCTCCTTTTTTAATAGATCTGCAAATCAAGTTGCAGACTTTCTTGCTGATAGGAACCATTCGACCTCTTTTTCTGTTACTCTAATTGATCATGCTTTCCCTCTTTTGGATATTCTCATTAAGAAGGATTTAAGAGGGGTTTGTCCTTCTAATCCTGATTAGTTTGTTTCTATTCCTTTGTTATATAAAAAAATAGAAACAAGACAGTTGGTAGAGTTTTTTTTAAAAAAAAAATAACATTTTCAAAAAATAAATAAGTAAATATAGAGACAAGGTCAACATTATGAACTCTGGCCCGTTCATTTGGGTTGATCGATTTGGGATCGTTTTTGCTAGTTCTTTATCAATTTTTGAAGGAGAATATCCAAGATTGGACCAGTTGGAGCATCAGATCTTGGTTTTTTTTTTTTAGTAATGTGAAAACATACAGTTACATTGTAATGTAAAACAATTGACAACGAACAAAAAATTTACCTATTTCACATTTACACTTTAAATCTTCTTTCTAATTTGGATTAAAGTGAAACATTAACCTTAGTCAATATAGACAAAAAAACTGGTTTTTATTCTATTTTTTGTTCTTTGTTCATCTGGGTGTAAGCTGTCATTCTTAGGGATGGCAATTTTACCCGTACCCGTGGATAGCCGCGGATAAAATCCACAATGGGCACGGGGCGGGTAGTTAAACGGGTACCCGCGGGGTAAAATAAACGGGTAATTTCAATACCCGTTTATAAACGGGGTGGGGGCGGGTATCACACTATACATGCCCGCGGATACCCGCACCCGTTACTTAAATTACTAAAATGCCCTTTATTATATATATGTAGTAGTTGCTAAATGTATTTGATTACTTTTGTTAGTAACTTTTGTAATTGGATAATGCTTTGATGCTTTCTTAACATATATTTGTATGAACATGGTTATTTTAAATTGAATTACGTATATTTTAGTAATTTTTCAAGCAAAAAGAGTCTATATTTTTTCTGGAAAAAATAATTCGCGGATATCCGCGAAACCCACTGGATACCCGTCCGAAGGATACCCGCGTGGGTAACAGGTGGGGACGGGTACGGATTTTACCCGACGAGTATGGGGGCGGGGGGAGTGCTACCCGTGCCCGCCCCGCCCCGTTGCCATTCCTAGTCATTCTCATTTCCCCCGTCTTTGGTTTTTCATGGCAAAAATTGGGTATCTTTCTGATTCTGAATAGTGTTTTCATTTTTGTATGTGTATTGATTGGGATGTTGTACCACTTAATTATGTTTTTCTGTAACTGGGTTTTGTTTGGATTGGCTTGCAGAGTAGATGGGAGAGGGGATCCCATCTGGGACTGGGAGTTATTTCCAGTACCCTCCTTCTGCTTTTTCCTTACATCTTTTGCCCTACTTTCCCCCAACCCGTCTTTCCCTCCCTATATTGAAAAACTAAAATGTAAGTAACTCTTGATTTTCAGCTCAACACTCTCGTTTATCATCATCATTCCTCTAACTTCGCGTCGTTTTCATTTCTTTCTCACACCTAGGTTTTTCTCATTTCTCTCCACTGTCGTTCTCACTTCATAAACACCGTTTTGATTTCCTCTGCGACATGATGATAAATCTTGTGTCTTAAAAATCAAGATTAAAAAAAGTATTATCTTTTGTATATACGAACATTGTAAAAGTTTAATTCAATTAAATTTACTTTATTTTGAATGAAATAGCTTTTTCTTTTCTTTTTCTAAAACGTGGACTTGCAAACTTATTTTGTTAAATTTAAACCCTTTTCAGCTTCCTCTTTCCATTACAAAAAACCAAAACAATCCTCCGTTTATTTGTTCAATGTGATGAACTATGGAAACAATAAAGTGTAGAGGGATTCATGGACAGGTAAAATGCAAATTAATGTGGTGTGATTTGGGGACATAGCCACCTAGCCATTTACAAATGGACCGCAAAGATAGTCAATCTTGAAATGCTTATGTGCATTATTAAAATGGATAGATTTTTTTAATTTTTTTTATGCATTTGAAAAATTATATATTGTTGTTGTTTAGGATTCCGGAGCAGTTGGCAGGTGTACAAGTGTCTTTGACTCCGTTGCATAGTGCTACTGCCTTTGCTTTGTTCACTTCTCTGCTATCTTTGTACAATAACAACTGGGGTTGTCTCTCAGAAGGTACGCTTCTTACTTCATGCTGCTCAATCTTTCTTTACATTATTGGTTAAATTATCTTGTACTGTAAGTTTATATGAACTACTACCTTTTGTCTTTTCATTTCAGTTATAATCCCATACAATCTTGAGAATATCTGTTTTGGGGGGAAAAGGACCATAGACTTCATTTTTTGTTGTATATTTTTATCATTTGTGAATTTTATTTTTGACTTAATATGGCTGTGATAGCTCTAATTGCTAAAGAATAGAATTTTAAGTCAATTATTGGCAGGTATAGTGTTATGTTCTTTCCCCAACTAGATCTTAGGCATCCATGCATCTGTTAGTGTGGTAATTACCAACATGGAAAAATGTAATAAGCTAACACTGTATTTTTCATGCTTTGATTTTAGACTCTACGTGCGCACAATCCTTGGATACAAAAGGTAAGAGCTTCTTCATTTCCATCGTTTTGGCTGAAAAGCTTTCATTGGAGTTTTAATGTATTTGCTTGAAAATTTATTTGATCCAAGAATATGCCCACAATAATTAGTAAAGCCTTAGTTTCTCGTTTGAGATGCAATACTAATGAGCACACGTGTACGTGCTTAATGTACCGCTCATTGTGTTGGATCTTGAATTGTCCAAAGTTGGACAGTTTGGGAAAAACTTTTTCTTCATTCATTTAAAATAGTTAGTCATTGATTCTAATGTTATATACTTGATGAAAGTTCAGATTGATACATTTCCTTTCGTTCTCCGGGTGCATACTTTATCGTGGTGGATGTCATTGCGTTCAAGTCGTGTACGTCGGAGACCGAAGGGAAATGCTGCCGAAATTTCGTCGAGTATGAGCATGAGAGTTAAGGACTAACTGTTAACCGAATGTTGAAAAAGTTTCTTCTCGAATGGGATAGGGTCATACCCTGTCATAAGAAGTGGTTGATGAATATGTTGGACTAAGTACGAAGTTATTGGTTTAGTCATGGATCGCGGTTGGATGAATGCTAGACGGACAAGTGATGAGTATGAGAATGGAGTGGAAGATTTTCTACAATTTGCAAAAACAAATGCTCCTGATAGTGGTAACGGAAGGTTTTATTGTCCTTGTGTTAACTGTTTGAATGAGAGACGACTAGAAGCTGAGGAGATACGTGATCATCTTATTTGTGAGGGGATTTGCAAGAGTTATACAACATGGATATGTCATGGTGAATCGTTAGACAGACCGAGGGTGTCGGATAGAGAGGAAGTTGATGACGTGGAAATGGACGATGGACTAGAGGACATGATCCGTGATGTTGGGCAAGAGTCTTTTCGGCGCGCACATGTGTATGATACTTTGTGCAGTGATGCGGAAGTGGCTTTGTATCCGGGGTGCACTAATTTCACACGGTTGTCAGCGGTGTTAAGATTGTTCAATGTGAAGGCGAGAAATGGGTGGAGCGATAAAAGCTTTACTGAATTGCTTGAGTTGTTGAAAGACATGCTTCCAGAAGGAAACACATTGCCATCTCGAAACTATGAGGCGAAGAAGATATTGTGTCCGATGAGTAT
Organism: Sophora flavescens; assembly: GCA_030762895.1. Classification (NCBI taxonomy): domain Eukaryota; kingdom Viridiplantae; phylum Streptophyta; class Magnoliopsida; order Fabales; family Fabaceae; genus Sophora; species Sophora flavescens. Next base: position 173,300,293 of record CM061065.1, on the reverse strand, counting down.
GGAGTATAAGAAAATACACGTTTTCCCCAATGATTGTATATTGTACAGGAAAGAGTTTGAAGAGATGCACGAGTGCCCCGGGTGTGGGGTATCACGCTAGAAAGTGAAGGATGGTGATTCTAGTTGTGATGTGGTCACCAAAGGTCCTCCTGCGAAGGTGTTATGGTATCTTCCCGTGATTCCGTGGTTCAAGCGATTGTTTGCTAATGTAAATGATGCAAAGAACATTAGATGGCATGCAGATGATAGGAAGTGTGATGGACAGCTTCGCCATTCGGCCGATTCTTTGCAATGAAAGAGAATTGATAGTTTGTTTCCAGATTTCGGCAATGAGCCCAGAAACCCCAGGCTTGGACTTGCTACCGATGGAATGAATCCATATGGAAACTTAAGTAGTATTCATAGTTCATGGCCTGTTCTCTTGGTAATTTACAACCTGTCTCCTTGGTTGTGCATGAAGTGCAAATACATTATGTTAAGTATGATGATTTCGGGTCCTAAACAGCCAGGAAATGATATTGATGTTTATCCGAGTCCCTTGATTGAAGACTTGAGAATGTTGTGGGATGAAGGCGTTGATGTGATCGACGGGTACTGCCGTGAGACATTCATATTGCGTGCCATGTTATTTTGCACCATCAATGACTTTCTAGCATACGGGAACCTGTATGGGTATAGTGTTAAGGGGCATAAAGCATGTCCAATATGTGAAGAAGGCACATGTTACCATCAACTACAACATGGAAGGAAGACAGTTTACCTTGGGCATAGGAGTTTTTCCAATGTAATCATCCTTATCATAGATTGAGAAAAGCTTTCAATGGACTTCCGAAGAATGAAATTGCTCCGGTGGCCTTGACTGGAGAGAAAGTTTATGAAAGGGTGAACAACACTAATGTTATCTATGGGAAGACCCAGAAGAAGGCTACCGAGAAGAAAATGTGGAAGAAGAGGTCGATCTTCTTTGATCTTCCATACTGGTGCAAGCTTGATGTAAGACATTGTATTGATGTGATGCATGTGGAGAAAAATGTGTGTGACAGTTTAATCGGAACGCTTCTCAACATTCAAGGAAAGACAAAGGATGGTGTGAATGCTCATCTGGATCTAGTTGCGATGGGTATACGAGAGCAGATAGCTCCACATAAAGTGGGGGATAAGAAGACTTATTTGCCCCCAGCATGTCATACTTTATCAAAAAAAGAGAAAAGAAGTTTCTGTGAATGTCTACGGGGAGTCAAAGTGCCACAGGGTTACTCTTCAAATATCAAAAGACTTGTCTCAATGAAAGATCTCAAATTAGTTGGCTTAAAGTCTCATGATTGTCATGTCTTGATGCAACAACTACTACCGGTGGCCATTCGAGACATATTACCTAAAAAAGTCAGACATGCCATTACTAGGTTATGCTTATTCTTCAATGCTATATGTAGCAAGGTCATTGACACTAAAAAGTTGGATGACTTGGAAAATGAGGCAGCCATTATCTTGTGCCAATTGGAGATGTATTTTCCACCTTCATTTTTTGACATCATGATTCATTTGATTGTTCATCTAGTGCGGGAGATTAGATTGTGCGGCCTCGTTTATTTAAGGTGGATGTACCCGGTTGAGCGATACATGAAGATCTTCAAAGGATATATGAAGAATCCACACCGTCCCGAAGCATCTATTGTTGAAAGGTGTTGCGACGGTCCCGTCCTGGAGCCGCGAAAAAGGGAGATATAAAGACAGAGGAGTCGCCACTAAAATTTTTATTGGGAAAATCTTAGAAAACCCAATTATTTAAAGGTAAACTGGTCTAAAAAAGAGAGAGAGACGAGTCCGGGAGTCGGTTACGAGTAGGGAAGATATTAACATCCCACATCGCCCGTAAAAAAATGGTACCTAAAGTTAATTGTGCAAAAACATTTTAATAGCCTTTTAAATATTTATTTTTACCCTAAAAATTATTTACAAGAAAGAATCATTTTTAAACTTTTTATATATTAAATTTTTATTAATTTTATATTTTTAAATTTATTGTTTATAAAAACTAAATGAGGTTGAACATGGTACATGAGTCCACGGGGTAACCTCAAATCTAAGGGACTGAACATGGCACCGTGTCCATAGAGCATCCCTAAAAAATAAAATAAAAATTAATTATTTTGATTGATTATTTTAACATAAAAAGGACAAAAAAAATGAAAAAATTAGTTTTGACTTGACAAGATGATTTATCTTGCTCCTACGTATTCCAGGGTGCGATGGGAAACTCAAAGCCACGAAGTTCTTTAGAAAATATTTGATTGGTTGGTTAATTTTTAATTTTTTTATAAAGATTTGATTTTTTTGATTTTTCGTTTTTTTTAAAAAAAGGAATTTTATTTTAAAGAAGATTTTATTTCAGAATAAATTCACTTTTGCATAGGGACCAAGATAGCAGTGCTATACGATAAACCCTTACAATTCATACAACACTTGAGGATGAAAAATCATACATCAACGTCGTAGATTGTTGCGTGAATTAAAAAGAGATTTTTATTTTACTTTTTACAAAAAGGTTGGATAAAATTTGTTAAAAGAACACATTGAAAATATTTTATTATTATTAATAAAAGGGAATTCATTTTTGCACAGGGTTCAAGATAACAGTGTTATACGATAAACCCTTATAATTCTCACAACACTTGAGGATGAAAAATCATACATCAACATTGTAGATTGTTGCATGAATTCAAAGAAATTTATTTTTTTGTAAAGTTGGATAAAATTTTGTTAAAAAGAGTAAATTGGAAAACACTTTAATTTTTTACAGAAAGAAGGAATTCACTCTTGCACAGGGTTAAAGATAGCGAAGCTATACGATAAACCCCTACAATTCATACAACACTTGAGGATGAAAGATCATACATCAACATTGTAGATTGTTGCGTGAACTCAAAAGGTTCTTTTTATTTCAAAAATGTTAGCAGCATAATTTTATTTAAATCGATGATTGAAAATATTTAAAAAGACCTTTTTTATTTATTTTCTGTTTAAAACTCTTTAGAAGCAAAATTGGTTATTATACTACTTACTCTAAGCCCAATTTGATTACAACCCCAAGTCCAATTTCAGGAAAGAAAGCAAAAGAAAACAGATCATTTAGGCCCAATAACAAAACCCATGAACATGAAAAATAAAAAAATAAAAAAAACTAGCAGCCATGAAAATAGATCATTTAGGTCCAATACCAAAACCCATGAACATGAAAAATAAAAAAAAACTAGCAGCCATGAAACAGATCATTTAGGCCCAATACCAAAATCCATGAACATGAAAAATAAAAAAACTAGCAGCCATGAAAACAGATCATTTAGGCCCAAATACCAAAACCCATGAATCAGGAAAAACCTAGCAGCCATATAACAAGTTAAGCAAACTAAGAAGTTATCAAGGAGAGGGGCTTGCCACATGCAGCAGATAGGGACGAGACCAACATGGATGGTTCGTGACGTGATGCTCCAGAGATCGTGGTGACGGAACGACGAGCTGGTGGCGGAACGGCGAGCTGGTTGCGGTTCAGACTGAATGTGGCGGGGATGGCGGAAGACGCGATCTGAGCAGGCGGTGCGATCTTAGTCCCTCACGTCGGCGACGACGGCTTCGAGCTTCCAGGCGGCGACGAGGACGAACAGGTGCAGCAACCACGCGATCGGAGGAAGCGGACGGAAGTGACAATCGCGGGCGGCTCCGACGGTTTAGGAACGGGCGGCGCGGCTGGTTGAGGTGGTGGCTGGGTCACGGCTGGGCGGAGCAGTGGCGGAGGTGACTGTGGTGCGGCTGGGTTGTGGTCTGGGCAAGAGGGAAAAAGATGATGAAGTTAGGGAGGAAGAAGATGGGTTCTGAGTAGAAGAAGAAAAAAAGAAAATCAGAGAAGAAGAAGTGGTCGTGGCTAAGAAGAAAAAGGGGATTGTGGTTTCTGGGTCCTTTTTCTTTTTACATAGTTTTCTTCTCCTGTTCTTGCTCTCTTTCTTTCAGTATTTTTTTGTTGACATTTTTGTTTTTTTTGAAAGCAGAAATAGAGAATGGAGAAGAATTTTTTTTCTCCCCCTCCCTCTTTGGTCACTGTTCAATATATAGCACCAAAAGGAAGAAGATGACAAATCTTCCTGTTAGGCCAGCTGGTGTGGGTACAAGTAGTGGGGAGCAAATCAGCCTTTGCTCCACCACCTTGCAGGGGCAGCCATGGTGCAAGGGTAGTACACCCCCATTTTAGAAAAAAGTAAAAGAAGACAAAGATGGACCAAGAAAACAAAATCTGGTCCATACTTGAAAGGGAAAACTGAAAGCTGACAAATTTTTTTTTTTAACTTTTTATTAATTTATTTTAACAGATCAGAATAATAAAAAACAAATTTTTGGTTGGGTTTGGGATAATGGGCCCAAAAGATAACTTAGAACAAAAACGAAAATGTGCTCTATTTGATGATGTAATGGGCCAAGAATAAAAACATTTCTGTTTCATTTTTATTTTTGTCTATTATTTTCTTCAAAACATTAATCAAAACATCCGGACAAAATTAGGTGTTCACAGTTGCCCCTCTTTACTTGTTTCTTATTAGATAGTAGGTATAACTGTCATTAACCTATTATCATTATAAGAAACGAGTAAAGACATGAACTCCAATTTTGGCCGAAGTTCACTGACAAGTAAAAGGATGCATAATTAAAAAAAAAGAGCTTGCGGGATGGATTGCCCATAGAAGCTCGAATAGAAAGATGGAAGAGCTTACGGGGTATGGTACCCGATGAAGCCTGACAAAAGATAGAAAACTTGCGGAGTCGATTATCCGCTGAAGCTTTAAAGGAAAGGTAAAAGCTTGTGGTGTTGGTTATCCACTGAAACTTGACAGAAAATAAAAAGCATGCGGAGTCGGTTATCTGCTGAAGCTTGAAAAGAAATGTTAAAAGCTTACGGAGTCAGTCGTCCGCTGAAGCTTGAAAGCAAAAGGATTAAAAGCTTGCGGAGTCGGTTGTCTTCTGAAGCTTGAAAAGAAATGTTAAAAGCTTACGGAGTCATTTGTCCGCTGAAGCTTGAAAAGAAATTCTAAAAGCTTACGGAGTCGGTTGTCCGCTGAAGCTTGAAAGAAAAAAGATTAAAAGCTTGCGGAGTCGGTTATCCACTGAAGCTTGACAGAAAATAAAAAGCACGCGGAGTCGGTTATCCGCTGAAGCTTTAAAGGAAAGGTAAAAAGCTTCCGGAGTCGGTTGTCCGCTGAAGCTTTAAAGCAAAAAGATTAAAAGCTTGCGGAGTCGGTTGTCTACTGAAGCTTGAAAAGAAATGTTAAAAGCTTACGGAGTCGGTTGTCCGCTGAAGCTTGAAAGCAAAAAGATTAAAAGCTTGCGGAGTTGGTTATCCACTGAAGCTTGACAGAAAATAAAAAGCACGCGGAGTCAGTTATCCGCTGAAGCTTTAAAGGAAAGGTAAAAAGCTTACGGAGTCGGTTGTCCGCTGAAGCTTGAAAACAAAAAGATTAAAAGCTTGTGGAGTCGGTTGTCCGCTGAAGCTTGAAAAGAAATGTTAAAAGCTTACGGAGTCGGTTGTCCGCTGAAGCTAAATGTTAAAAGCTTACGGAGTCGGTTGTCCGTTGAAGCTTGAAAGCAAAAAGATTAAAAGCTTGCGGAGTTGGTTATCCACTGAAGCTTGACAGAAAATAAAAAGCACGCGGAGTCGGTTATCCGCTGAAGCTTTAAAGGAAAGGTAAAAAGCTTACGGAGTCGGTTGTCTGCTGAAGGTTGAAAGCAAAAAGATTAAAAGCTTGTGGAGTCGGTTATCCACGGAAGCTTGACATGAAAGGTAAAAACCTACGATGTCTGTGCAATTTACTGGGTTTTGTGCTCACAAGAGATAAACAATTGCAATACATGATGCCAAAAATGTCATATATGCTTGATGAAAACCTCAAATGATTTCAATGCAATACAAGGAAATCTCGTAACACATTACTATTTTAATTTTAATTTTTTTTTCATCGCTTAGGTGGTTTTTATTATTACCCTCGACCCCTTAAAGTGTTGATCACAGACAAGCTCGGAGATGAACTAAAACAAATCCTGTCTTCGCGGAGAATAAAGGCTAAGCACTTTTGAAAGGGTACGCTTCCTTTGCAATGATTGTCCCCATGCTTCTTGTCAGCAGACCACAGTGTCCTTTTTCGGGAGATCATCTTGTTCTTTACGAACTTTTGAGGCTTTCAAAGAAATTATAAATGCTTTTGAAGACACCAATACATGTTTCACATTTCAGTATATACTTATCATGATGAATGCACACACACAATTGACAAAGGTTAAGGCAAAGGGATAAGGGTAAAAGAATTGGGAGTCAATGTCATTATATTTGGACTGAAAATGTATACAAAGCAGATATTACAATGGAGTATGGAATTGCAAAAAGGTTGTGGAGTGGAAACACATCTCCTCGAGTGACATCTCTTTCCATGACTAGTGTTAGTATCTCTCATACCATATCGACTGCTTACTAATCAACAGCTAAGAATGCTATCTACCCCGGTCTTTATGTATCTAGCCCACTGATTGCCCCAGTTCATTGGCTTGACGACACTTCCGTTGTTTATTTTATTTTGTTGAACCCTAATGTTTGCCTAGACCGACTTTTCAGGTTTTCAGCCTAGCGGGTTGCTCTAACTTTTGCCTAGACCGTCCTTTCAGATTTTCAGCCTAACGAGCTTTTCTTTTTCATTTTTCATCTTTTTTTTTTGTTTTTTATTTTTTTTTATTTTTTGGGAAGTGCGTTCAAGCATAATATTTTTTGACTGCATCTGAGTTTACAGGGAGTGGAAGATCTTCCCCATCCATCCTGGTGAGAATTAAAGCTCCTCCCGAGAAGGCCTTTTTCACAACGTAAGGTCCTTCGTAGTTTGGGGTCCACTTACCACGATGATCCTTTTGGATTGGTAGGATCTTTTTGAGCACTAGATCACCCTCCCGAAACTGTCGCGGGCGTACCTTCTTATAAGCTCTCATCAACCTTCTCTGGTATAATTGACCGTGACACAACACCGCTAATCTTTTCTCTTCAATGAGGTTCAATTGGTCGAGTCGATCTCGAACCCACTCGGCTTCTTCCAGTTCTGCTTCTCTCGGTACCCTTAATGAAGGGATCTCCGCTTCAATCGTGAGCACTGCCTCCATCCCATACACCAAAGAATACGGCGTTGTCCCTGTCGAGGTGCGAATAGAGGTACGGTAGCCGTGCAAAGCAAAAGGTAACATCTCGTGCCAATCCTTGTACGTCACCACCATCTTTTGGACAATCTTCTTGATATTTTTATTAGCGGCCTCAATCGCTCCGTTCATCTTTGGGCGATACGGGGAGGAATTGTGATGCTTTATCTTGAAGTTTTCGCACATCTCTTTCATCATCTTGTTGTTCAAGTTAGTCGCATTATTAGTGATAATCTCACTTGGCAACCCATAACGACAAATTAATTCTCTTTTTACAAATTTTATCACGACATTCCTGGTCACATTGGCATATGATGCGTCCTCAACCCACTTTGTGAAATAATCAATGGCAACAAGAATGAAGCGATGCCCATTCGAGGCTTTTGGTTCGATTGGACCGATCACGTCCATTCCCCACATTGAAAATGGCCAGGGTGCCGTCATGACATTCAAGGGAGCTGGCGGCGCATTAACCCTATCAGCATATATTTGACACTTATGGCACCTCCTTGCATAATTAAAGCAGTCTGCTTCCATTGTCAACCAGTATTGGCCAGCCCTCAAGATTTTTCTTGCCATTGCATGCCCGCTCGCATGTGTTCTGAAAGACCCTTCATGGACCTCCTCAATTATCCGTTTAGCTTCTTTCGCATCGACGCATCTTAACAATACCATGTCATGGTTTCTTTTGTAGAGAATACCTCCATCTAAATAGAAACCCATTGCAAGTCTTCTTAGAGTTCTTTTGTCATTTTCTAAAATGCCCGGAGCATATTCCCTTCTTTGGATGAAGCATTTGATGTCATGGTACCACGGTTTTTGATCAGACTCTTCCTCTATCACTTGACAATATGCAGGATGATCACGACTTTCCATTTTGATGAGTGGTAAGTTCCTCTCGTCACTTACTTTGAACATCGAGGACAAGGTAGACAACGCGTCAGCTAATTGGTTATCTTCTCGGGGAATATGATGGAATGTGACTTCATCAAAATGCTCCATCAAACCTTTGATGTAATCGTGGTACGGGATTAACTTGGCATCTCGGGTTTCCCATTCCCCTCTTAGCTGGTGGATGACTAATGCAGAGTCCCCGTATACCTCCAGTATCCTTGCCTTTGATTCTATTGTTGACAGGATCCCAAGCGCACAAGCTTCATATTCGGCTATATTGTTTGTACAATCAAAGCAAAGCCTTACAGTGGCAAGGAAATAATCATTTTCCGGTTAGATTAGTATTGCCCCGATTCCATGCCCCAATGCATTAGAAGCTCCATCAAATAACAAAGTCCACTTTTCTTTTTCTCGTGATTGCTTGCGATCAAACAAAGCCATTATATCTTCATATGGGAAATCACATTGCATCGATCCATAATCTTCTACTGGCTGATTGGCTAGATATTCTACGAGAGCACTCCCTTTTATTGCTTTTTGGGTGACATAGACAATGTCATATTCTGATAGCAGGACTTGCCAGCGAGCAATTCTTCCAATCAGAGCAGGCTTATCAAAGATATACTTGATCGGATCCATTTTGGACACCAACCAGGTAGTGTAACACAACATGTAATGCCTCAAACGACGAGCCGCCCAAGCCAAGGCACAGCAAGTGCGTTCTAGCAGTGAGTAGTTGGATTCACAACTGGTGAACTTCTTGCTTAGATAATAGATGGCATGTTATTTTCTTCCTGACTCATCGTGTTGCCCCAGCACACAACCCATTGATTCATCTAGCACAGTCAAATACATGATAAGAGGTCTTCCCGGAACTGGGGGAACCAAGGCCGAAGGCTCCTGTAGGCATTGTTTGATCTTCTCAAAGGCTTTTTGGCAATCTTCATTCCATGTCACAGCCTGATTTTTGCGCAGCAATTTAAAGATCGCTTCACATGTCGCAGTCAGTTGGGAGATGAATCGGGCAATGTAGTTCAATCTTCCTAAAAACCCATGAACTTCTTTTTCCGTTCGAGGTGCTGGCATATCGATGATTGCTCGAACTTTTTCAGGATCAACCTCTATCCCTCTTTGACTAACAATGAACCCTAGAAGCTTGCCTAATTTCACTCCAAAAGTGCATTTGACTGGATTCAGTCGGAGCTTAAACTTTCTTAGCCGCTCGAAAAGTTTCTGCAGATTATCAACATGGTCATCTTCGGATATGGACTTGGCGATCATGTCATCTACATAAACTTCTATCTCCTTATGCATCATGTCATGGAATAAAGCCACCATAGCCCGCTGATATGTTGCCCCAGCATTTTTCAAGCCAAAGGGCATAACCTTGTAGCAAAAGGTTCCCCATAAAGTGACAAATGTAGTTTTCTCCATATCTTCAGGTGCCATCTTAATCTGATTATATCCTGAGAATCCATCCATGAAGGAGAATAATGCATGTTGGGCAGTATTATCTACAAGAACATCAATATGAGGCAGAGGAAAATCATCTTTGGGGCTAGCTCTGTTCAGATCTCGATAGTCAACACACATTCGAACCTTTCCATCCTTCTTGGGAACAGGAACGATGTTAGCAACCCATTGAGGGTACTTTACAACTTCTAGGAAACCTGCATCCAGTTGTTTCTTGACCTCCTCCTTGATCTTTAGAGACATTTCTGCTTTCATCCTTCGTAGCTTCTGCTTTACTGGAGGACACTCCGGCTTTAATGGCAATTTGTGTTCTGCTACACTGGGGTCTAACCCTGGCATGTATTGGTACGACCATGCAAAAACATCTTTATAATCCATCAACAACTTGATCAACCTACTCCGCTCCTTTTCTTTCAGGGAAAGGCCAATCTTGACCTCTTTCTTATCATCTTCGGTTCCCAAATTGATTAGTTCGCTAGGCTCTTCATGGGGCCGAATTTCCCTGGCTTCTTGATCTACCAACTTCAACAGTTCAGGAGGGACTTCCCCATCATCATCAACAACCTCATCAGCATGATCAATGTGAAAGTCAAAATCGTATGCTGAGTTATTAACACTATCATTTTCAAGAGAGTCACTTTTAGATCTGCATTTTAGTAGTTATCAGGGAAAGATGAATGAATAACGGTTAAAGATGGGAAACTGCATTTGTTGGTGAGGAACGATGAATAAAAGCGAAAGTAAAAAAAAGAAAAGAGGGATAAGAACATAAAGATATTGAATGCATGCATTTATTGATAAGTCATACTGAAACGGAAACAAGTAAGCCCATTACAGCAAAAATCCTAAAGCCTTGGGCAGAGCTAAAGGATAAGCATTACAGAATTACTTTGAAAAAAACTCTACGGTCCTGGGGAACTCAATGACCTCCCAATTGTTGAGTTCTATATCTGGAGGGCATGGATACACCAAATTGACACCATGATCGACGAGATAATCATCTTCAACAGCTGCTGCTTGGTCCAGGAAGGCGAACCCTACACTTCGGAAGCTCTGTCGAATGTCAAAGATGGGAACCCTTTCAGCCTCGTATTCACGATTTTCCAGCCGAGCCAACCTTTTTCTTTTATTCTCTTCTATAACCCTCATCTTGTCGACCTTGGTGGGTTTATATCCCAACCCAAACCTGTCCTTGTTCTCGGCGAGCATGAGGATGTCAGTGACACCTTGGCTATTCTTCCCCAAACCGCTTCCGGGTCGGTATCCTCCTTCAACCGTAACCCTAGCCATCATAACGAACGCTCTAGATGACTGAGGTTTCAAGAGTGGAGCACCGTCCCCAACATAAGTGACATTGGCAATTTCAAGCGATTGGAAAGCGGTCTCAAGAGCTTCTTCAGCAGCTTCAATGTAAGGGGTTGTTGATGGCTTACTCACTAACATATCCTCCTCTCCAGAAACAATTATCAACTGGCTATCGACAATGAACTTCACTTTATGGCGTAGTCTGGAAGGTACAGCTCCAGACAAATGGATCCATGGTCGTCGAGGAGACACCTGTAAGTTGGCGTAATGTCCATTACTTGGAAGAGTATTTCAAAGGTGCAAGGGCCAATCTGAATGGGCAATTCAATTTTTCCCATAACCTCCCTTCTGGTGCCATCGAAAGCTCTTACAATCATTGTGCTTGGCTTCATATGAGTTCCATTGAAAGGTAACTTTGACAGTGTTGACTTTGGCATTACATTCAAAGAAGAACCATTATCAATGAGAACCCTAGCCATGACATGATCTCGACACTTCACCGAGATATGTAACGCCTTGTTGTGCCCCATTCCTTCAGCTGGAATTTCGTCATCAGTGAAAGTGATATAATTATCAGTAAGGATGTTACCCACGATGTTATCAAGCTTATCAATTGTGATGTCATGAGAGACATGAGCTTGATTCAGCACCTTCATCAGTACTCTCCTAGGTGGCTCAGAATTCATCAACAAAGACAAGAGACCGAGCTGGAGTTTGATTCAATTGATCCACAACCCTGTATTCGCTCTGCTTGATGAACTTCAAAAATTCACCGAGTTCTTCATCAGATACCTCTTTTTTATTATCACCCCCTTTGGTATCCTTTTTGGCCGGTGTTCCTTCCACCTTCTCTTTCCCCTTGCGATATTTTTCTTCCTTTTCGGCTCCCTCCCTTCGCAATACTTCTGGAGTATAAATGTGACCACTCCTAGTCATTCCACCAATTCCCGAAATGTTGGTAATCACGGTGGTCCCATTGGGAGGACTTTGTTGAACCTGCCCATCATATCTCCATGGTACCGCTTTGGTGTCCTTGTAAGGGAAAGGACCTGGGACTCGGATGACAACTGGTGTTGGCCCACTCGAAATCGGCATAGGTTCCTTCTCAGTATAGTGTATTACCACTGGCTTCGGAGCGACTTGCTTAGGGACCGGTTGAGGATTGATCACAACAGTAAAAGGAGTTATCTTAATTGGCGTTGGGGAAATTGTAGATTCAGCGACCATGTTAATGCCACACTCATTCGATTCACAACCAATTAGGATAATCTTCATATCTATTAACTGTTGTACGAAATTCTGTACAGTCTTCAATCGAATGTCCCACATTCCTGTCGAAGTCACACCTTATCTCTTCATCAAGAGTCTTCTCTTCAACAATTGAGGTTTGCACCAATCCATGTTTTTGCATCTCCCTTAAAATAACTCTCATGGGAGTTCTGACATCAGCCACTTGGCTCTTAAAAGTAGGTTCCATAAAGTTATCAATGGCATTGACTCCCGAACCCCCATGATTTGGCATAGGACCTTGTGCCCCATTCGGAGCATCTTTCTGAAAGCTCAACCACTTAGCATCGATAAGGTCTTGTACCTTAAATTTGAAAGCCATGCAGTTCTCAGTGGAATGGCCTATTGCCCCCGCATGATACTCACATTTAGCATTTGGGTCAAACCACTTCGGATAAGGAGGCCCCAATGGTTTCATTGGGATAGGAGTTAGCACAGATTTTCTTATAAGCTGATGCAGCAGCTCAGTATAGGTCATGGGTATTGGGTCGAAATGCACTGGCTTTCTTTCCGAGTTATACGGTGGTCTTGTTTGGCTGGTGTTTGGGTTTGGACCTAGGGTTTGGACAACTTGAGGTGGCACGGTAAGGGGTGCTTGAGGCTGAGAAGGGTATGATGGTCGGTTAGGAGCCATCTGTTGAGGATTTGGAAATTGTGAGGTGGCAGCGATGTATGGCTGGTTGGCTTGGTGATACGAAGGCGGTTGGTAATATGGGGCGTATTGGGCTTGGAAGGTGGGTGTTTGGTTTGGTCTATATTGGTTTGGTTTCTTTTGTTCAAAGGTTACTGCGTGTGTTTCTCCTTCTTTCTTTTTCACAAACGGGGCTCTCTTTGGGCCGCTCATTACTGAAGTCTCAGTGATCTTGCCATTCCTCATTCCACTTTCGATTCTCTCACCGATGATGACCATGTCAGAAAAGTTCGATGACACACTCCCAATCATTCTATCGTAGAAGGGCGACTGGAGTGTATCAATGAACATTGCCACAATTTCTTTCTCAGTCAATGGAGGCTCTACCTGAGCAGCCGGTTCCCTCCATCGTTGTGCATACTCCTTGAAAGTCTCTGTGTCTCTCTTTGCCATATTTTGGAGTTGCATCCTATCGGGAGCCATGTCAATATTGTACTTGTATTACTTCAGGAATTCATCTGCTAGATCTTTGAAAGATCGGACGTGGGCCCGTTTGAGATGTGTGTACCAATTTGAAGCTGCCCCAGCTAAACTGTCTTGGAAGAAGTGAATCAAGATCTTATAATCTTGAGCGTATGATGCCATCTTCCTTACATACATGGTTAAATGGTTTTTGGGACAAGTGGTTCCCCGATATTTGTCGAAATCGGGTACCTTAAATTTTGGTGGAATTACAACATTCGGCACCAGACAAAGTTCTGAAGCATCCCGCAGACCATAACTATTTACTCCTTCAATGGCCCGCAGTCTCTCCTCTAACACTTCCAAATTTTATTTAGATTAGGAATTTCCTCCTGATTGATTCACTGGAGTTTCACCATACATATTCTGAGGGAAGGAGTATGGCATGTAGGAGGATCCGAAGTTGGGCATCATTTGAGTCCCCTGGGGTCCATAATGTAAGGTGTATTGTGGATTTTTTGGATTGGCAGAAAGTGTCACTGTCGGGGTGTTACCATCTGTAGGGTTGACAGTTTGTGCTTGTGGCATTTCAACAGCATCGGTGGGGGTTTGTGTCTGAGTGATATGCTCGGAGTTTTGAATGCCATCTTGTGGGCTGGGGGCCGTTGGTGGAACAAATCCGCGAGGCAAACTGTATGGGGGATTGTTCGGGTCAAATGAAAAATGAGTTTGGTTGCCTGGATAAATAGTGAGAGGCATCATGGCCCCTGGTTGGTTGAAGCCCTGAATAGGAATCTGAGCAAAACCGGGGGGGAATGAGAGGTGTGGCCGGATGTCCTTCGTTCGAGGCTGGAGGGTTCTCCTCTGTGTTCTTTTCCTTCTGCATTGCTTGTAGGATCTCCATCATCTTAGTCATCTGATCCTTGATTTGACTGACTTCATCCCTGATCTCTTGGACCTCTTCTAGTTCATCCGCCATGGCTCTTGTCTGTGACCGAGTGCGATAAGGGTGTCTTCGAGCAATTGTTCAGAAAGGCCACACACTGTTTTAATCAAAACAAAAGTGAGAACAAAATGTTTGAAAAATGCAAAATCTTTTGTGAAAATCATCTTTGGAGTTTATTATTATTATATTTTTATTATATATATTTTTTTGAATTAACACCTTATAACAGACAAGAGATGGTCCCTCCATCCCACACAGAGAGCATTGTGCTCATAAGATGAAATGGAGTTGACAACAAATCTAGGGGAGAAACAACTCTCCACAATAGATGTTGTCTCAAACACACTAGCAATTTCTGAATTGAGACATCTCGTCCTACCCTTTGCGCGGAAGGAAGAATCCTATAAGGCAAATATGCAGTTGACAACATACTAAAGGCAGACCATGCTCCACGATAGGTGTCGTCACAAGTCAAGTGCAAGAGTTGGAGTGCGATGGAATCATAGAAGCAAGAACTGATTTCATTAAAAACTCCTCAAAGCAAATACATAGAATTATGGAGGCAAGGACATATTTCATTAAAATCTCCTCAAAACAACACATAGATTGGGATTACATCACAATTCTCGACATTGTTTCAACATTTTCATCCTAAAGTCAATAGGTTAGGTCTCTTTCTTTTTAGCCCTCGAGCAAACCCTCCACACATTTGCATGAAATCATCCAACTCAGCCAGGAGACGAAGCATAGGGTCCGCACGAATTTATTTTTTTGCCTTTTCAAAGCTTTGGACAAAATTCGGAATACAATGGCTTAGCTCCAAATTCATGCTCATATATCGTTTTTTCCATATGTCAATATGTATCCCTCGCTCTCGGGCCTCTTCTCTCCACCACTTCACGACATTCATTACTTGAACCCTTTGATCATGGTAGTGTTTTGCTGAGGTCCACCTTAAATCGCACTGCTTCTTGATTTCGACTAGTAGGATATTCAGCTCTTGGACCTTTTGTACCAATTCATCAGTCATCCTGTCTTGTGCACAAATTTGCTTTTGTAGGTTGGCATTGACTCCCCTTTGTCAATTGACTTCCACTTCCAATGACTTTCTCACATCTCCTTGCTGAATGACTTCTTCTAACCGACGCTTTTCTTTTCTTAGTTGATGCCTCTCTGTTGTCAAGGACAATACTTTGCTTTCAAGATTCTGGATCTTAGTCATGACGCTCGACGGGACCTTGTCTGTATTCTTCTGGACTTTCGAGGTTGCGGAGATATCTGCACACAAATCCTTTAAATGTTCATTTTCTTTTGTAAACTTCTCACAACGTTTCTGACCAATGGCTATTTTCACCTCGGCATCTTGCTTTTGTTGTTCCATTTCCTTCATTTGTGCTTCCAGGATTTTCAGTTGTTCTGCCATTTGAGTTACCGAAGGGGACTAATCTTCAGCTTTCGTGTTTTCTGTAGGAATGTTGACAAGACCTTTCCTTGATTTTCTCCATGCTTCATACTCTTAGACAATGATTAGGATTGGTTGGCCCAATTGTGATCTCCCCTCCATCCTCACATTTTTCCATTCATTTCTAACTTCTTTTGCCAACAACTTGGTATTCTCACCATCCTCGTATCGGAAACAGCATCCACCGAGTTGTTCTTCTCGGGGCACGGTTTGCGTCCAACAAAGTTGTCGTAAGGCTATGGCGGGTGTGTAGGATATGCACCCTCTTGGGCCCATCAAAGGAACATTTGGATAATCACCACAACTATAAATGATATCTTGTCCCTGTTGACTTTCGTACCATGGGCATACCCACTTAAAAGAGTCTCTTTCCACTTTGTCAAACTCGCTCTTCCATTCCTCTTCATTAAGCTGTCTTGTAGGGATGTTATGGAAGCCTCTTAGTGGATCTGAATGGCGGTTGATATAGCCTTTTGCGTACATGTGAGTCATGACCCATACATAGAGCAAATGTGCACAACATCTGAGCTTCCCCTTTGGATGCAGCTGGAAAAATTCTAGAGTCAAAAGCGTTTCAGCCAATACTGCCGGCACGGGGTTTTTCTTTCTTTCAACTGTGAAGAACACATCCATTGCTGCTTGATCTATCATGTCTAGCGTCGATGGAAATAGAACCAACCCATATATTGCTAGTGCCAATACCCTTTCAAAGGTTTCCCGGTCTTGTCGATCCATTAGTTTCCTCAAGTGATTTTCAAGAAACTTTCGGGTTAACCCTCGCGAGTTTGAATGCCCGGTCAAGTTCACTTCAATTTCAGGAAGCCCTAGTAACCCTGCTATGCTTGCAGTGGTCAAGTATTGCCCCAGGTGAAAGTACACAACGAGACTTTTCTGCATTGGCAAACTTAACAGTGGTGGGTGTAATGTCCATGTTTGGCAACTCGAAACATCTGAGATGTGGGTTCCAATACTGACTTAGAGCACTCAAAGCAGTAGCTTCAACCGGTATGAAAATTAGGTCCAAGATCCCTCCATACTTCTTGACGAAGCTTTTTCGATGTTCTTGAGGCAAAGGTTGGCTCAACTCTTTCAGATTCTCTAATGAGTTCAAAATCACCTTAGAGCTCTTGGTGGTGTGAGCATTGCTAGTGTGTCTGGCTTTTTCCATCTCTTGTTATCAAAGGTGTTATCTCTCACCAAATTATCTGTGCAAGGGAAATTTTATTTTATTAATAACATTTGGAAAGCAAAATTACTTATGCATGAGAGTGCACCAAGATGCATGAATGAATGACATATTCATGATGCATGGCCTAAAATACTACATGCACGAGCATACAATATAATAATGAGTGTAACAGAATGCATGAATGGATTTCATGTTAAGGTGCATGCAGAAGATCTTATGATGCATGTAATTATTCATGCTGCAGAAAAAGGCGGAATGCGCTCCCTTTTGTCCTACATAGGTCATATCATAAAGTTGGGACTTCTAAAGTCAAGACCCTATTTTGGTAGGCTGCTAATGTAATTTTATGTGCATGACCTTCGGGACCGATCTAGACCCCTAAACATATGGTCCCCAGATTACCCTCATCTAAACGATAAGGATCCGAATCCACGAACCTCACCACAGGGACAAATAAGTCACAATATGGTAGTCCATGCACCGGTAGCAATCCGAGCGGGAGAATCAATGACTGTCAGGGATGCAAAAGCATCACAATAACATCACTGAAGCCCCTTCTAATCTTATGGCATTCCAAGACTCGGGTATAGAGCCCAAAAGTGTGTGCAACATGTGATAGTGATGTGTGTGATGGGAGCATACAAACCTTCACAAAACCTACTAAAACAAAACTACATTGAACCTGCAAAAAAGGAACAAACAACACCAATACAAAAATTCTCTACCCTAAGGTTGCAAGAATATACAAAAGCAATTATGTAAGCATTAAAAAAAGAAATAAAACAAAAAGAGTAAAACAAGTATTTTCAAAGCTGTTTAAAAAAAATGCACAGCCAACTATGATAGGCCTGACTCTCAAAAATCCCCAGTGGAGTCGCCAGCTGTCGCGACGGTCCCATCCGAGAGCCGCGAAAAAGGGAGATATAAAGACAGAGGAGTCGCCACTAAAATTTTTATTGGGAAAATCTTAGAAAACCCAATTATTTAAAGGTAAACTGGTCTAAAAGAGAGAGAGAGATGAGTCCGGGAGTCGGTTACGAGTAGGGAAGGTATTAGCACCCCACATCGCCCATAAAAAAACGGTACCTAAAGTTAATTGTGCAAAAACATTTTAATAGCCTTTTAAATATTTATTTCAACCCTAAAAATTATTTACAAGAAAGCATTATTTTTAATTTTTTTATATATTAAATTTTTATTAATTTTATATTTTTAAATTTATTGTTTATAAAAACTAAATGAGGTTGGACATGGTACATGAGTCCATGGAGTAACCTCAAATCTAAGGGACTGAACATGGCACCGTGTCCAAAGAGCATCCCTGAAAAATTAAAAAAAAATTAATTATTTTGATTGATTATTTTAACATAAAAAGGACAAAAAAAAGAAAAAATTTAGTTTGGGCTTGACAATATGATTTATCTTGCTCCTACGTATTCCCAGGTGAGATGGCAAACTCAAAGCCACGTAGTTCTTTAGAAAATATTTGATTGGTTGGTTAATTTTTAATTTTTTTTATAAAGATTTGATTTTTTTGATTTCTCATTTTTTTTTAAAAAAGGAATTTTATTTTAAAGAAGATTTTATTTCAGAATAAATTCATTTTTGCATAGGGTCCAAGATAGCATTGCTATACGATAAACCCTTACAATTCATACAACACTACATCAACGTCGTAGATTGTTGCGTGAATTAAAAAGAGATTTTTATTTTATTTTTTACCAAAAGGTTGGATAAAATTTGTTAAAAGAACACATTGAAAATATTTTATTATTCTTAATAAAAGGGAAATCATTTTTGCACAGGGTTCAAGATAACAATGTTATACGATAAACCCTTATAATTCTCACAATACTTGAGGATGAAAAATCATACATCAACATTGTAGATTGTTGCATGAATTCAAAGAAATTTATTTTTTTGTAAAGTTGGATAAAATTTTGTTAAAAAGAGTAAATTGAAAACACTTTAATTTTTACAGAAAGAAGGAATTCACTCTTGCACAGGGTTAAAGATAGCGAAGCTTAACGATAAACCCCTACAATTCATACAACACTTAAGGATGAAAGATCATACATCAACATTGTAGATTGTTGCGTGAACTCAAAAGGTTCTTTTTATTTCAAAAATGTTAGCAGCATAATTTTATTTAAATCGATGATTGAAAATATTTAAAAAGACCTTTTTTATTTATTTTCTGTTTAAAACTCTTTAGAAGCAAAATGGGTTATTATACTACTTACTCTAAGCCCAATTTGATTACAACCCCAAGTCCAACTTCAGGAAAGAAAGAAAAAGAAAACAGATCATTTAGGCCCAATAACAAAACCCATGAACATGAAAAATAAAAAAAACAAAAAAACTAGCAGCCATGAAAACAGATCATTTAGGCCCAATACCAAAACCCATGAACATGAAAAATAAAAAAAACTAGCAGCCATGAAAACAGTTCATTTAGGCCCAATACCAAAATCCATGAACATGAAAAATAAAAAAAAAACTAGCAGCCATGAAAACAGCTCATTTAGGCCCAAATACCAAAACCCATGAGTCAGGAAAAACCTAGCAGCCATATAACAAGTTAAGCAAACTAAGAAGTTATCAAGGAGAGGGGCTTGCCACACGCAGCAGACAGGGACGAGACCAACAGGGATGGTTCGTGACGTGATGCTCCAGAGATCGTGGTGACGGAACGGCGAGCTTGTGGCGGTTCGGACTGAACGCGGCGGGGATGGCGGAAGACGCGATCTGAGCAGGCGGCGCGATCTTGGTCCCTCACTTTGGCGACGACGGCTTCAAGATTCCAGGCGGCGACTAGGACGAACAGGTGCAGCAACCACGCGATCGGAGGAAGCGGACGAAAGTGACGATCGCGGACGGCTCCAGCGGTTCAGGAACGGGCGGCGTGGCTGGTTGAGATGGTGGCTCGGTCACAGCTGGGTTGTGGTCTGGGCAAGAGGGAAAAAGATGATGAAGTTAGGGAGGAAGAAGATGGGTTCTGAGTAGAAGAAGAAAAAATGAAAATCAGAGAAGAAGAAGTGGTCGTGGCTAAGAAGAAAAAGGGGATTGTGGTTTCTGGGTCCTTTTTCTTTTTACATAGTTTTCTTCTCCTGTTCTTGCTCTCTTTCTTTCAGTATTTTTTTTGTTGACATTTTTGTTTTTTTTTTGAAAGCAGAAATAGAGAATGGAGAAGAAATTTTTTCTCCCCCTGCCTCTTTGGTCACTATTCAATATATAGCACTAGAAGGAAGAAGATGACAAATCTTCCTGTTAGGCCAGCTGGTGTGGGTACAAGTAGTGGGGAGAAAATCAGTCTTTGCTCCACCACCTTGCAGGGGCAGCCATGGTGCAAGGGTAGTACACCCCCATTTTAGAAAAAAAGTAAAAAAAGACAAAGAGGGACCAAGAAAACAAAATCTGGTCCATACTTGAAAGGGAAAACTGAAAGCTGACAATTTTTTTTTACTTTTTATTAATTTATTTTAACATATCAGAATAATAAAAAAACAAATTTTTGGTTGGGTTTGGGATAATGGGCCCAAAAGATAACTTGGAACAAAAACGAAAATGGGCTCTATTTGATGATGTAATGGGCCAAGAATAAAAACATTTCTGTTTCATTTTTATTTTTGTCTATTATTTTCTTCAAAACATTAATTAAAACATCCGGACAAAATTAGGTGTTCACAAAAGGTATGTTACAGAAGAAGCTATTGAGTTTTGTACAGACTACATGTCAGAAGCGGAACCTGTAGGGCTTCCGAAGTCTCGTCACGAAGGAAGATATGATGGTAAGGGTACACGAGGTATCACTGTTAAGAGCATGGATCGGGAGGAAGTGCTTCAAGCACATTTGTATATATTGAATAACACTGATGAGGTTGAACCATACTTATGTGAGCACAAAAGCATCATCAATGAAACTTACCCTAGAATGA
Organism: Sophora flavescens; assembly: GCA_030762895.1. Classification (NCBI taxonomy): domain Eukaryota; kingdom Viridiplantae; phylum Streptophyta; class Magnoliopsida; order Fabales; family Fabaceae; genus Sophora; species Sophora flavescens. The sequence continues at coordinate 173,279,491 of CM061065.1, read as the reverse complement.
ATGAAAAATGGTGTTTGAACAAGCATAACAAGACTTTCTTGAACTGGTTTAAAAAAAAATTGCAAAGGATGGTATTGCTTCTGATACATTAAAATGGCTAGCACAGGGGCCTAACTTTGATGTCATATGCTGGAGTAGGTACGATATCAATAAATTTTCCTTCTATACAAAGTCACAGGATGACAAAAGTATTATGCAAAACAGTGGGGTTATGGTCGTTGCTGAGTCCATGCATTTCTCTAGTTCGAAATATAAAAACCCTGTTATGGCATCCGTTTCATACGTTGGAATCATTGAAGAGATATGGGATGTTGATTACACGAAGTTTAGAGTACCTGTTTTTAAATGTCAGTGGGTCGACAGTAACAATGGTGTGCAAACCGATGAGTTAGGATTTAAATTGGTGGACCTTAATAAGGTAGGTAATAAAGAAGAGCCTTTCATCATGGCATCCCAAGCAAAACAAGTGTTTTATATCCGTGATCCTTCTAACAAAAGGTGGTCAGTCGTTCTCCAGGGAAAAAACATGTATAATGGTAGTGAGGGAAATCAAGATTCAACTCTTGATATTTCTGATACTCCATCTTTCTCAACACGGGTGCCTTATTTCAATAAGGAAAATGAAGTGGATGATGTACATGCTACTCGTAATGATCACCAAGAAGGGTTATGGGAGAACTTTACTAATTGACCACAAAGTAAGTTTAGTTTGAGTTATGTTTAAAGTCATATTATATGTTTACATTGATATTTAGAAGTTATGTTTACATACGTTGATCGATATTTGTAAGTTATGTTTGATATTTATCCTGACATACTAACAAGTTTTTTTTTTTAACAGGTATACATGGCTAATCCTGACGATATCTGTAACACCCTGTATTTCACTGTTTTAAATAACAGTAATACATATAAATATGTTTATAAATTTATTAGAGTTTAAGGAAATTATTTTAAATAAACGGAGTTTACCACTCAATCCTACTTGAATGTAGGAAGCCACGATTAAAATTTAGGTTGGAAAGTCAGGCGAAACCCGGCCCGTGAATTCCATTGACAGTATAATAATACTGCTCAAAAGACCTAATTTTAATTCGTGAATGAAAGACTTAAGTTTAGTATTTTATTTTCTACAATTATGTATTTTTAGATTTATTTCAGAAAAAAAAAATTTACGTTTTTCAGGCGAAACACGTAATCGGGTAGACGACAGAAGGGAAATTAGAGTTTCTAAGAGTAGATAGAGGGTTTATCTTAGGAATTAGAGATGATTCAAGGGTATGAATCATATTTTTAAGTCTAGAAGGTTTTTCAGGGTTAAAGTGAAAATTTGGGAATTTTACACTTAAGCCCCTGAACTTTCTGTAAATTACCCTTTTATCCCTAAATTAGTTTTTAAGTTTTTTTCAAGGGAACTGGGCTAGAATCCTTGTTTCCAATCTCAAATGGTTGTGGCTTAGAAGCCCAAAATTTTCTAGTTCATGGTTTGAGTCCATAAAGCCTAATTGAAACAATATAAGTTTCCTATCTTAAGTCTAATGCTTAAATTTTCAAGTGGGCCCCACAAGAATGAACCCAAGCCCAAACTAACCCAGCCCATGCGTAAGCCCATGAGGATTTATGGCTGCCTCATTTGTTGTTGAATCAAGATTTTCTAGAGTGTTCCACAATTTTCCACATTTTTCTACATTATCCTTGATTATTCTTCAACATTCTTGATTCTTCTCAAACCTTCATGAATTGTCTTAACCTATATTTAACTCATAAATTCAGACAACAAAGTCAAGATAAGCTAGCATTTAATGTGGCAAAATCATCATCATGACACTTTCTTGACAATTTGCAAACTAGTCCTTCAACTTATGGAATCTTTGCAACTTGGTCCTTAGAACTTAATTGCATTTGAATCCTTTAGAAAGACAACTCATCATCATCTAGATCCTTCCAAGAGTGGCGCAAGCAAGCTCTATAAATACCATACTCTCACTTTTCACTTAGTTTCTAATGCCTTTTTGTTCAAAACCCTAAGTTCATAAGTTCTTTAGTGATAAGTTTGTGAAGCAAGTTTCTTGGATTTCCTTTGTCTTTGATCTTAAAGAGGTAAATCCTAATCTTCTTCCTTAATCATGTCTATGTTCTTTAGCAAGTTTCTTGATTCAAGGCTTATATCATAGTTGTTCATCACTTTAAAGTTTCTAACCCTAGAACTTTGAAAAGTCATAATAAATTCTAGAAAAATCTAATGATGATGAAACTACTTTGTATCTTCTTGATATCATGTATATTATCTAAATCCAAGAGCATGATGTAATAAAAAATTTCTTTCCTAAAAACCTAGCCTTGGCCGAATCTAGTAAAGTAGGTTTGGTAGAGTTTTGTTCATGTGTTGTCATGTATGATCATGTATTCTATATGACATGTATGTCTACACATTCTAATCTATGTTTGTTTCTTAAAATGAAAATCTTTACTCAAAAATCCCTATGTTGGCCGAAACCCTAGGTGGTTAGATTTGTTGAGTTTTTGTTCATAGTTTTCCTTAAAGATCTTGTTAATCAAACTCTTAGTATGTATGCCTTATAAATCCAAGTTGGTTTATTAAACTAAGAACCCTAGCCCTATAAACATGTTGAGGCCGAATCCTTGTATAAAAGAGTTAGGAAGTTTTGAGTTTGAAACTTAGTTGTTTAGTCACTAATCTATGATTTAGGTTAATCAAGGATCATTAATCCATGACTTAATCATGATTAGGAATTTTAGTTAGTCAAAAACCCTAGAGGCCGTGACTATGTAGTAGGGTTTTAGAATGTTTTTAGTTTCTTGAATTGTGATTGTTTGATTGTAATGGTTGAAGGTTAAGTATAAAGCGGTGTACGTGAGTTTCCGGCTTCCGACAAATTTAATTCAACTTGCTGTGGATCTTCGAGAGGTAAGAGGGGTTACCTGACAGATTATTCGGATGACCATATGTCCATGTTTGTGGTTTGTATACATTGTTTATGTGGTTATGGTGTCTGGTTTGTTTTGTTTGGCTATGTGTTTCTAGCTGTTTATCTGTGTTTTGGTTGTTTCTCTGCGTATAATTTATTTAATTATTTGCAGTAGTATCGTATATTGTTATGATGCATGATCTGCCTGGTGATATAGTTCTGATGATGTTTGATGTTGTTTGCGAGGCCTGACAGTGGTCAGTGCACAATCGATTAATCAGATAAAAGATTTAATAAGCTATGAAGAATTATATTCAATGTTTTATGGGAAATGTTGGAATATAATAGTGGTGGAAAATATTATTTTTGGAAAATAATGAGTTTTGAGAAATATTTTTATTTTAATGATTTATTAGTGTAAAAGTAATTTAGGAGTCACGGTGAAAGCGTAACCGTGAAATTTTTTTTAGTACTGCTGATTTTTACGCAAGAAATTATGTAATATTATAAAATATTATTTTGTGAAATTAATATTCAAAATTTATTTATAAAAATAAAAATCAAAATCAAAATAATAATAATATAATATAATAAAATAATATAAAAGTCAAAGTTTGACTTTAAAAAACTTTTCTTGGAAAATGATAAACAACGACAAGTTTTGAAATTATTTACAGTGAAAGTTGAAAGACAATAGTACTTATTTTAAGAAGAAATTTAATATGAATTGATTTAAAGAGTTGAAGTTTCAGTAAAAGAGTTTTAAACGATTTGATGTTTTATAAACGAATTACAAGTAGAAAGAAATTACGGTGAATGAGTTTTACTTAATGACTTAAAAGATGATATAGAACTTAATAACCGAGACGTCGGGGTATTAAGGTTGTTGTGTTGTAGATTGGGTATCTACTTAAAGAGGTTAAAACATTTTAGATGTTTTCTACTACCACGAACCTAAGCCTGAGGCATCAGTCTAGGGTTTGTGATTGAGCACTCGGACTTAGATGTCCTGTGTTTTAACGAAGGTTTTTAAGACGTTTAAATTATGGTTGGTCAAAAGCTTTTGAGAGCTTTGACAAAGAAAGACATAACACAAAGAAAAGTGTCGAGAACAAATGTTGTCTTGCATGCATATGGCAGACGTGCTATGATTCTACGAGTGATTATCTTGCGGCGTCAAGTATATCATGCAACGATGTTCCTCATTGTGCCCGGGGTTTGGACAATGAGACCCCATCTACGAGGTTATCACTGTGCCACGATGTTGGACAGTGTGCGATGGGCGTGCCTGTGGCGGTGTGCCTGTGGCAATCGAGTCTGATCAACTCATCACGAGGTTGGGATATCTCATGAGATTAAATACGAAGTTTTAGATGACGAATATGAAGTGTTCATGCATTCAGATTTTAAAAACGACGATGTTCGGGTGTGAGACCCTTTGATATATTGTGTTGTATGTCAATATTAAATATGAGAAATTAACTGATATGGGTTTGTATATGTTTTGTTCTGTCGTACATATGGTTCTCGCGTTATGATCAAATTGTCGGTTTCTCACTCTTGCATATTTTATTTGTGGTTTCTCTTCTGGGTTCTACGTGGGGGAATTCAGATGAACCTCTTAAGGACTATGGCGTCTAGAAGAAGAAGAAGGTGTAGTTCGAGAAATGTTGATGCTGCTTCTTTTGTCGTAGTGTTTTGACCAGCTTAGGTTTAAGTTCAGTTATGTTTTGGGAATAATCTTTTTATTACAAATGTTTAAGTGTGAAACTTATGAGGCAATATAGTTGTATGATATATATATGTATATATATATATAGATATATCTAAGCGTGGTTATGTGAACGTTGTTGTGATGATGTTGAAAAGAAAAAATTTTATCACCCATTTTGTTTAAGACAAACGTTCATAAAACATTATTTTCCGAAAGCAACCAGCAAATTAAGTTTTTATTTCCGTAAGCGGGTAGCCATGTGATGACCCGAGTATGGGTGTCACAATATCCCACATTCATGCAGCGGGTCAGAGACCACGTCTACGGGTAGAAAGGGTAGACGTGCCACACGAATGAGGAATTTGACTGCCAACCGTGGTTCAAATCAAAGGATAAGAATAGACTTTGATAATAACCTCAATCCTATTGGGTCAATGGCAGAGCAGTTTAACAGTTTTGTGGCGACCCTTGATAGAAGCAGGCCTAGTGTACTTATTGATAATTGGAAAGATGTATCGGCGGACGTGAAGGATCAGATATGGGAGAGTATTCTGGTATCTATACTTTTACGTCCTGTGTTTGTTTGTATCTACTTTATTTTAATCTTATTAATATCATACAGTAATTCGTTGATTCTTTTGGTGTTAATGTAGCTCACCTTTGACATACTGGATACGACGGATATGAAGAAGCGTTTGATAAAGTATGCTGGTGAACGTTTGAGGGCTTTTAAGGTCGACCTGGGTAGATACTATGTATTCAATCCAACATGTGAAAATAACCCACTTGAGGTGTACCCGTTTCTTGACCAGGCGACGTGGGATCTCTTTGTTCAGAGCCGACATTATCCCAGCTTTCAGGTTAACTTATTTGATTTGTCTCTAAATTTATGTAATTTCATTAATTTTATTTACTTATGTAATTTAATTGTCTTCTATTTATAACAGGAGAAGAGGAAAAAGGGGCAGGAAAACCAAAGCAAGAATGTCTACCCCCATGTCATGTCTCGTGGGGGATATAAAAAACTTGGTCAGATAATGGTGGAAGAGGAAAAGAAAGCACGTTAGGAAGCAGCATCTCAGGTAGATCCTAACGCTGAAAATCATCCATAAGTTTTGATCCACCTCCACCCCCACGCCATCGTAAATGGAAGAGGGCCCGACAAAGAAAAACGGGACAATATACTTCTGAGGAGGCCCGCCAAGTAGCTGAGAAGATTATAAGTATAGTTTGAATTGTAATTGTCATTTTAAGATTGTTACTGAATTGTAATGTGACCTGATATTTTATATGTTATAGGATGCCTTGGACGAGCAGGTAACCCAAGGAACCTTTGTTCCTAGAGGACGCAATGATATCTTAGCTGCTGCCATCGGTAAACCAGACCAGCCGGGCCGTGTCATTGGTGTTGGATGGGGTGTCGACATTCGCCAATACCATGGTTCATCTTCACACCAATGCCACAGGGATGTTGATGCAGATAGAGCACGGCTAAAATATGAGATTGCAACTGAGCTTAGACAGGAGATGGCCGAGCAGTTTGCCCAGCAGATGGCAATATTGACTTCTATGTCCCAGCAGATGATAGCCGGTGTCCAACCCTCTGTCCAACCCTTTGTCTATGTGAGTACTAAGGGCTCATGTGATCCTCCTCATCAGCCTGAAAATGATGATGATGGTGATGAAGATGATGACGACCCTGATAGGTGTGAGCTGTATGTTGATGATCATCATGATCGCCGCTTAGTGGCATTGGGGAGGGCACATAATAACTTAGGTAATACCATACACCATCGTTTATTACCGGTTGATCAGGTGAGGGTCGTTGTTGAGATTATTCGAGATGCTGATGCTCGAGTCCCTGTGCCCACTGAGGAGGTTCAAACAGTAGGTCAGGCCCCCGGTAACTTCATCCCCTGGCCAAGAAGACTGGTCAGCTTTCTTGTTGCATATGAGGTATTCAGTTAGCTATGTTTTTCTATATTCATAGTTGAAATTATTTATTATTGTTTAAAGATAATGCTTTATTTTTATTCGTTATAGGATATTGGAAATGATATTCTGCCTAAAAGATCGGATCCAGGAAGACCAGAGATGTCTGCTCCTGCCAAGGTATTCATTTGACCATTTAATTAATTACGAATGAAAGATTACTAATATATATCTTTGTTGTTTAGGGGATCGACAAAGGGGCACCTGGTGATGTTTTTAAACTTCTGGCTATACAGGTTGTTACCATGGAGAATGACGCAGCTTTGGTAAGGTTGGAACATGATGCCAGTCCAAGTGACGAACTGTATATCCCAAAGAAGGAACTTATGGAGATTGTACTCGATAAAGAAATGGCTAGTTCTGCACACCTATCGTTATGGTGCACGTAAGTACATTTTATTTATAAGTTAAGTAATTAAATTTTAAATACTATGATAATTAACATGTTTTTTCAATATATTAGGTATCTGCATCGTATGTTAGTTGATCAGGGTAACCTCGCCCTTTATGGGTTCATTGACCCCATGTTCATTCAGGGTGATGTTCTCCTAGCATCAGAAGACCCGGTCACCACCATACGTGATATACTTGCCCGAGACGATCATCAATTCTATCTTGTGCCTTATCTCATTAAGTACCGGTTATTTAATTATAACTATATATGACTTAGTCACTAATTGTTTCACAAATACAGCAAGCATTGGCAACTGTTGATCTTGTACCCTAGGATGAACGTCGTGGTCTTCTTCTGCTCAATTGGAAATAAGCTGGCGAATGAACTGAAGACGATCATCGAAACATAAGCATTAAAATACTTTATAATCAGTAATGCAGTTGTTTTAATTATCTGAAATCTATTAGATATACTTTAATTAATGTTTATTTTGTCATGATAGTTCTATTAATGCAAACCACATGTTGCGTGGTGAAAGGCGTCGGGCTATCAGATGGATTATTCCTAGCGTAAGATATTTATTAGTTCAAATTAACGCTTCAAATGCAGTGGGTATAATTATTGATTTCTATTTAATTCCTCATATTCTAATTGGGTTTCATTTGTACGTAGTCACGTATACAACGTGGATCATGGGAATGTGGATACTATGTGATGAAGTGGATGTTTGAAATTATCTCCTCCAGGATCACTGAAAGATGGTACGAGGTAAATGTTAATTGGTAACAATTAGAAGTAACAGTTATAGATTCGTTATATGTTTTATGTTAGTTTATTACTTAAAAGATATAATCTTTTGTCCAATTAAACCTGCAGATATTCAACAATCCAACTTCATTATCTGATTCCGACATCAACAACATAAGGAGGCGTTGGGCAACTTTCTTTCTTGAAGTGTACCAACCATAGTTTGTATATATGTAGTTAGTTTAAAAACTTATCATGTACTAGCTATAGTATACTTTTGACTGATCATATGTATTTTGATATGAAATCTATAATATATCATGTAGCTTTTTGGTTTCTAATTATCTTTGTTGTCTGAATGTAATTGAACGTACATATGTATTGTTCGTAATAAATTCAGTATATATTAATTTAGTGTGTTTTTGTTGTACAAAAGTGATTGTGTTGAGAATATTTAGAATATGTTATACTGGTATTGATCTGCATTACTGAAACAGGGGAAATGAATGATAGAAATATAAAAAGAGTTCTAAAAAAAAATTAGACATTACACATCGGTTACTCAAAAACCGATGGGAAAGTTCACTTTACACATGGGTTAATAAAAAACCGATGTGGAAAGTGAAATTTCCACATCGATTTTTATGAAAACCGATGTGGAAAGTGAAATTTTCACATCGGTTTTTTGGAAAGTTAAATTTCCACATCGGTTTTAGATAAAATCGATGTGGAAAGTGATATTTCCAATAGGTTATGGGATAACCCATGTGACAAATGAACTTTCCACATCGGTTAATTTTAAAACCGATGTTAAAAATGTACTTCAAACATCGGTTTTAAAACCGATGTGAAAAGTAACAATAAACAACATCGGTCTTTTCAACATCAGTTTGAAAACCGATGTCAAAAGCCAAAAATAACCGATGTGGAATCCCTTTTCAGCACCAGTGATGTGTTTATTTTCTTCCTTTTCTAGTTTTAAAAATGGAGTAAAAATAACATTTCCAAATGTTATTAAGACTCTATTTGCATAATCAACTTGGGGTATCGTTCTTAAAACGAGCAAATTGGAATGCTAGCACATTTCATACTCGTAACTGACTTCCGAGCTCGATCTCATTTTTAAGACTTGTTTTCCTTAAATAAATGGATTTTCTAAGGTTTTACCAAATTACAATTTTTTGTGGTCACTCCTCTATTTTTATCTTCTTTTTTGTGCTGTTATTTGGGATGGTCGCGACAGTTGGTGTGTGGTTAGGGCAAAATTTTCATTATTGATGGTTGTTCATTTCATTGTATTCGAAATACTTGTACCTCCTGTTCAGTTTTTTGTTGTGATATATTTTTTCAGTAAAATATTTTTCAGTCAAAACTTACCTTGTCGATAATTTTATTATTATCACTTTTAGTGAAATAAAAAATTAAACATGACCTAAATGTTTCTTCATTAAATAAAAAATTAATTATAGATATGAAATTTAAAATAACTTCTGCAATGCCAAGGTGTATATTTACCTAGTAAAACTGTACAATTATGAAATAGGACAAGTAGCTGGCTATCATCTTAATTTACCTTTACTTGTCAAAAATAAAAAAAACACTTAATTTACCTTTAAAAATCATACAAAATATCCCATAGTAGCAATAGATCTTATTTTTGTTCTCACATTCATTTGGTGAATTAGCCAACCACATCGAAAGGAACATGCACAGTGTGACCTGCAATGTCTATTCTTTAGCAATTAGAAATAGTACGTACTGCTTCATTTACTGAGGGATCTTGTTAAGCTTACAGAAAGCATAATCCTTATATTTCTTAGTCTTGTATTTTGGAGGATTGTCTTGGTTAATCAGCTTTGGGTGAGGGACAACTTCATGCTCTGCTTGGGGCTCTATGAATACTGGCCACGACATTCTTGTCTCCTCTTTGTTCACCGTTGTTCTATGGAAGACTGCCTTATATTTCCCATCGCTCAGTATCTATATCATCATATATTATGAAAATTCTTATTAAGTATATCAAATCTACAAAAATTATAAAAAATCATTAAGATAATCATGTAGTTCAACAATTAGATTTGTTAAATTTAATGTCCACATACAATTTTTTTTATAAGCAAAAAGATATATTAAGAAGAGTACAAGATGTACTCAAAACCCATATAATCAATCTTAAAAAAAACCATATAACCAATGTGGTGTTGGTCCAAGTGGTAAGGCGGCTTGGGCCCCTTAAGCATGTGGTCCTGGGTTCGATCCCTGGAAACATCCTTGGGAGGGGTCGTCCGCTTAGACGCATCACAGTACCCCGGGAGATTAGTCTCTCACCTATCGGGTGGGAGGACACTCTGGGAAACCAAAAAAAATAACCATATACAAGTAGGGTCCATACAAAGTTTTTTTTTTGATAAGCTAAAAGGTATATTGATTATGGATACAAGGGGTATCCCAACCCATATACAATAAAGAACAAGGGTAAGGAAGGAACAATATAGTTAGAATGCTGAAGCATAACCACTCCAGCATTGGTATTACAAACTCCTAAACCATTGAAAAGCACCAAAACAGCCGAAAATGAAGGCATTCAAAACAGAACCCAACATCAGTAGCAAGTATATTAGACAAAACCAAGAAACATAGAACAACGTGTAGATTTAACCAAGCACCCAAAACTTATAGTAGACAAGGGTAAGTTGACTTTACAAACAAAGGCAGCTGACTAGAACCAGATAACCAAACCGCGATGCCACAAGAGAAGTAGACCAGCTTGCCTTCTATAACAAACCATCTAAAGATGCACCTGAGCCATAAACATGAACTGACTCCCAACGATCCAACGACACCGTAATTTTGATAAATCCAATGAGTGATACTAAAACTTGCTCACACCAACGAAGACTGCCTAAATTCTGCAACAATAGCAAGCATAACAGAAAAAACAAAACAAAACAGAACAGTCATAACATCACAGCGGCCCATTAGAACCCATTTTCAAACATTCCAATGGATTAACACACCAATCAGAGAAGGAAAGACTTCCTCCTAATTTTAGTTTAATCCAATACCAAGACCTTCTTTTTATCATATCCAGAACAATTAGCAAATCTTCCTCCTCCTGCTGGAATTTTTTCTTGTTTCTTGCTAACCATATGGACCAAATTAAATTGTCGCAAACCAAGGTACCATCCAAATCCTTTTGAGTTTCTTCCCTCTAACTAACCCAAGATGATTTTTAAGGTGGTTCCTGGAGTCAAATGGAAGTGAACCCTGAAAACCAAGCCAACTGTAGATGCCTCCCCAAGTCAAAAATGCGAACCTGCAATTGAAGAAGAGATGAGGCACGGTTTCAATCTCCTGCAAACACAAAGAACAAGACTGATTTTGGACAATATTCCTCCTCTCGAGGTTGACCATAGTCGGTATCTTGTCAAGAATCATTTGCCAAGCGAAGGTCAAAACCTTCATAGGAATCAAGCAGGACCAGAAATTTTTGAAGAAAATGTTGTTAGATACATCCATCTGATGTGCAAGAGATTGTTTAACCAACAAAATTTGGTTGTATGCTGATTTTGAAGAGTATACACCGTTTGAATTATGTAACCAACTCCAATTGTCCTCTCTAACACTTGAAATAAGGAGGTAATACTATACCCCTTATCTATAGTATTACCTCTGGTCCATAATATAAATAAGGATAATATTGAAAATTAACATTTTATATATGTGAAAATTGATGCATGTTTATAATATTTTAGACCCAAAAATTGGATCCATTTGTTTCTTATAATATGAACCAAAGCCCGGAGGTAGTATTATTTTCTATAATTGATTTATAATGGATCTCCTCGCAATTTTTTTTCCGGTTAATATCTCCGTCAACCACATGAACACATTTGATGGCCTAAGGAAAATTAAAGAGTATATCTTTTTTAGTTCTTAAACATGGGCTCTTAAATATTTACACAATTTTTTTTTATAAGCAAAATATTTACACTATGTTATATAGTAACTTTTGATTTATATTTTCTTGATTACCCATAGGGGTGTAAGCGGATATGATCCGATCCGCGAACCCGGCATATCCAAACCGATCCGAACCGATTTTGGTGGATTGGTTCGGATCATCGGATCGAATTCCAAAATGCCAACCCGAACAAGATCGGTTCAGGTCTCGGATCCGAGAAATCTAATCCGATCCGAACCCTATAAAAAATTATTTTTAAATTATTTTATATAATGTCAATATATTATTATATAGATATTTAATATAATTAATAATTAAATATGAATATTTTGTTTTATTTTTCTAATTTTTTTATTAATCATTTAAGTGTAAATAAAAAATAAAAAATTAATAGGTAACCCGATGATCCGAACCGATCCGATTGTGATCGGTTCGGTTCGGATCGGTAGTTGAAAATTGGACAAATCCGAACCGATCAAATTTGATCGGTTCGGACGAAGAAACCCCTCAAACCCGATCCGAACCGACCTGATCACACCTTTAATTACCCATAAGTGATTTCCTTTGAAATTTAGTTCATTTATTTATTTCAACTTATTATTATATCATTACTTAATCCATATATAATCCTTATTATTCCAACTTCTTTTTCAATTTCTTCACCAAAACACAAAAACCTTCTTTTAAAACTAAATACTTTTTCCCTCATGAAAATATTTATTATTTGAGAATATCATTTTTCAGAAGAAGAAAAAAAATAGATTTGTATTCAAATAACGACCATCATTATTTTTTTTAAAATTTACATTTCAAATATTTTCTTCAATATGAAAATATAAAAATTTAAATATTGTTATCAATATTATAAGCTTGGGTCAATTTTTAAAATTATTGTATATTTATTTGTTAAAAATTAATATAATCTTATATGTAATAGGATTATAACCAAGTCCCCCTCTCCCAAAATTTTCCTTACCCTCCGGCGTTAGATTTTCTTTATTTTTTTATCAAGCTTGGTTTCCTCTAACCAACTCATTCCTATGAAAAATTGATATCTATCTTGTAAATATAAATCTTATAATAAATAAGGTTGATATTAGAATTTAACATTTAATATATGTGAGAATTGATGCATATTTCTAATATTTTGGATAAAAAATGGACTTATTTATTTCTTATAATATGGACCCAAGGTAGTAATAACTAATTTAATTAGTTATATTAAGTTTTGTTTATCGTCAATATTTACGGATGAATGTCACATATCATGGATGTTTTTGTTTTTTTGTTTTTTGACAAGACATATCATGGATGCTGGTTGTGGTGCTATACTTCATGCTGATTGTGGTGTTGTTCGGTCACAATTAGTAGCTGGATAGCTTTTATTGCTATGTTGGTGTTTTGTGGTTTTGGTTCTGGTCCTTGTTTGGTTTGTTTTTCGGCTTTAGTTTTTGTAAAGTCAATACTATCCTTGTTTTAGGGTAGTCTTTCATTTATATTTGTTGCTGTCACTTTGGCCTCTCTGTACATGGGTTTGAGCATCCCGGGTGCTCTAATTAATTCCATCTTTGGTATATCAAAAAACATATCATGGATGTTGAAAAATCCACTTTAAATAAGTAATACATGGAATAGTGGCAGTGATGGGCAAGAAACGAAAGACGATGGCAATAAATATATGATCACGGGTCAACCAGAAAATGGCAAATTGGCAATGGTGAAGAGAGATTGTCATGTATGCATGTCAAAAGAAGAAGGTACGTATTTAAGAAGAGGAAGACAATTTCAAACTAACCTGTACGAAGGAGGGTTCTTAGGCCAGAAACTGTAATTAATGGAGCAAGTTGGCCATATAATGTGGAATAAATGGTCCACCCAACCTTTTTGAAGCTTTGTGCCGTAACCTTCTACACTCTCAGACCCATTAGGCTTAGCATATTTCTCTTTTTCTTCTTGTGGTAACTCAAAGAACTCTTTTCCCACACCTTGCAATTTGCTTATAACATGGCTGGGTATTTCATGGTTCATCCCCCACTCTCTACTTGCATCCATGATCTCATGCACGAGTTTCCCTTCATCTGGGTTGCTGCAATCAATTATAGGAACCTCGAGTTTCACACCATGAACCGTTGTGATGCCTGGTTGCTCTGTCTCTGGCCTAACAAACATGGTAAGGATCATAGCCAGGGTTTTAAATTGCGGTTGTGGTCACGGTTGCCGTCACTGTGGTTGCGGTCATTGTGGCCGCTACGATGCGTAATGCGGCCGCTGCGTCGTGAAACGATTTGAAAAATTCACAAAATGAAAAAAATAAATTTTTTTTGTAATTCTTTATATATCTTTTACTAACTGCGGTTGCGGTCATTGCGGCCGCTGCGGCGTGAAACGATTTGAAATATCTTTTACGAACTGCGGTTGTGGTCATTGCGGTCGCTGCGGCGTGAAACGATTTGAAAATTTCACAAAATGAAAAAAAAACATTTTTTTTTGTAATTCTTTATATATCTTTTACTAATGATGTTGTATAAATTTCTATTCATTTTTAAGACATTGTATTATGTTTATGAATAATTTAAACTTAATTTAGTGAAAATAAATTATAAATAAAACTTTTAAGCACATATAAATACAAAATTACAAAGAAGTAAGAATGTTAGAAACTTAAAAGTGCATAAATATATATGAATCACAAATAAAAAGATATTAGTGTCACATATAGGAAAACACCTAGCTGTAATTGTGATTCTAAAATAATATCACATTGTCACCACTTAGAGATACGTCTTCACTATAAAAAAAAGAAGATAACAGTAAACAAATTAATAAATTTAAAATAATAATAATAATAATTAACAAATATATGAATCAAAGATAATAAAAATTGAACTTACATGATACTTGCTACCACATGGTGGAATGACGTGGTGGTTCATAACCTCTATTCTCACTTTGGCTATCATCTTGTGTAGCTCCTTGTCCAAAGACATAATAAAAAAATCCACCACTTGATTGTTGATGATAATGATCTTGATAATTCATTGATGGTTGGTAGTATGAGGGAGCTTGATCACTTGCGTATGTGTTATATGTGTTGAAATAAGGATATTGATTATAAGGAGGATGAGATTGTTGACTACTCTAAGAAGAATCATCAATACCAAAGTCACTAAAACTTTGTGTAATACTAGAAGAGGAAGAATCTTCAAGTGGAACATTCTGTTTTCTTTTTCCTTTCCTAGAATGTGACCCACCTCTGCTGCCCTCAGGTAATGAACTACCAGAAGGAGCCATATCAGTCAAGCTCCCATAACGCCTATTATATGGTGAATCTTGAGATGGATCATTTTGAAATTGCCCACATCATCACCATCATCATTATCATCACCGCCACCTTTTTCAGCTTCTACATTACCACCCCCATCACCACTATTATTACTTGGTGGACTTAAACCACCACCATCTTCATTAGAATCATCATTATCATCAACAACTTACACATCTTCATCATCTGTATCCACTAGAGGCAACCATTGTGCATTTTGTACTCCATCTAATAGTGGATCTTCTCTCTCTTCAATCCATGGAGATAATGCATCTTCTTGAAATATATAATCAAGATTGATAGGATTAAAACTTGCTTCAATTTCATCTTGACTTTTTCTCATTTGATGCCTCATTTTCAATTTCATATTGTGGTGCGTGAAGACAAGCTTTTGCAGCTTTTTTTTATACTTCAATCTATTCCTTGTCTTCGTGTGGATATAACTAAATGTGCTCCAATTTCTCTCACAATTTGTGACTGAAGTTGTTTGGCTAAGAACTTTTATAGCCACATGTTTAAGCTCAGGAGCACATACACCAAAAAATGACCACCATTCAGCTTTTTAAAGGAGCAACAAAAGGTAAACAAATTATTAGTTATTATATTAAAAAATAAAGTTAAAGTTCATTGATTTATAAAAAAAATATTATTTTACCTGGATTCATCTTAGACCAAGCTGCTTGAGCTTGAGGAGTACCAAATGTTTCAACCTTATCTCTAAAAAGTACTAACTGTGAAATATAAGATAATATATCAATACGTAAATATCTTCATTTGATAAATAATGAATTATAAGCTTAAAAATATAAATATTCATTACTAACCTGGTTCAGAGCTTTAATCTGATCATCGATGTTTCTTTCTATTCTGAAGATGACTCTATTTGTTCCTTCAAACGTTTCTTTATAGACATCATCCCCATGTTCAACTCCGTATTGAAATTGAGGATTAATAAAATAACCTAAAAAAGGATAATATATTATTATGGATGAAAGTATAAATATAAAATTACATGATAAAAATAAATTTATAAATTATATCAACATACCGGCAGAATGAAGATC
Organism: Sophora flavescens; assembly: GCA_030762895.1. Taxonomy (NCBI): domain Eukaryota; kingdom Viridiplantae; phylum Streptophyta; class Magnoliopsida; order Fabales; family Fabaceae; genus Sophora; species Sophora flavescens. The sequence goes on along the minus strand of CM061065.1, from coordinate 173,263,364 downwards.
GGAATGCATGTATCTCCATCGCTTGTCTATTAAATCATTATATCTGGAATGATAACGAGAATTTTGTCTAATTGCTTGTTTAGCTCTATCAATGGCTTAATATATGAAACCCATGGTTGGTTTCTCGTCACCATCAACAAGTCTCAAAACTTTTACTAAAGGCTCAAACACCTTCAATATGTCTTGGGACTTACTCCAGAATTCACTATCATTAACAATTGTTCTTGCTTCATATGACGATTCATTTTTCTCTTTACCAAATTTAGATCGTCTAAACTCTCCGGAGTTGAACATGTTTCTCAGACCTTGCTTTTGCTGTACAGTTGCTTGAAGTTGTAGGAACTGTGTTGCCAATCGGGTAACACCAGGACGGACAATTTCTCTACCTCCAGTATATTTTTTCATGAGGTCGACAGTCCATATATGGTTATAGAGAAAATTTGTCACAGTCTTTGCATCGGTTAATAACTTCTGTACATTTTCCTTTTTTCCTATATCCTCCAAGCAAAGATCTAAACAATGAGCCGTACAAGCAGACCAATACAAATGAGGCCGCTTCTCCATCAGTTTCTAACCAGCTGCTTTCAATGCTGCTTCATTATCTGTAACCACTTGAACAACAAACTCTTCTCCCACTTCTTCAACAACTTTATCTAATAATTGAAAGTAGTAATCTGTGTTTCTACTAACAACATCAGAAGCATCCATAGGTTTCAAGAAAATTGTCCCCTTACTACTATGCACCAAAAAATTCATAATATGAGTATGGTTGATACCGTCCGTCCAACCATCACACATTATTGTCACCCCTTTTTATTTCCATGTACCTCTCAATACGTTCAACCACTTCTTCATTTCCCTATATTCATTCTCTAAATATACATATGAGATTTCATAAGGGGTCGGACATTTAACCCCTTCACCTACCTCAGCAGCTGTAACAATCAAATTATGCAACCAAGGAGAGTTAGCTAAATTCATAGGTAAGCGATCATAAATAAAAAACTTACTTACTGCCTCTCCTAGCTTCCTCCTCAATGTCTTCATTATACCCTTACTGATTTTCGGTTGCTTCATGCTTTTGCTCCTCATAAGATCAATATTTGTAGATCTCAACTCCAGAGTAACATCTTTAGGCCTTTCACCCCCCACCAACACTCGCCTGAGAGCTCCCACCTTGTTCATATATATTTCCACGCCCTCCTGTTTGTTGTCTAAATTGTTGACTGTCTTCCCACTCGCGATGTGATCTAAGGCTTTCCTGTGTAGCAAACCTCATTCATCCATCAATAAGGTGATCCACATCTTCATCTTCATCTTCTCCTCTCAGGCGTGCTTCAAATTCTTCTTTTCTTTTTTTGGAGTCATTTTTCTTTGGTTTTCCTTCAAGAAGAAGCTTCATCATACCTTCTCTAGCCAATTTGCTCACTCTAGCACAACCAGCCACTTGTCCTTTCATATGTTCTATATGTTGCTTCACTCTTGTAATGCCACCTTTTATTATCTTGTGACAAAGTTTGCATTCGATATTGTTATGACTTCCGGCTACTGGGTTTCCAAAATGCCATCCAATATCATCACTTGGAGCACCATCTAATCTTTGTGTAGGAAATTCTTCTCTTGGAGGCATTGTGTATATTTTATACAATCTGTTCAATATTTATAAATAAACATAAATCAATAATTCAACCTAACTTACAACTTTAATCTAAACTAGCCTTCAAAAAAAAACTTTAATATAAACTAGTAATTAGCAAAACACGGATAATCTAATTAATAATTACAGTAAATTATTTAATACAACAAATCAATTATTAACATATAATTTGAACAATAAATACTAGCTAAACATATACTAAACTAGTAATTAGATTAATATATCAATATATATTTTATTTCCCACTCAAATTTTCCCTATATTATTCACAAATCTCAATTAATTTCCCACATAAAATTTTTGATTAAAAAAAAAATTCCCCCCTAAAAAATTCCCCCCACCAAATTCGGTTTCCCTCTAAAAAATCCCCCCCACCACCCACACACATGGCACACTCACTCACACTTTTGTTTTTTCCTGATACCCATCCCTCTCTCGTCCCTCACCTCCCTCCTCTCCTCTGTTTCTACAAGCTTTTTCTTCCCCTCTTCTGTTTCTTTTTTTTCTTCATTTTTCTCCACATCCACACTCACTCAAGTCTCAACCGGTAACCCTCCTCCTACATCACTCGTCCGGCGCGGCGGCCACCCACCAAACGACCCATGGGCTTGCGGTTCGCCACTTCGCACCAAAACCCAGATTGTGGCCCCCCTCCCCTCTCTCTCAGGCTCGGCCTCTCTTCTCTTTAATGCCTCACGAGTCAGTGAGTCTCGACCCATGGCCTCCAACCCTCCGCCTCACGACCCACAACCTCCACCTCACGACCCTCCTCAGTCACGGCCTCAAGCCCTCACCCATGGGGACTCAACCCCACACCCGGAGGACGGCGGCACATCAGTGAGCAGAGCAGAGCAGAGCAAAGCACCAGAGCAAAGGAGGAAAGGAAGATCTTACCTTGGGGTGAGGCTAGTAGATCAGATGATTTGGGATTCGAAGCACAGTGATGTTGGTAGTGGCTATAGACTCAAGAAGGGGGGGGGGGGTGAATTGAGTTATTGAAAATTTTTTCAACAATTTAAAACAAAACAGTGTTTCTTTAAAGAAAATTGGTTTTCACTCAATTTTAATTCCCAAGAATTAGGTTATTGAACAGGTAATGATGGCAAGAAGAATTAAAAGTAGTAACAACAGATTTTAACACAGATTTCAGGTTAAAGATTCAAGTTAACAAGTATATATGGAGTTTAGGGATGAGAAGAACACGCAAACTGATTTATCCTGGTTCGGCTACCTCCTCTGGTAAGCCTACATCCAGTCCCACACTTCTGTGGTTTTCTCCACTATAATCAGCAATTACACAATTCTAATTACAGCAACACAAGGATAACCTCCTTGTTCGAAAAATCAACAGAAAGCATACTTGCTTTTCTATATCCAAGGATCCCTTCTATCCTTGTTCAAGCCTAAGAGATACCCTCTCTTAATCACCCAAACTCACGAAAAGAATTGAGTAGAAGTAAGACTCTAAAAGTCTGATTATACAAATTGAAGTTCTAACTAATATCACACTCTTCTCAGAGATGAAGCACTTTTGGATCTTTCGAAGTCAATCAGAATGAGTTGTGTTGTTGTTATTCACTATGTTGAAAAGTGTTTCTTTGATCCCTCTTTATATAGAAGACAAATTGTAGCCGTTGGGATCATTTAAAACATATTTGGATCTGATTTAATAAAATCTGCTTTCTTGATTCTTGATCTTGAAATGAGACTCTGTTGAATCTTGTAGAGTTTGCGTCCTTCTCAAAAGATAACCGTTTCCATCTGACAGAGTAGCCAAGTCTAATTTGAAGAGTCAAATAACGTGTTTATTTGAAGAGGAAAATAAACGTGTACATTTGCCACATCAGCAGACGGGAGTACTAGCTCAATGTAATTGGACGTGCTCCAACTGGTAGACGAGAGTGTTAACACAAGACAATTGAATGGGCTCCAACTGGTAGACGAGTTTTGTATGCCACGTCAGTGGACGGAGCTTCTCATTAAGATTTTAGTAAGTCCAAAGCGCGTATCATTAGTAGACGAGCTCCTTTTGCTTCAGTAGACGCGCTTTTGTTACTTTCAGTAGACGAGCTCCTAGTGCCACGTCAGCGAACGAGCTCTTCTGTTTCTTCTAGTGGACGAGTCCAAGTACCACGTCAGCAGACGAGCTCTTCTGTTTCTTCTAGTGGACGAGTCCAAGTGCCATATCAGCAGACGAGCTCCTCTGTTATACTTCAGTGGACGCGCTCTTCTTGTTGCACTTCAATGGACGTGCTTTTGTTGTACTTCAGTGGACGCGCTTTAAATGGTTCTTTAGTGGACGAGCTCTTTAGCGGTTCTTTGGACATCAACTTTTTACTTTTGTTGGATGTCTTCTTGGTTCACTTCATTGGACGAGCGCTTATATTATCCCTGTGTTGGACGAGCGCTTGTTTTGTTTTGTTTGGACGTCTGCTTGTTACTGCTTTTGTTGGAGAGTGATCTTGCATGCAACTTAGCATGAAATGAGTACGTAGTCAGAAATAAAAAGTCGTATGCAAAATACAATTTGTTTGTCATACATCAAAACATGAATGAGGGCTTAGTCTTACAAACTCCCCCTTTTTGATTATGACAAACCTTACCATACTTGACCTTAGTTATTAAGAAATCAGAGTACAGCTATTTAGTAAGCATGGTTCTTGAGTCATTTTCATCCTCCCCCTGTGTCATTGATATCTTTCAAAAGATCAAGTGTTATCATATCATTATCATGAAAAAAAATCATCTTGCATTTATTATGAGTTCAAGTATGTCTTTTCAAAGCAGTTCATACTCAGGTATCAGAAGAAAAAAAAAAGATTTACATATCAGAGAAATTTTTTTACAGCAAATGTAAGACAGAATTAATAGTTGTATGGTTCATCTTTCTCCCACTTTGTCATTATAAAAAAGAAACTATGGAGAATATTGAAATCAAACTGAAAAACGGATCATTCATTGATAATAAATCATTTCAGAACTTATGCAATACATCAAAACATCCAAAACACTAAAATGAAAAAAGAATTACAGCCACTTAAGGGCACTTAGTCTAAACTGAGACTAGATAAAAGCATCTTGCCCATGTCCTTCATAATTTTCAGCAACTTGTGCTGCCTTGCTTGCCATCTGATATCAATTATTTTGAGGATCAATTATGCCAAGTTCCCTTCTTATGAAGAAGAAACTTTCCTTATTTAGTGGTTTGGTTAATATATCAGCTAATTGCTTGGTTGTATCTATATGTTCAATCACAACATCACCACTTTGAATATGATCCCCGATAAAATGATGCCTAATTTCAATATGCTTGGTTCTTGAATGCATAATTGGGTTCTTTGTTAGATTAATTGCACTAGTGTTATCACACTTTATTGGTATATGATCCAGATAAACACCATAGTCAATTAATTGTTGTTTCATCCATAGGATTTGAGCACAACAGCTCCCAGCTGCAACATATTCTGCTTTAGCTGTGGATAAGGCCACACTAGTTTGTTTTTTACTAAACCAGGACACTAGGGAATTTCCTAATAAATGGCATGTTCCACTTGTGTTCTTCCTATCTAACTTGCATCCAGCAAAGTCAGAGTCGGAATATCCTATTAATGTGCAAGTGGATCCCTTGGGATACCACAGCCCCATTTCTTTTGTTCCTAAAAGATACTTCATGATTCTTTTAACTGCAGTAAGATGTGATTCTTTAGGATTTGCTTGATACCTTGCACACATACACACACTAAACATTATATCTGGCCAACTTGCAGTAAGATAAAGTAAGGATCCGATAATACCTTTATACTTGGATATATCTATAGATTTACCATGTTCATCTTTGTCCAAGTAGCAGGCTGGACTCATTGGTGTTGCCATTTCCTTTGCGCTTTCGATTCCAAACTTATTTAGCAGTTCCTTGCAATACTTTGTTTGGCTTATGAAGGTTCCATCTTGGCATTGTTTAATTTGAAGTCCAAGAAAGAAGGTAAGCTCTCCCATCATGGACATTTCAAATTCACTTTGCATTAGTTCACCAAATTCCTTGCATAAAGACTCATTAGTAGCACCAAAAATAATGTCATCAACATATATTTGAACAAGTAAGATATTGTGTGCTTTTGTTTTAGTAAATAGTGTTGTATCAACTTTTCCTCTTCTAAAGCCTTTCTCTTGGAGAAAATTGCTTAACCTCTCATACCAAGCTCTAGGAGCTTGCTTGAGTCCATAAAGGGCTTTAGTCAGTTTATAGACATGATTTGGGAACTCACTATCAACAAAGCCAGGGGGTTGACTTACATATACTTCCTCTTGTATTATTCCATTTAAAAAGGCACTTTTCACATCCATTTGGTACAGTTTAAAGTTCATTATACATGCATAGGCTAAGAGCATTCTTATGGCTTCTAATCTAGCTACGAGAGCATATATTTCATCATAATCAATTCCTTCTTCTTGATTATATCCTTTAGCTACTAGTCTAGCCTTGTTTCTTACTATTATATATTCCATTTTCATCCATTTTGTTTCTAAACACCCATTTAGTTCCGATTATTTGGTTACTTTTGGGTTTTGGAACTAAATCCCAAACTTTGTTCCTTTTAAATTGATTTAACTCCTCTTGCATTGCAATCATCCAATGTTCATCATTAATAGCATCATCAACACATTTTGGTTCTATTTGAGATACAAACGCCATGGTATTGCAAATATTCCTTAAAGAGTTTCTAGTGGTTACCCCTTTGGTGATCTCACCAATGATATTGTCTAGGGGATGATTCTTTGAAGCTTGTCACTCCTTAGGAAGATTTTCTTGTTGAAGTTCTGCTTGAGGTTCTTTATTGCTTTCTTCATATTCCTTTTCCTTGTTGCTCTCTTTTCCTTCATCATATTTAACTTCATCCTCAAGAGTTTTTGCATCATCAAAAATGTCCTTTCCCAACCTTTTGGGGTTAGACTCATCAAATGTTATGTGAACAGATTCTTCCATTGATAAAGTACGCTTATTAAACACTCTATATGCTTTTCTAGTTAATGAATAACCTAGGAAAATACCCTCATCAGCTTTGGGATCAAATTTCCCAAGATTATCCTTGCCATTATTTAGCATAAAACATTTACAACCAAAGACATGAAAATGACAAATGTTAGGTTTTCTTCCCTTGTAAAGTTCATATGGAGTTTTCTTCAAAATTGGACTTATTAGAATTCTATTTAAAACATAACATGCAGTACTCACAGCATCAGCCCAAAAATACTTTGGTAAATTAGAGTCACTTAACATGGTTCTAGCAATTTCTTCAAGTGACCTATTTTTCCTCTCAACTACTCCATTTTGTTGTGGAGTTCTAGGTGCAGAAAAATTGTGTTTTATACCATGTTCATCACAAAAGTTATCAAACTCCTCATTTTGGAATTCTCCTCCATGATCACTCCTAATTGAAACAATTTTCATGTCTTTCTCATTTTGAGCAACCTTAGCCATTTTCTTAAAAGCTTTAAAGGCTTCATTCTTTTGTGCTAAGAAAAAGGTCCAAGTGAATCTAGAGAAGTCATCAACAATTACAAGTGCATAAAGATTTCCACCAAAGCTTTTCGTCCTAGAAGGTCCAAAAAGGTCCATGTGCAGCAATTGTAAGGGTCTACTAGTTGAAAAAGTGTTTTTAGCCTTAAATGAGGTTTTCACTTGTTTACCCTTTTGGCATGCATCACATAAGCCTTCTTTAACAAACTTTTTATTTGGTAAACCAATTACAAGTTCTTTGGAAATCAATTTATTCAAGTGATCCATATGAATGTGAGCTATTCTCCTATGCCAAAGCCAATTTTCATCTTCTTTGGAAATTAAGCAGCATGCATCATTGGAAATTAAATTGTCTAAGTCTAGCATATAGATGTTATTGATTCTATTTCCAATCAATTTTATGTTATTATCATGAATAGATTCGATCATACATAAATTTGAGTTAAAGTTTACCTTGTAGCCTTTATCACATAATTGGCTTATACTTAGAAGATTGTGTTTGAGCCCTTCCACATAGAGAACATTCTCAATCTTGATTGCTGGACTTTTTCCTATTGTTCCAACACCAAGAATTTTTCCTTTGTTGTTGTCTCCATAGGTGACATTTCCACCTTCCTTGGGAGTGAAAGATGTAAATTTTGTGATGTCTCCGGTCATGTGTTTGGAGCAGCCACTGTCCAAAAACCAGCTTGAGGTTTTGGCCTTCAAACACACCTCGGTTTCACTATCACTTTATTGATTTGCCATGAGACATATGTTGGCTTCTTCATTTTCAGATTCACTACTAGTGGAATCTATATCATTTTCTTCCCAAGCTATGTATGCTCTTCTAGGCTTTCTTCCTTTCTTCTCTTTGTTGTCATTCTTCTCATACTTTTCTTTCTTTTGTAGCTTTGGACATTCATTTTTGTAGTGTCCAAGCTTTCCACATTCAAAGCATTTGATTGTTGAGGAAGAGCTTTTACTTTTGTTCGTGTTCTTTTTGGTAGGAAAACTGAATTGCTTCTTGTTTTTATTCTTCTTGATGAATCTTCTAAATTTCCTCACAAGCAATCCCATGTCTTCTTCTTCGGATTCTTCACTTTCATTAAGATGTTCATCTTCATCACTTTCTATGGGTTCTTTGGAGATATGATCCTTGAGTGAGAGTACTTTCTTCTTTTTCTCCTTATCTTCATGATTTTTCAATCTATTGAGTTCCAATTCGTGTTCTTTTAACTTGCCAAATAGAGTAGCAATCTGCATGGTGTCAAGATCCTTTGCTTCAGCAATTGCAGTAATTTTTGGCTGCCATTCACGACTCAAACATCTCATTATCTTGTTAATCTTTTTCTCATCTGTGATTGTATGTCCGAGTCCTTCTAGATGGTTCACAATGTGTGTAAACCTCTTTTGCAGTTCATCTATCTCCTCACCATTCTTCCTGTGAAAGAGTTCATATTCATGGACTAGTGCATTCATTCTTGCTCTTTTCACATCGTTGGTTCCTTCATGAGTGAGTTGAAGAGTATCCACATTTGCTTTGCCGTTTTGCAATTGGAGACCCTGAAAAACTCATCATAATTCAAAGCAGCTGTTATAATATTTTTTGCCTTAGCATTATAACCAACTCTTCTTTTATCATCATCATTCCAGTCATCTCTCGGTTTAGTTTGTTTATTTCCCTTAGCATAAAAAATAAATGGAACATAGGGACCATTTTCAACAGCATCTAATACATCTAAACCTGTAGCCTCAAGAAAGATAAGCATTCTTTCTTTCCAATACATGTATTGGGAGCCATTAAAGGCAGGGGGTCTAGTGAGTGAAGTCCTATCACCCAGGATATCATTTGTAGCCATCTCTTGAAGCTATTAAGCTTTGTAACAATAGTTTTAGCTCTGATACCATTTGTTGGTAGTGGCTACGGACTCAAGAGGGGGGGGGGGGTGAATTGAGTTATTGAAAACTTTTTCAACAATTTAAAACAAAACAGTGTCCATCTGACAAAGTAGCCAAGTCTAATTTGAAGAGTCAAATAACGTGTTTATTTGAAGAGAAAAATAGCCGTGTCCATTTGCCACGTCAGCAGACGGGAGTACTAGCTCAAGGTAATTGGACATGCTCCAACTGGTAGACGAGAGTGTTAACACAAGACAATTGGATGGGCTCCAACTGGTAGACGAGCTTTGTATGCCATATCAGTGGACGGAGCTTCTCATTAAGATTTTAGTAAGTCCAAAGTGTGTATCATTAGTAGATTGGCTCCTTTTGCTTCAGTAGACGCGCTTTTGTTACTTTCAGTAGACGAGCTCCTTTTGCTTCAGTAGACGCGCTTTTGTCACTTTCAGTAGAGAGCTCCTTTTGCTTCAGTAGACGAGCTTTTGTTACTTTCAGTAGACGAGCTCCTAGTACAACGTCAGCGGACAAGCTCTTCTGTTTCTTCTAGTGGACGAGTCCAAGTGCCACGTCAGCGGACGAGCTCTTTTGCCACGTCAGCGGACGAGCTCTTCTGTTTCTTCTAGTGGACGAGTCCAATTGCCATATCAGCAGACGAGCTCCTCTGTTATACTTCAGTGGACGCACTCTTCTTGTTGTACTTCAATGGACGCGCTTTAGTTGTACTTCAGTGGACTCACTTTAAATGGTTCTTTAGCGGACGAGCTCTTTAGCGGTTCTTTGGACGTCAGCTTTTTACTTTTGTTGGAAGTCTTCTTGGTTCACTTCATTGGATGAGCGCTTATATTATCCCTGTGTTGGACGAGCGCTTGTTTTGTTTTGTTTGGACGTCTTCTTGTTACTGCTTTTGTTGGAGAGTGATCTTGCATGCAACTTAACATGAAATGAGTACGTAGTCAGAAATAAAAAGTCATATGCAAAATACAATTTGTTTGTCATACATCAAAACATGAATGAGGGCTTACTCTTACAAGTGAGGCTTGACCGCTTGAGCAGATCCACTAATCCAGAGCAAATAAGTGAGACTGAGGAATGAGGTTATATGAGAATGAGACATTGAGTGAAGCACTGAAGCATAAAGCAGAAAAGAGATAAAGGTAAAAGCAAAATTTGATCTGAAAAGCAGGTTAGGAGAACCTCTTTTTCTGATACATTTTGAAATCTGTTTGTCTGATATGAGAATTTGTTTTTTTGCACCTATGATTGAGTTGAACGGAACTGTTTTGGGTGTTTGAAACTCCGTTGCGGTTGATGCGGCCGTTACGGCATTCCGTTGCGACCGTTACGCCGTTACGTTGCGGCTGTAACGGGTGATTTTGAATCACACCGCAATTGCGGCCCGATGCCATTGATGTGAGTCCCGCAACCGCAATATTGCGGCTGCATTAGCGGTTGTGGACCGCATTTTGAAACCCTGATCATAGCAACATCTTTGAACTGGGAAGCTGCGTTTTGCAATAAATAAATGACTTGGTCAGTTCTACTCGAATTTTTCTATTGCTGATTGACAAAAATTTTAAAATTGGATGGATCGTTGAACCGATAAAGATATCAATTAAATATTTAATAATCTAATGATGATTGAACTGATATTAATTTTAAATTTTTAGTATAATATATATCACAATATTGAATAAATTAAAAATAACATAATATTCAAAATACTATCACATTAAAAGTCAAATTAGCTAAATTTCACTTAAAATATTATAAAAGGAGTACATCTATCGTGGATTCATGGCACACTTTTTCATTGACTTGTCCAATCTTCTTGCCTGTAGAAGTTTTTCAAATTTTATCTATTATTAAAGAAAAGCTTCTTTGACAAGTTACAAGCTATATGTCTATGTTTTATTTTATTTTTTATGATACAACTCTTCTCTTACACTATTGCTTCTCTTACTCAATCACTCTTCTCTTACAAGTTTTTCACATTTTTATGATTAAAGATAAAGCATCTCTTATCACAAGCTATATGTCTTATGTTTTTTTTTTATTATACAAATCTTCTCTTACACGTTTTAGAGAGAAAACTCACAAGTTTTCCCTTATACGCCTCTCTCATTTTGATGAGTTTTTTTATTTTTTTATTTATACTTGTAATTTATGTAATGAGAAATGCGACTGCTACGTACCATCCATGTTTTGACTTGTGTAATAATGTATTTGAGGTATTAAATTAGTATTTCAAACAGCAAGATAAAAACAAATAAAAAGCAAAAGACCAAATCACCTATTCCATTATAAAATGCTTTTAATTAGATTGGATCAAATTTAATACTGTTATCAAATTTATCTAAATTTCATCACAAATGTGTACCTTATTTTCATGTTCGGATTTGATTTTTTTTTCCTCCTTAAACCTGATTCAAACCGAATTAAGAACATCCTTAACTTTTAGTTTTGGTAAAGAATTTTTCCATATGTTTGGTGTGGGCTATCAAATGGACTAGCCTAACCCGTTTAAACCCACTCATCATGGATCGTGCATGGTTAAATAAATCGGCTTAAAATGGATAACTTTAAAATGAGTTATAAAACTAGTAACCCCACCCATCTCACATTAACTTAAGGTGGATGTTTGATTCTCGACATATTTTATTCTCAAATAAATTACATTCTTTGGAATTTCATTTCCGGGAATATTTTTTTTCCCTATCTTCACACACAGGGATAGAGTTTTTAATTATCACTCACTAATTTTATATATTCTCGAACATATTTTATATCTGGGAACAATTTTTAAAAAGTTGTACCCAATATGATAAACATTTATTCTCATGCACACATTCCCGAAAATATTAAAATATAACTAATACCAAATGTTACCTAATGGCTCAAACAAAGAGGCTACTCAATTTTTTTTAGGCTAAAATATCATTTTGGTCCCTTAACTTATTTTTTAGATTCAGTTTGGTCTCTTAACTTTTAAAAGGTTCAATTTGGTCCCTTAATTTGTCTCTGTTGACCAGAGTTAGTCATCTCCGTCAATGGGTCAGTAACAGTGTTCACTTTTTGAGGACTGGGTTAAAACTCGTTAACAATTTAAAGGACCGGTTTGAATTTTGTTAACAATTTAAAGGACCAATTTGAAACATGTTAACAATTTAAATGACCGATTTGAAACTCATTTAAAACATAATGAACTTTTTTTTTTTTTTTGATGAGCAAATGATGTATTGAATAAAGGGTACATAGGATACCCTAACCCATTTACAGTGACTTACTTACACCAAAGGATAGATCTAATCTATATCTATATCTATATCTATATCTATATCTATATACATTTGAGAATAATCTCAAAATGGAAATCTCCAAGTGTCACCCTATGAAGCCATTCCTCAAGCAATTTTCTCACACTTGGCTTCACCACAACACTTCCCTCCAAATTTTGCTGATGTGTCACACTCACATTGAATCTATATCTATATTATATGCATTTGAGAATAATCTCAAAATGGAAATCTCCAAGTGTGGTAAGCCATTCCTCAAGCAATTTTCTCACACTTGGCTTCACCACAACACTTCCCTCCTAATTTTGCTGATGTGTCGTACTCACATTGAATTGAAGAACATTGCTTATTATGGTTGGTTTTATCATTAATGAAAACTATCCTAAAACTAAAGGAAACATTTTGATATCTGAAAATGATCTCAATCAAAATAACTCTGATTATTGCATGCAATTTGAAGATTATCACGTTCATATCAATTATCAAATCAATTCAGTTTTAAAAGTTTCCTTAACTACATGATTTGCATTCAGAATGCAATATTAAGAGTATGTACATAACAGGTTCAAATTTGTAATCTATATTATATATTGTATATTGTATATTATATATATTATTTATTATATTATATACATTTGAGAATAATCTCAAAATGGAAATCTCCAAGTGTCACCCTATCTCGGAAAGTGAACTATTATTGAGGAGATTTTGTTTGTAGAACTGTGGGGGAAGATGAGAGATAGGGAGAGCCTTCTTAGACAGAAGTCACGACAAAAATGGGTGCTGGAAGGGGATGCAAGCACTTCTTATTTTCATGCTTGTATAGGGGCAAGAAGGCTCAAAAATTGGGTGGTGGCTTTAAAGGTAAATTGGGGTTGGGTGGAGGATGTTCCGGGGGGTTAAATACACAATCAGAGATCATTTTTCCAAGCTGTATGCAGATTTTACAGGTTCTAGACCGGTTCTTGATTGCATCCCTTTCCCCTCTCTATCCGCTTCTCAAATTCTAGGCCTCACTGAGCCATTTTCTATGGAAGATCTTATGGAAGCAGTCAGCAGTTGTGATGGAAATAAATCCCCGGGGCCGGACGGCTTCAATCTAACCTTCATTAAACATTTTTGGGAGGTAATAAAAGATGATATGTGGAGCATGGTGGAGGAGTTTACATTAAATGCCAAGCTGCCCAAAGGTGTTCTGTCATACTTTTTGGCATTGATACCAAAAAATAACAGCCCTCAAGGCCTTGGTGACTTTCGGCCAATTTCTCTTCTTGGTTGTCGTTTTAAGATTCTTGCAAAGATGCTTGTCTCGAGGCTCAAGAAGGTGATGAATTCCATTATTGCAAGCAATGGTGTGACTCCGACAAGTGTACCGGATTCGTCGTCAAGTAATAAAAAGATCGATCCCACAGAGACCGTGATCTTAAATAACAATTAATTATTAAATCAATTAAACTGGACTATATAAAAAAGGATTTGGAAAAGATTTGATTTTTTGTAATAAGAATTAACTAGAAAATCAAATATTTAAGAACGCAATCAATTAAAATAGGAAAGCAAATCAATTAGGGGTTTTTCAAATCAAAAGAGGTTCCCCGGAATTGGGTTACCAACAAGATTGTTCATGTTACCAAATTGACTACCCCTTGTTAATTATCAAAATTGCTTTGAAGGCGAATTTATCCTTAATAAGTTAATGCTCCCTCTCGAGTTACAAAAACCGTGCCCAATTAAACCAACCCCTACTCTCGTGGTAATTGAATTTAAATTGAACCCTTTTAGTTCTGTGACAATTCGTGAACCCTCGAAGGACCGCTTATAACTCTCGTGATTTAAGTCCTATGTTTGATTCCTATAGATTCAATACCTAAGTTCACCGCTAGGTTCCTCCTTAGAGTATCTACGACAAGCAAATAAGTGGCCACCGAATTTACGAGTAATTAAAGCAATATTAATCAAATCGAAAGCAAAATCAAAATTAACAAGAGGCCAAACGTCAATTCGTCACCATAAACAAATCTTGGGCATAGCCCCAATTCCTATAAATAAAACTACTACTCAAGCATTGCCATGTTCATAGCAAGCATGATTAACAAAATCATAAAAGAAAACCTAAGAGAAGAGAAGAAGAAGAAGAAGATAAATCCTAATTTTGCCTAAGGTAGCAGCCCAAAAGGTGATCCTATTTTCGAGCCTCTAGGGCCTATTTATAAGGTAAGGTAACTTGTATCCCAAGCAATTACAAAATCAGAAAAAATCAGCTTTTAAAATTCCAGATATTGCGCGTCACGGCCGTGACAGATTCTGTCTTGGAAAACTTGGCTCTAATGGCCTGTCACGGCCGTGACAGGTTTTGACTTTTGTGTACTTTTCTTTTCAGCCTTGTTCGATCATGGTCGTGATGGCTGTCACGGCTAGGTCGTGATAGCCTCTGTTTGGCTCAGTTTTCTTGCTTTTCAAGCTCCATCTTCATGCAAGCTCCATCATGGTCGATCTTGAACGTTTTAATCTTCAATTCCTGTGCAACAACACCACAAAACCGCCTTACCTGTTCCAAGGTAAAAACTAACAAAAATCAAATTAAAAATGCATAAACTATGTGAAAATGCATGCAATATGATAAAGGAATATGATGTACAATCATACTCATCAAACTACCCCAAGCTTAAGATTTTGCTTGTCCTCAAGCAATAACCAAGGTCAGACAAGATAAACAATCAGAGCATGGGCAGTGAACCAAGAACCCGAGTAACAAATCCAAGTAACAGGCATATCCAAATAAGCAACCAAGAGACAATCAATTTCAAGTCCAATTAGAAGCTTAGGTTCCCTAAATTCACATCTCTCACTAATTCGGGCACTCTTCTCACCTCACTCATATGTTTAAAGGTATATGACAATTTGCTCAATTCCCTCAAGGAAGGTGTTCTACCATAGGCTTGACTATTATCCAAATCTCTACTTTATTAATGAAAACACACAAAAATCAAGAGGTCTTTTATTTTGGTTGTAATGGGGCCATGGGATTAATTGTTAGGTGGGGAAATCAAGAAAGGGAAAAATTCAGGAAGGTGAAACAAAATATCAAACATTGCAAAGCATGACTAAAATACCTTTTCAGTCTTTAATTCACTTTTCACATTTCTTTCTTTCTTCCCTTTTTTATTTTTTTATTTTTTTTATTTTTTATTTCTCACTTTCTATTTCTCATCCCCTTCTCCATTTTTTTTGTTTATTTTATTTTATTTTATTTTATTCAATTTGGAGAAGGGGAGATTTCCAACTTTAGAGAAATATTTTTCTAACTTTTTCATCCCACAATTTTATTTTTCAAACTACCTTTTTTCCCTTTTTGCAATACTTTAAAAGGTGTCATACCTAGCATCATTCATCAAAATAAATCAAGGTACCAAGAAAAGCATTTTATTCTATTAGGCTCAAAATTGGGCAACTAAGGGATATCATTTAGTCAGTCAAAGCTCAGAAGGCCAGAAAAATACCTAGTGCCTCAATCATTTTCAAATATGTTTTCAAAAATTTTTAAGTTTCAAAATGGTTTCAAGTCAAGTTCTAAAGAATACAATCCAAGAGGAATAAAACACTCAATCATAAAGAATGGGGTAGATTTAGTGAGTACCCCTTTTAGGGTCAAAAATCTCACATTTAGTAGTTTAAAATCAATGAGAAACACAAATCTAAGGAACCACATGCTAATTATCAACTATCATAAGATCATCTCAAGCATTTTTATTTTTAGCCTATCACAAGAATACGAAAATTGGGTTAAAAAAAATCACTGTCTCAATTCATTTGGCGCAAAGTTCTCACAATTGGATGCATACTCTAAGCAAGGGGCAATCTAATCATGTGATTATGTAAAACTATGCCTATATGAATGCAACATGAAAAATGCAAAAATGCAAAAAATGTAAAAATGGAACAACTCACCGAGGTGGTGGAGGGTGTTGGCTCAAATGCCAGTCAAAGTGCTGCTGGAAGATTAGTCACGGTCGTGACGTTTATCACGGGCAAGCCGTGATCAGTTCGGGTCCATAGGAGCTGGCCTCTCACGGTCGTGAATTCCATCACGGCTAGGTCGTGATACATTCTGATCTTCTGGGTCCTCCTCATCACGCCCGTGAGGGCTGTCACGGTCGGGCCGTGATCCTTTCTGATCTTCGGCTATTGGCTAATCACGGCCATGACCCCCATCACGGCCTGGGCGTGATCAATTCTGACTTTATTTTTCCACGTCATTTTTGCTCTTCTTGCCATCATAGCCTACAAATACTTGGCAAAACTATCAATTAGTGATATTTCTTCTCTTAATCTTCTCAAATTATTCAAAGACAAAATTCAAAAACAAATTGAAAAGGGAAAGAAAACTTTGGTTGCCTCCCAAGAAGCGCTTATTTACGGTCTTAAGCTTGACCATACTCCCTTGGATCAACCGGGATCAGCTGGGCTTGGATGTGTAAGAACACCTCTCTTCCATGGAAGTCCTTCAAAGAGCCTATTTTGTTCATATGACCAATTGCGCTTTCGCTTTGATCTTTTCACTCTGAGTTTCATGGCCTTACTTCCTTCCGGGGGAAGTTTTAACTCCACATGTTGAGCAACTCCTGGTTCATCTTTATTTGGTGCATCATTTGTCATGCAAAGTTTGGGAGTTGCTCCCATGTTAAGCTCTTCCTTCACCCTTGGGAGCATTATCTCAATCCTGCACACATGACTCTCAAAAGGAGGGTTGTTATATGAGTTAGTCAAATCAAAATCCACCCTACCTTCCTCTACATTCAAGGAGAGCTTACCATTTTTTACATATATTATCGCTCCAGCAGTGGCCAAGAATGGACTTCCAAGAATGATAGGGAATTTAGAATTCCCGTTCATGTCCAACACCATGAAATCGGTAGGAATGAAAAATTTCCCTACCTTTATGGGAACATTCTCTAGTATGCCTAGAGGAGTTTTAGTTGATCCATCCGCAAATTGTAAAGAGGACTTGGATGGACTCAATTCCTAGGTTCCTAACCTCTCAAAGATAGTAAGCGGCATCAAACTCGCACTAGCCCCTAAGTCACATAAGGCTTGGCCTATTTTTAATTCTCCAATTGAGCAAGCAATAGAGAAACTTCCTGGATCTTTTAGTTTATGAGGCATATTAGTTTTTATCATGACATCATGCTCCTCAATTAAGCTCTTAGTTTCTTTTTCTACTTGTATTTTCTTGACCAACCTTTGTAGGAAAGGTATTGGGGGTTGGTAAGGTGGTGGAGGGACATACTTTGGCTCTATCTCTTCATGTTCACTCATGTCCTCCTCACATTCCACATCCTTTTCAATTACCCCAACCTTATCATCCCTTAAGTATATAGCATTACAGTGCTCAATGGGATTAACTTCGGGTTGTCCTGGAAACGTAACCTTAGTTCTAGAATATGTACTAGCTTGTTGGGCAATATGAGTTTCTAACATCTTATTATGGATGGCTAAGTTATCTACCTTAGATGCTAAATCTTTTATTGCCTCATTGACTGTCCTACCTTGTTGCCTAAACTCTTCATTTTGCTTTGTTGGAGTTTCAACAAAATTTTCTAAAAGAGACTCAAGTTTAGACTTTTGTACCTGAGGATACCCCGATGCGGGTTTCCTATTACCTTGGCCTTACTGGAATTCGTGGTTCAACGTGTTGTTGTAGTTCCCCTAGGAGAGATAAGGGCTATTCTTCCTTCCTTGGTTGTAAGAATTTGGGGGAACATAGTTTGGCAACTTCGGGTTCGTGTCATAGAAATTCTGACAAGAGTTCACTTGTTTCCTCGAAGCACCGGATCCAGGAGCAATACCATGTGTGCACTCCATTATGTCATGTCCCTGCATTCCATAAATCTCACAAACAACATTAGTAGCACCTATTGAACTCATATTAGCCTTTTCAAGCTTATCAAAGCATTTATTCATTGAGTCAATTTTAGACCTAATTAGATCAGTGCTATTCATTTCAAACTTACCCCCCGAAATCTTTTTCGGGTTATTACCTCTTTCCGAACCCCATTGGTGATAGTTGGTGGCCACGTTTTCAATGATATTGAATGCTTCAGTCAGAGGTCTATTCATAAAGGCTCCTCCAGTTGCGGAGTCAAGTGACACCTTCAAAGAGTAATCCAATCCGTTGTAGAAGGTATGCACTAACAACCACCTCTCGAGCCCATGATGTGGGCAAGACTCTAGTAATCCTTTGTAACGATCCCAAGCTTCGGATAATCATTCTCCGTCCTTTTGGAAGAAGCCGGTGATCTGAGTTCATAGGTAAGCAGTCTTGGATGGAGGGAAGAATTTCTCCAAGAATGCTTGCTCCAGTTGGTCCCAAGTTGACAGGGTATTAGAAGGCACTTGCTTCAACCAAGCTTTAGCCTTTCCAGTCCGAGAGGAGGGGAATAACCTCAAGCGAATAGCATCAATCGGGGCACCTCGAATTCTTATTGCATCGGTGAACTCCAAGAATGTCTCCACATGATCAGTCGGGTCCTCCGAGGGTAATCCTCCAAATTGATGTTGCCTAATCATGCCAATTAACATAGGCGGTATAGTGTAGTTCTCTACCTCAATTTCTGGCCTAGCAATCCCAGTTCGCAAACCCCTAGCATTTGGGACTGCGTAGTCCTTCAGTGGTTTGGTATCCGATAGATTCGTCATGAGTGGAATGGGAATCAACCTCTCTCTCTCTCTCCTTGTCTTTGTAGTCTCCCACATCTACGAAAGGTCCTTTCAATCTTGGGGTCAACTTCAACAAGATCTCCAAGACTTTGGGATCTTCGCATAAGAGAGAAAAATTCCTGCAAAGAGAAAGGTAAATACACTAGAAAAAGAAAGAATAAAAATAAATAAATAAATAAAATGTCCAGGAAAATCAATTTAAAAATTAAATTGAAATTCAAGAAAGCACAATCCCCGGCAACGACGCCAAAAACTTGGTGTGACTCCGGCAAGTGTACCGGATTCGTCGTCAAGTAATAAAAAGATCGATCCCATAGAGACCGTGATCTTAAATAACAATTAATTATTAAATCAATTAAACTGGACTATATAAAAAAGGATTTGGAAAAGATTTGATTTTTTGTAATAAGAATTAACTAG
The DNA here is from genome assembly GCA_030762895.1 of Sophora flavescens. NCBI lineage: Eukaryota > Viridiplantae > Streptophyta > Magnoliopsida > Fabales > Fabaceae > Sophora > Sophora flavescens. The sequence continues at coordinate 173,243,878 of CM061065.1, read as the reverse complement.
AAAATCAAATATTTAAGAACGCAATCAATTAAAATAGGAAAGCAAATCAATTAGGGGTTTTTCAAATCAAAAGTGGTTCCCAGGAATTGGGTTACCAACAAGATTGTTCATGTTACCAAATTGACTATCCCTTGTTAATTATCAAAATTTCTTTGAAGGCGAATTTATCCTTAATAAGTTAATGCTCCCTCTCGGGTCACAAAAATCGTGCCCAATTAAACCAACCCCTACTCTCGAGGTAATTGAATTTAAATTGAACCCTTTTAGTTCCGTAACAATTCGTGAACCCTCGAAGGACCGCTTCTAACTCTTGTGATTTAAGTCCTAAATTTGATTCCTATAGATCTGATACCTAAGTTCACCGCTAGGTTCCTCCTTAGAGTATCTACGACAAGCAAATAAATGGCCACCGAATTTACGAGTAATTAAAGCAATAGGAATCAAATCGAAAGTAAAATCGAAATTAACAAGAGCCAAACGTCAATTCGTCACCATAAACAAATATTGGGCACAACCCCAATTCCAAGAAATAAAACTACTACTCAAGCATGGTCATGTTCATAGCAAGCTTGATTAACAAAAGCATAAAAGAAAACCTAAGAGAAAAGAAGAAGAAGAAGAGAAATCCTAATTTTGCCTAAGGTAGAAGCCCAAAAGGTGATCCTATTTTCGAGCCTCTAGGGCCTATTTATAAGGTAGGGTAACTTGCATCCCAAGCAATTACAAAATCAGATAAAATCAGCCTTTAAAATTCCAGATATTGCACGTCACGACCGTGATGCCTGTCACGGCCAGGCCGTGACAGATTCTGTCTTGGAAAACTTGGCTTTGATGGCCTGTCACAGCCATGATGGCCATCACGGCCTGGCCATGATAGGTTTTGACTTTTGTGTACTTTTCTTTTCAGCCTTGTTCAATCATGGCCGTGATGGCTATCACGGCTAGGCCATGATAGCCTCTGTTTGACTCAGTTTTCTTGCTTTCCAAGCTCCATCTTCATGCAAGCACCATCATGGTTGATCTTGAATGTTTTAATCTTCAATTCCTGTACAACAACACCACAAAATCGCCTTACCCGTTCCAAGGTAAAAACTAATAAAAATCAAATTAAAAATGCATAAACTACATGAAAATGCATGCAATATGATTTAGGAATATGATGTGTAATAACACTCATCAAACTACCCCAAGCTTAAGATTTTGCTTGTCCTCAAGTAATAACCAAGGCCAGACAAGATAAACAATCAGAGCATGGGCAGTGAACCAAGAACCCGAGTAACAAATCCAAGTAACAGGCATATCCAAATAAGCAACCAATAGACAATCAATTTCAAGTACAATTTGAAGCTTAGGTTCCCTAAATTCATATCTCTCACTAATTCGGGCACTCTTCTCACCTCACTCATATGTTTAAGGGTATATGACAATTTGCTCAATTTTCTCGAGGAAGGTGTTCTACCATAGGCTTGATTATTATCCAAATCTCTACTTTATTAATGAAAACACACAAAAATCAAGAGGTCTTTTATTTTGGTTGTAATGGGGTCATGGGATTAATTGTTAGGTGGGGAAATCAAGAAAGAGAAAAATTCAAGAAGGCTAAACAAAACATCAAACAATGCAAAGCATGACAACCTTCTAAAATACCTTTTCGGTCTTTAATTCACTTTTCACATTTCTTTCTTTCTTCCCTTTTTTATTTTTTTATTTTTTTATTTTTTTTATTTTTTATTTCTCACTTTCTATTTCTCATCCCCTTTGATGAATGTGTAAAATATGTAAGTTTGGAAGTGTAATTAGGAATAAGTTTGTAAATAATCTTATGAATTATAGAGAAAAGTGATAAGAAAATGCACACATTCATTGATATAAAGTTTTGATCTTTAGAGATTTAATTTGTGAGAAAAATACACTCAAAACATGTTGAAAA